>CM056050.1:590023353-590339686 GCA_029574335.1 Rana kukunoris
TTAAAAAAACTATTAGAACAAACGTGTGTGCATAAGGAATTAATTTGTGTTATTTTAATTAAATGTGGGGTCACCCTTAAAAAAATGAAAGATGAGAGATTACCACAGTGGTCAATATCTACCCATGGGTCTTTAATACTGCAAATATCTTCCCTGCTTCTAATCTGAACAGGATTTCTCTGGCTGTATAGTAGAACTACCTGAGCTGCTGGATTTGCGGCAAACTGTCTATCTGCAGTGATACACACTTTTTCAATATTTTATTTTGTGAACTAATAAAAGTTAGGTTTTAAGACCAGTTGGCTTAAAGGGTCACTAAAGGAAAAAAAAATTTTGGCTGAAATGACTGTTTACAGGGTATAGAGACATAAAAGTAAACTGATTCCTTTTCAAAATGATTAAAAATAGATAAAAATCAATCATATAGGTTAGTTTCACTTTTGAACTGGCTTCATGTTTCTGCAAAGTAGAAATAGACACACAGAACAAAAACAAACAAATCCAGGGCAGTGTTTTGTTTTTAAAATGAATCTGATTGGTTCTGGGAAGTTTTAGACACACACAGTAATGACAGCTTAGAACACCGTGAGAAAGCTCTCAGCACTGTGGTTATAAGGAAACAGACAAGCAGGAAGTGTGTAGAACAGAGCAGGATTACAGCAACTTCAAAGCAAAAACGAACAATAAGGACATGAAACCAGTACTGCAGTAAGGTAAGGAAGCTATTAGCTAAAAAAAAAATTCCTTTAGTGATCCTTTAAGTGAGGTGGTACATGAACCCTTGTGTTGTAGCTAAAGGGGTACTATGTATCCAAATACTCTTTCAAATAGCAGGAGGGCAGAATCTTGGGGCCCTATTGTTAAAGGGGGCATCCAGATTCCGATAAGCCCCCCGTAGACCCCCAAAACCACTGGCCAGGGTTGTGGAGAAGAGTCCCTTAACGATGTTAAAAAATGCAGCATGTTCGAATTTTTTTCGTTTTTCAGAACCTGAAAAATTATGTGTAGCCCACACACGATCATTTTAAATGACGTTTTTCAAAAACAACGTTTTTTTCATGCCAAAAAATGATCGTGTGTATGCGGCATTTAGTCTAGGTCAGGAGCCTTCAAACTGCAGCCCAGGGGCCAGATGTGGCCCTTTGCTTGCCTTTATCCAGCCCTTGGGGCACTATTCCTCCCTCCCCCAAGTTAAGGGCATGTGGCCTGGTATGGTTCAGGAGGAGGGGGGGGGGGGTGCGCTTGTCCCCTTCATGGTTGGACAAGGGTCTGATGTGGATATTGGGAGAGGACCCTACGCCATTTTTCTTTGAAATTTTGGCATGGGGTTCCCCTCAAAATCTATACCAAACCTGAAGGGCTGAGTTATTGTCTTCGACCAGCGGGGAAGAACTTGCTGTAAGAATACACTAAAAAGTGATTTGGCCGCTAGTGGGGGTTAAAAGCATCCCGTTATTGGTCAAATAGCGCCGCTATAAAGACAGTAATGTGCCGCTAAAACTAGATTAAACTAATGCCCCATAATTGGTGTCAGTGGGAGGAATAGTGCCCCATTTATGGTGTCAGTGGAAGAAATAGTGCCCCATAATTGGTGTCAGTGGGAGGAATAGTGCCCCCATCATTGGCATCAGCGGGAGGAATAGTGCCCCATCATTGGTGTCAGTGAAAGGAATAGTGCCCTATCATGGGTGTCAGTGGGAGGAATAGTGCCCCAATAGTGTCAGTGGGAGGAATAGTGCCCCAAGGGCTGGATAAAGGCAAGCAATGGGCCACATCTGTCCCCTGGGTTGCAGTTTGAAGGCTCCTGACCTAGACTGATGCCGCGTACACAGGATCACTTTTTGTGATGTAAAAAAACGTTGTTTTATCTCACAAAACAAAACAACGTTTTTCAAACGTAATTTTAAAAAATGACGTTGCCTACACACCATCGTTTTCTGAAAATGCTCTTGCAAAGCGCGGTTACGTACACCACGTTCGACGGCACTCTGTTCCATTGAAGCTCCCATCTTATAACTTGCTTCTGAGCATGTGTGGGTTTAAAAACGTTGTTTTAAACGTCATTTTGCCCACACATGATCATTTTTTGTAGGGTTGTCCCGATTCCACTTTTTTAGGACCGAGTACAAGTACAGATACTTTTTTTCATGTACTTGCTGATACCGAATACCGATACTTTTTTTAAATGTTATGTGACAGTTTTCAAACCACAATACAGACTAAGGATATTTTCTTTAGAATTATGAAGAACTCTAACTCAAGACATTATAAAAGAATAAAAATGAGTAAAAATGAATAAAAATGTTTTATTTTCTTGTCACGCAGTAGTAAAAAACTCAAAGAATTTTCACAGAACATGTTGATAAATACAAAAAAAGTATTCTATTTAGGTATCTGGAGCATTTGCACGAGTACAAGTACTCCCGCAAATACTCGGTATCGGTCCAGATACCGATACTAGTATCGGTATCTGGACAACCCTAATTTTTTGTGAAACAAAAGACGACATTCTGAAAAACGACATAAAAAATTTAAGCATGTTCGAATTTTTTTCAGAAGACATAAAACAACGTTTTGCCCACACACGATCATTTTAAATGACGTTTTTTAAAACGTTGTTTTATTTCATCACAAAAAACGGCCGTGTGTACACGGCATAAGGGTTCGCTCACATCTAGTGCATTTGAGCTGCGTTGAACAACCCAGGTCAAAGCAAGGACATAGCCAATACTATTGCTGCTTTGTGTCCAGGTAAATGCCTTGTGTTGGATGAAACTGGGGAAAAATTTAGACATGCTGCATTTTTTTGCAGTGCAGTGCACAAAAATGAATTCCAATGAGCATCAACATGTTTTGACACACAAAAAAAACAAGCATTGTGTTTGAAACGTTCAAACCACGCACCATAACGCACTCTCTGCAGGGTAAATGAACCCTAACTGCTAATGAAAGGGAGAATTTTTTATAACCGTAGTATTAAATTGGCTAATATTTTATGCTGAACACCATTGCCTCTGGAAAGTAAAACAAAATAAATGTAAATGTAATGCACCTTCAGGCAATACATTTTTTTTTAAATGATCACAGAGAGTTTCATTCCGCCCAGACTCAGCAAGGGTTAAAGGCACATTGGAATGCCAGTTAGGATTCAGAGAACTGTGTACAGCAGTAGCCGCCGGAACCGTCTGATGGTAAATAAAGTATAATTAGCCAAGGTTTTTAATCCCTCCGCTGTGTATTCATTAGGATTTAATGTCATTACTGTGATGAGGTGTTACTTATGAAGCATCTATTATACATAAAACATCCATTTAAAAGCTTGGATACTGACAAGCACTTGAAGCTCTATTTATATAAGCGGGTGATGGGGGCTTCTGGGTAAAACTATTTTTGCGGTGTCACTTGCAGACAGGAGCTTTAACTAGTGTGCAAACATTACTGTGAAGGGAAATATTAGAGGCTGGAAAGTATTTTATAGGCAGAGATGTATTTTGTTATAAGCCTGTACTGGTATTTATTATACGTTTGAGACGTGGCTTTTTTTTGTTTTTGGAGAAGCGGTATAGATTGCTTTTTTTCTCCATCAGGCTTGAATTTGTAATCTGGCGGTTGGGGCATTTACTGCATTTACTGAGAGTTTTCTGAGAATTAGGGGTTATAGATCTGTTATATATATTTTTTAGGGCTGTTACTGATCAAAAATGTTGTGTTCGATTAATCGTTTTTTTTTTTTTTTTTTATCGATTAATCGACTAATTTTGATTAATTATAATGGACATACAGATCCACCTACTTTTAGCTGATCTCCTTGCAGGCCGATTCCCAGTGCTGCTACCAACAACTGAAACAATGGATAGCAGGATACAAAAAACACATAGAGGCAGTGCTTGATGGGAATAGCATTAAAACTTTTATAGTCTTCAAGTAGGTAATCAAATAAATATTGCACTGGAGATAAAAATGATGTAGCTACATAAACTGTAAAAATGGTGCAATTAATACCAAACAGTACCAAGTCATAAAAACATGTAGCTAAGTATGATACTGGTATAAAAATGTGTACAACGATACCACTGCTGAATCCAGATGAGGAGAGTTTAACATCAGTCCGTCGGTATGTAGATGTCCCATGAAGGGAACTATTACAACTCCCAGTGGATGGTTGTAGAATCCCAGGTTGATAGAGGGAAGTAACACCCCCTGCATGTGGCAGATAGGAAGGTCACACCGGCATGCAGATATGAAGGCACAGCAAAGGAGCCCTTCAGATGGACACAACAAGCCCCGCCATGAGGTTACCAGATCTTCGACGGAACTCCCTGAAGGCCCAGAAGCCGGCGGAGAGGTGAGTACCAATCAAAAGATTTTGATCGATCAAAAAAATTTAAGATTAATCGATTAATTAAACGTTAATTTGCACAGCCCTAATTTTTTTTAACACTTCTGGAAAGGTGTCCAGGCAGCTATGGAAGAAGGGCAACGCAAATCTCATATTGGAGCTTTTGGAAAGTAAAAACCCAACTTTAGTTAAAGCTCTTTTTTTTCGAAAGTGACAGACTAAAGTTAGATATGCATTAAGATTGCTCTCATTCAGGAAATCTTAGTTACCTTTATTCTTGCTTGTATTCTTTTCCTTTTATTGATTTTTTTGTGTTCAGTACTCAAAACCTTCAACTACTAAGCTGGATTACATGCTGGATACCATAGATCTTAGTAGTCCCCCCAGCTCATCTACCAAGCCTGTGCTTTGCTAGTATTTATGGATTCCCAATTATTACTGGAGATTCATTCCAAAACCTTGTTTTCTCTGGCAACCTGTCATGGCTGTGAGGCATAAGTCTCGTACACACGTACGGGTTTCCCGGCTGACTTTCTACCGCCGGAAAACCTGAGGAGAAAACCTAGAACCTGCTCGGTAACCTTTTCCCCCTACACACGACCGGGTTTCCCAACAGGAAAACTGAGAGCTTTGGTCGGGAAACCCGGCCGCGTGTAAGCCTTTTCCCATAGGAAAACTGCCGGCTTAAAAACCGCCGGGAAAGCCGGCGGGAAAAAAGAGAACTGGAAACCCTGTCGGGAAAACTGCGATGCAGCATACACACGGCCCGGATTCACAGCCAAAAGCTCTCATGGCAGTTTTTCCGACGGGAAACCTGTACGTGTGTACAGGGCTTAATCTGTCAAATAGTAACAGATAGGCCTCGTACACATGACCGAGGAACTCGTCGTAAATGAAACATCGTTTTCCACGACAGGCTAGTGGAGAAATTTGACAAGCTTTCTTTGCGTACACACTGTCAAGACCAAATCTCCTCGTTCTCAAACGCGGTGACGTACAACACATACAACGGCACTATAAAAGGAAAGTTCGATTCCACTGGCACAACCCTTGGGGCTGCTTTTGCTAATCTCATGTTACTGCGTGTTAAGTAAAAGTTTGGTGAGAGACGATTTGCACTTTTCAGTCTGTTACAGCGTGACAAATGTGCTATTTCCATTACAAACGCTACTTTTACCGAAGGTGCGCTCCTTCTCATACTTTATTCTGAGCATGCGCGGGTTTCAAAGCATACACACAAACGTGTTTCTCGTAGAAAACCAGAGCGACGAGGAACACATTGAGGAAATTGAGACTCCCGATGAGGAAAAAGAGATCTTGTTCTCTTATTTCTCCTCGAGTTCATCGATGAAAAACATACACACGACCATTTTTCTTGGCAAAAAAGCTCTGCCACCAAGTTTCTTAATGGATTCTGTCGAGGAAAACGGTCGTGTGTACGAGGCCTTAGACTAACCTTATAAGTGAGGATCCAGCTTTCCTCCACTTAGATCCTATGTGGTGTGCCTGGAGCACATGCCAGCTCTCCTACATTATTGCATGGATATCTTTTTCCTACTTCTGGTGTAATGCCTCATACACATGACCGGTTTTCCCTACGGGAAAACTGTCATGTTTTCTTTTGGTCGGGAAAACCAGTCGTGTCTATGCTCCCTAGCAGTTCTTACCGACAGAAAAACTGCGGGGAAAAAATTAGAACATGTTCTATTTTTTCCCGTCGCGAATCGCAGCATTTTTTTTCTCTGCAGCTTTCCTATGGGGAAACACTGCTGTGGAGCATACACATGGTTGGTTTTCCCGACCAAAACTCTTGGGAAAACCGGCCGTGTGTACACTGGAAAAAGTGACCGAGCCGATTCTCGGTTTTCCCCTCGGGTTTTCCAGCAGTCTTTTGACCACCGAGAAACCCGATCATGTGTACAAGGCATATGGGTTTTTCAGCGCACATGTCGACTACCCTTGGTTTACAGTGTTGAACTGTGGAGCAGTCATGTGCAAAGGTGTTTTTATACATGTATTTCGTTGGACAACATCTTGTCGAAGCTACATTGGACACCTCCATTTACAATTTTAAAAAAGTGGGCTTCTACGCTAACAAAAACCTAGACATCTTGCTTGGAAGATTAGCCCTACCTCCTTTGTGAGGCTCAGAAAAAGGTCTGTTGAGCAGTCTGGGAGGTGGCCCGGGGACAGTAACCTGAGTGGTTACTGGAGACGAGGGGCCAGATTCAGGAACACTTGCGCTGGAGTATTTCGATATGCGCCGCGTAACTGTGCTGATGCGCCGACGTTTCTATGTGCCCGTACCCACCAAACTAGATGCGCCCAATAACGGGTCATTTGCGACCGGCGGAACGTTCCGACGCCAGAGTATCGTCAGCGTTTATTTTCGCTGGCCGCATCAGTCGCGCCCATTGATTTCCCCTGCAAATATGCAAATGAGGGAGATTTCCCAATTCACGAACGGATTAGCACCATACGCTGGCTACATGCGCCGCGCGTATCTGATCCGTCCAGCGCAAAGTTATTTCTACAAAAGGCTGCTTTATCTTTACTCCAGACGGTCACAGGTCAGCAGGAGAGCAGCTACAGCAGCGTTACCGACGATAAGAGCTAGCTGAGCACCCCCACTTGCAAGGACAACACCTCTGTGTGCCAACATGCCAGGGGCACTCGTGGTCCTAGAACTACTGATGGGTCCCCTGGAACCAAGAAGGCGGGCACGTGAGAGGATATACCGCACTCGTATGAACCTCTTTGGCATGGGGGATGAGGAGGTGTATCGCCTATTCAGATTCAGCCCAGATGCAATACTTGAACTAACCACAACCCTGCAGGATGACATCACCAGCCCAACACACCGATCACAAGCAGTGCAGCCACTGGTGAAGGTACTGGCAACACTTCATTTCCTTGCCAGTGGATCATTCCAGCGTACAAGTGGAGTGGTGGCTGGGATGTCACAGTCCTCCATAAGCAGATGTGTGCACCAGGTTGTCCCTGCAATCCTCAGACGCATGTCCAACCATTTCATCAGACCCACCACTGAGGAGCTGCGGCAGAAGGCAATGACAGATTTCTACAACATTGCCAGATTCCCACGCACTGTGGGGGCCATTGATTGCACACATGTGGCCCTACAGCCCCCCAGTGCCACAGAGCACATATACCGCAATCGGAAGCATTGGCATTCCATCAACGTACAGGTGATAGCCGATGCCCAACGCCTCATATGGCACGTCCGTGCCAAACACCCCGGGTCCAGCCATGACAGCTACATATACCGTCAGAGCCCCATCCCAGCAGAATTTAACCAGAACATGTATGGGGACAGCTGGCTGGTTGGTGAGTGACATGGGAGTCAGGCATGACTATCCCCTCCCGTCATGCACAACAGAAATCGCACATGCATGACTAACATTCTCCTGTCTTTTACCTTACAGGTGACTCTGCATATGCATTGGGACCCCATCTAATGACTCCTTTCCGGAACCCCCAAACCAGAGGAGAGAGAAGATACAATGAAGCACACATCAAAACCCGTGCAGTGGTGGAGCAAACATTTGGGCTCCTGAAGTCCCGTTTCCGATGCCTGGATAAGTCTGGGGGGGCCCTATTGTATTCCCCTACCTTTGTGTGTCAGATCATCGGTGCATGTTGCATACTACATAACTTTGCTATGAAAAAAGGCCTGCATATTGACATACGTGATGACCTGACCCCCGACCCACACAGTCCCCCCTGCCAGAGGACACCCAGTCTGCTGATGGAAGAGCAGTCAGGAGGGTCCTCGCCGTAGGCATCTTTGGACACTAAACCAAAACATTACTAACACAGACAGTGCACGCATGTACACCACTGATGTCCCTAGATCACACACACCACATGCACATCGCATTGGATTAGCCCAAGTCCAGCATGTAGGAGTTGGGAGCAGTAACGCCGCGTCAAGGCCCCAATGATGTCACTGTCCATTCACACACCTTTCACACGTCATTCATTCAGCCGTGGGGTTCACTTCACCACCACGGCCGAGGGTGACACCCCTTACTTTCAGGAGTGCCACCCTCTCACATTCACACACCATTCACACTGTCCCCTGCACTCCTGACCGTGTGCAGTACAAAAAGAAATTATAAAGATCATATCCTGACCAATAAAAGAAAAATAATCTCATAACCTGAGAAAAAAATAAAATAAACTCATGACCTGAGTATGTCAAAATAATAATATAAAACCAGCACCAAAAAAAAGGCCTCATCGGGGATGCCGGGGGCTTCTTCTGGGGGCCCCTCTCTGGCTCCGCAGCTGCCTGGATGGAGTGGGTGGGGGGGCATCTGGAGGTGGCTGATCCCCAGGTGGGCCACTCCTGGCAGGTGTGGCCTGCGTGCCCTCCAAGGCCCTGGCTATCCGTCCAAGATAACTGTTGGTCTGGGCCTGCATCCGGAGCTGACGGGTCATCTGGTAATGCTGGGCCCGCCGACTCAGCCTCCCCTGCTCACGGATGGCAGCACTGTTACCATGGATGGCAGCAGTGTTGGCCTGGACGGCTGCAGTGAGGTGCTGGATATCCCCCTGCACCTCCCCCAAAGTGGTGACCACTGCAGCGCAGTTAGAGCTGACATCCTGCACTGCGTTGCTGATGTTGGCAACGGAGCCCAGGCTGTCAGAGACTTTCTGCAAGTGGTCCGCTATGGCCCCCATTTGTTCTGTCTGTCTGGCGTGATCCCTTGCCAACTGATCCTGGACACCATCAGACACCCCCCTGGTCTTCTGGGTCGCCTTCCTGGGGCCCGAAGATGTATGTCCTCGGGTGGAAGGTGTCGCCCTTGAGGGGCTTCCAAGGATGGGGGAGGGGACGACAGACGGGCCAGGAGAAGGGGAGGAGACCGACAAGACCAAAGAAAAGTCCTGCTCTGCCACAGCAGGATCTTCCACAACCACCTCGGCAGGTGTGGTGTGGCCACTCTCCTCCTCAACAACCTCTTCACCACCCAGTGGCTCGGGCACATGATGGCGTGGGGGGGATGGGGTGGAATGCAGGCTGACAGATGATGGCCCAGCTCCGTCATCTGTGGATGACACAAAGCAGACACATGTTGGTGGTCCCACACACTTGGCACATGTACCCCCCCCCCCCAAATGCTAAACATCAAATAGGGGATTAGAAAACACTTACCTGTCCTTGTGCCTTCCTCCACGGAGTCATAGCCTGCGACCCCCTCCACCTGCTCCCTCTCCAGGCACCGAGCGACCACCTCCTCCTCTGCGGTCAGGGTGACAGGACATGGGGGACCACCACCTGTGCCCCTCTCATACCTCCTGATGGAGGCCACCTTGTCCCTCACCTTGCGCCGCAGGTCATTGATTTTCTTTTGTATGTCCCCAGCAGTCCGGGTGGAGTAGCCCAGGACATTGACCCTGGCAGCAATGGACTCCAGGATGCCCTGCTTCCTCTCCCGGCTGGTCTTGCGGCTTTTTTTGCCATGGAGAAATTCATTCTCCGTCTCCATAGCCGATATAATGACAGAGACCTCCTGGGTATTAAAATTGAGGTTCCTCCTCTCTCTGGGGGTAGCGGGAGCAGCCATCACAGAGCAAAAGTATCTTCCCTGGGGTGGGGGGAAACGGAACTACTTTTGCGCCGGAATGGCGTTTCCGCCAGCGCTTTTAAGCGCCCAGCGGAACGCATTGCGCTGACGTTTCCCAGGAAGTGGTGCCGACGGAAGTTGTGAGCATGCGCACAAGGGGGCGAGGGGAGCCGCACTCACTGCGCATGCTCCGTGGATGATGCGCTGAACGTAAGCCTCTGCGCCGGGCTCCGCCCATCATTTACATATGATCACACCCACTTCCACTTGCGTCGGGTTACGCCAGCGCATTATCGTTACTCTGGCGCAAGTTTACGCGCAACTGCTATGTGAATTACAGGACTTGCGCTGAAAGGGTCTTCAGAGTAACGTAAATGAGAAGCGTTACTCTGGAGCAAAGATGCTCTCATCTACCTGAATCTGGCCCGAGAACGGATCTCTACACCAAGGTATTGCCGCCATTTTTGAGGCCCCTTGTTGTTAATATGTGAGGCGCTCCCATGATGGAGGCCTGAGGAGGGTGCCTCACTCGCCACCGATTGTCTATCAACCACAGCAGAATATATTGATCCTTCTCAGCCGCATTTAAGACAGCAGCAAACAGTACACAATATGGATATTCAATTCATACGGTTTCTCCCTATTTTTTTCTACTGGGGTCTAGCAAGGCAAATGTCCACTGCAAAATACATATCCTGGCTTAAGGTCATTTGATTCCAAAAGCTCCATAAGCCCTGCTCCTGATATTATAACGACGCCTGTGGGTGTTGGTAAATATTGTTGTTCCAGTTTATGAAGGGAAAACAACACAAACAAGTCAGAACTAACAACAAAGACTTTTCCACTGTGAAAAATCTCCACAAAATGTCTGCCATACCTCAGACACACATGCTGAGCATTACAGAGGCATCCATGTCTGACAGACAAATTTCACCTCAAATGCCTGTCACCTCTATAACTCATCCTCTGGGATCTAATCCAACTCCTGCTCTATATTCCTCTGTACTGAAAGAAAGAACAGTCACTGAGTTGACTGGTCATGTAATTTCTACTGCAATCTCCTCACAAACCTCCTCCTGGGCATGAGCAGGTGAATGTTGAACGGGCTCTTGATGTTTCTTTCAATGTAACTGATCTGTTTAACAGAATAGCTGAAATGTTAGACAAGGGTCTGACACAGACTGCTGAGAGGATCACTAGAGATATCAGAGCAGACTTCCAAAGTATTGGTAACAGGATAGAATCTATTGAACATAAATTGGACGCTAATGTTTCAAGGATTGATCAGAATACTGACCATCTACAATTCATGCAAGAACAACTAGAAGCTGCTCAAGATAGGATAGATGATTTGGAAAACCGATCTCGGAGAGATAATTTCAGGGTAAGGGGGATACCTGAATCGATAGTTAATGTTCACTCTGCTATACAAGACATCATTAGAGATCTGATTCCATCCATTCCTGCACATAAGTTGGAATTAGACAGAGCGCACAGATCCTTAGGCCCGTTACGCAAGGACGGTTTACCTAGAGACGTGGTAGTTAAACCACATTATTATTCCACCAAAGAGGAAATAATGCAAAAGTCCCGTCAACAAGAACATTTGCAGTACCAAGGAGCAAAGATCCAAATATTTTCTGACATTTCCCCCCACACTATTCAGAAGAGGAGAGCAATGAAACCATTATTGTCGGCCCTAATGAAGAAGGAAGTCAAGTATAATTGGGCCTTTCCCTTTGCTCTAAAATTCACCTATAATGGTAGACATTATGCTGTACGCAACTTTCAGGAGGGGGAAAGATTACTATTAGACCTAAGAATTATCGCAACCGCACCAGACATGGATACTACACCTCCACAGCCTCTCTCAGCTAAAAGACAGACACCTACTAGCCCTACTTCGGGCGAATGGAATAGAGTCAAACACAGGAAAGTTGGGAAAAACTCAGCAACCTGACTTGGATCATTAATTCCAGTTGAACTTTCCCGAAGGAGACACCAATTGGGGATTTGAGGGGGGGGAGGGGGAGGGGGGAGGGGAAGACTCCTCCCCCCCTTTTTTTTTTCCTCCACCAATGAGAGTATATGTGTATATATAAGAATATATATAGGGATATGCATATAATATGTGAAATTACAAAGAAATGTTTTTATTTATTTTTCCCCAATGAGATTATATGCGTTTATATGAGAATATATATAGGGGTATACATATAATATTTGAAATTACAAAGAAGGGTTTTTTTTTTTGTTGTTTTTTCTTCCCCCAATGAGATTAATATTTGAAACTACAGAGGAGGGGGAAGGAGAACATTTCTCATTTTTTTTTTCTTTCTCTCTTCTCTCCCTCCCTTGTGAGCTTATATGTATATATATGATAATATATATGGGTGTATGCATATTATGTGGGTTTCCCCCCCCCTTTTTCTCTTCCCTCTTCATCGCTCCTCCTCTGGGAAACCTCGTTACGGCACATGTCTTAATGCATAAACTGTACGAGATCAATTTCTTCCTAAAAACAAGTTGTATAGGATAACGTATAGACTGTTGGTAATGGGTGGTGGTGAGGCATTGAGCCTCTACTCACTTTCCAGACAGACTTTTTGTCGTCCTGGGAAGCGGGTGTTTGGTCCCTCAACACTGGACCACTTTGGAATTTCTTCTTTAAATGGGGGAAGGGAGATTAGTCCCTCCCCCCATTTCGGGTCATGGTTTGACCTTATGTTATGCCACATTTTGCTTTATTGTTTACTGTTTTATTCTTTCCTTTTGATTTCTCCCTCTTTCTCCCTGTCTTTCCACTCTGTATTCTCCTCTCTGTCGGCCTACCTGTCAGGATATGGGTTTTCTAGGTTACAGACTCATTACATGGTATACATTCTGGAGGATGTAAGGTTTAGGTTCCATGGCTGGACCAAATAGCTCTTCCACACCCCTTCGTGTTGTAACACACAACACTCAGGGGCTGAACTCTCCTATTAAGAGACGAAAGGCTTTTCAAGTCTATAAGTCTATGCATGTGGATGTTGTTTTACTACAAGAGACACACTTCCCAAGGCGGTACACCCCCTCTTTTTTACATGCTCACTTTCCAGTGTTCTATTTATCTAAGGCGGAAAATAAGACCAAAGGGGTGGCTATTTTATTTTCTAAATTTTGTAAATTCACTTTGATTAAGGAATACAGGGACTCGGAAGGAAGATTTGTTTTGGCTAAAGGAACCCTAGATGAAAAAATGTACACTTTTGTCTCATACTATGCACCAAATAGGGACGACAGAATTTTTTTTCACAGATGCTAGATACTCTCCGACCTTTTATGGAGGGTATCATAGTTATGGGGGGGGACTCCAACTTGGCCTTTGATTCGGGTTTGGATAAATCTAAACCAAATAAGACTAAAATAATTAGGCCGACTAAAGCTAGTACTCAAGTGGCACGTATGCTACACCAATCTAGGTTGATTGATATTTGGAGAGAATTGAACCCAAACGCTAAAGACTATACACATTTCTCTAATCCCCCACCCATCTTATTCACGAATAGACCACATATTGATTTCGAATCATCATGTCCCGGCAGCTGTTGAGTCAACTATTGCAGATGTTCCATGGTCGGACCATTCTATGGTACTGGTATCTCTAAGACGGGAGAATACAGCCCATAGAGTGTCTCATTGGACTCTTAATCAATCTATTTTAAAAAATCCAGCCCTTGTGATGGAAATTGAACAAGCTATAAAGGAATATTTTGAATTTAATGATACACAAGAAGTTTCCCCGGAAACTCTATGGGCGGCCCACAAGGTAACAGTTAGAGGCAAAATAATACAAATTGCGTCCAGACTTAAAAAACAAAAGAGGGTGGAGGTGAGAGAGCTAGAAGAGAAATATCTAGACTTGCGCAGAAAACATAAGTCAGATCCTTCTGGATTTCCCACCTCTTCACTTGATGCCGCTAGATCGGCCCTGAACTTAGCACTAACAGCACGGGCAGGAGAAGATATGAAATGGACAGGTGCCAGATTTTACCAATTGAAGGATAAAATAGGGCCGATGTTAGCAAATAAATTGTCACCTAGATTTAAATCGAAGACGCTCCCCAAGATTAGGCAAGCAGATGGATCCCTTACTTTAAATCCTCAGCGGATGATGGAAACCTTCCATGATTTCTATTCTAGACTTTACGCTTTTGACGATAAATCTACTTCAGATAAAATAGAGAAATTCTTGGATAAAATAAGTCTTCCTACTTTGAAAAAGGAACATATGGAGATATTGGAGGCTCCCATATCAACTGAGGAAGTTCTATCAGTAATTCAAAATCTAAAGACGGATAAGGCACCGGGACCCGATGGTTTTTCCTCCCCATATTATAAAACATTCTCAGTTATCCTTACGCCCTACTTAACTCGCTTTTATAATTCCTTGACAGATGGTATTTCTATTAATAAACAACTTAATATGGCTTATATCTCAGTGATCCCGAAACCTGATAAAGACCTTAGTCTAGTTGAAAATTACAGGCCAATATCTCTTATTAATAACGACCTCAAAATATTAACCAAAATTATGGCCAATAGAATGTCCCCTTTCATGAACCAATATATTAATGGGGATCAGGTAGGATTCATTTCAGGGAGGCAGGGACCGGACCAGATAAGAAGGGCAGTTGATCTGATTTCCATTCTACAATCTGGGTGGACTGGGGATCGTGGACAAGAAGGGATGCTACTTTCCCTAGATCTCCAGAAAGCCTTCGACTCAGTGTACTGGCCATATATGTTTAGGGTACTGAAGCGATGGGGTTTCAGCTCTAAATTCATGGGAATCTTATCTGCGCTCTATTCATGTCCGGAAGCTAAACTCCGTGTACAGGGCCTATTCTCAGAACCTATTAAGATCCGGAGGGGCACACGACAAGGATGCCCCTTGTCTCCTATGCTATTCGCAGTCATGATCGAATCTTTGGCTATAGCTATTCGTGATGACCCGGATATCAAGGGAATTAAATGCTCTCAAAAGGAACATAAATGTGCATTATTTGCAGATGATCTATTACTTTTCAAAACCTCACCTCCATCCTCTCTTCCTGAAATTATTTACCTATTGACTGACTTCGCTAGAGTGTCGGGCCTCAAAGTAAATTGGGCTAAATCCAGAGCGCTTAATGTGTCACTCCCTGAACCCACAGTTTTAATGTTAAAAAACAAATATGAATTCAAATGGGAAATTTCATCTATCAAATATTTAGGAATCAACCTGACTTCGAAGTTTGAGAATCTCTATTCTGCCAACTATCCTCCTACGTTTAAAAAACTCAAGAAAGATTTAAATGAATGGGGTTCCCAGAAAATAGGATGGATTGGTAGGATTAATTCGGTTAAGATGACTCTGCTCCCCAGACTTTTATATCTCTTCCGCTCATTGCCCATCCCAATAATTAAAAGTCACCTAAAATCATTTCAGGCAAAATCACCAGATTCGTTTGGAACAAGAAGGGTCCGCGTGTTCCTTCTCGAAGCCTCTTCAATCTAACTGAACAGGGGGGTTTAGGAGTCCCGAATTTGTGTGGTGGTACTACCAGTCTGCTAGGTTGGCCCAACTATCTGAAGTATATCTTAAAAAGGACCGTCCTGATTGGATTAATATAGAAGAACAAGCATCTTCTGCGTTTACTATAGAAAATTTGATGTGGTGTACCCCCAAACACAGACCCGCTATTATGTCCCCAACCCTTTCTCAAGCTTTAGTAATTTGGGATTCACTTAGGAAAAATCCTTCTCTGGTCTCGAAAGGTCAACCCTTAGCGGAGGTTTTCCTGGATCCGATCTTTGCATCTAGAGTCGACGTCGACTCCTTCAAATGGTGGCATGACAAGGGGGTGTACCGCATTGGACAGCTCTTCTCAAGATTGGGCCCTTTACCCGAACAATTTTTTGTTGATAATTTTGATCTCCCCTCCTCCGAGAGATTGAGATTCTCTCTATTACATGATTACGCCCAAAATCTTTGGTCTGATAATCTAATTTCTGGCTCCCTATCTCCATTTGAACATAGATGCGACCAAGCCTCGGCGAGACGGGGTAATATCTCAGTTATTTATAAATCTCTCGCGACAAATGATACAAAATTACCCCACATGCTCGCTTGGGAAAGAGAACTTGGAGATGAATGGGACTTAGAGGATTGGTATGGAAATTTTGCTAGATCTATCAAGGGTTTGCTAAGTGTATCTCTGGCGGAAGCCAATGCGAAAATCTTTACTAGATGGTACATGGTCCCTCTTAAATTGGCCTCGATGTATCCTTCATACTCACCCTTATGCTTTAGAGGTTGCCAGGGAATAGGGTCCATGTTTCACACTTGGTGGGAATGTCCAAAGATTCGGGGTTATTGGAATAAGGTGTTTCACATTGTCAGACGAGTAACAGGGTGTAATGTGCATCAGTCTCCAGCAATCGCTCTATTGAATGGTCTAATCCCACAAATCTCGAAGGTTACCAGAAAACTGATTCTATTTATCCTGACAGGCGCCAGAATTACTATTGCAGCCGCATGGAAGAAACAGTCGGTCTCTATTCTACACATGAAGAGAAAAGTCACATGGATCATGGAGCAGGAAAAGAGAATTAGTTTAATGTTAGATAAAACTATTTTGTTTACTGAAACTTGGGAACCGTGGCTTAAGTACATGGGAATCCCCTATACTCCGGGGATACAGTAGTGGCTGTTGCTCCGGACTGATGCATAATCTTGGCAGGTGGGCTTACTCTTTCCTCTGAACTCTTTACTTTTCTCATCTCTATCTCCCCCCCCCTTCTCTTCCTCCCCTTTTCCCCTTTTTTTTTTTCTCTCCTTTTCTTTTCTTTTTTTCTCTTAATTTTAGATTCGAGAAGACTAAACATAGTACATTACTTCTCATAATGTGATATTCTCACTTTGGGGATAATGGGTTCGGAAATACTCATTATATATCGGGTTTTTCTATTATAGTTAACCCTGGGTAGGATGTTGTCTTGGTTCTTTAGACAAATGTTAGATCAAGTTGCTTTTGGGGAGGTTGGGTGGAGGGGACAGGTCCACCTCTAGGATACAGAGTGATCCCAAGAGGGGTGTCGGAGAGGCAGAAATTGTCCTGGATACCCACCTTCTTGGGGTCTATGAAAGATTGGTCTACTACATCCCTCATTGCTTTAATATTCTGGATCAGACCATAGGATATATGAGATCTCGGGGGATTAGGGAGGTGATTTGGGACAAACTATATTACCTATGGGGTTCTGATTTATCTTAATAGTTCTCATTTCTCTTTGCAGTTCAATAAGTACTACCCTCTGGGGTTAAAAATGTTGGAAACGATAAACACTGAATGTACCTGTTTATTCTCAAATGTATGTTCAGCTGTAATATTTACTGTGTTATTTGGCGCATAGCTGTATATTTTATATTTTTTTGTTTTGAAAATAAACTTAAATTTGAATGATAAAAAATAAATAAAAAGGTCTGTTATTTTCTCCCATTTGTCATTCTCTAAGGCAGAGGTGGGCAAAGTACGGCCCGCGGGCCGTATACGGCCCGGCGGACCTTTTAATCCTGCCCCCGGATAGCTGCGGCCCGTCGCAACAGGACAGGCAAACCAGACCAGAAAGGGGCCCCCAAGCTGGCTCGTTTGTCTGCCTGTTGCTATGTTCACAGTCCTCCCTCCTCCCCCCGCGGGCCGGCAGGGGGAGGAGGGGTGTTCGCAGGGGGGGGGGCGCCGTCCCTCTCTCTCCACTGACTGCAACACACAGTCACACGCCGACTCCTCCCCCCCTCTTGGCTCAATGTGTACAGGAGGAGGAGCCGAGAAGAGACACTACTGAGAGAGCCATGCTGCACAGTAACCAGGAGGTAAGGGGGGGGGGGGAGCAGATACGAGGTGAACATATGAAGTGATAGGAGAGGAGAGGGTGGTATGTGGATATGGGCTGGGGAGTGATTTGAGAGGGAAGATGATATGTGCTAGTGGGGGGGGGTCCGTCCCCCCCCCACTAGCACATATCATCTTCTCTCTCAAATCACTCCCCAGCCCATATCCACATATCACCCTCTCCCCCCAAAAGATGCTCTGTCCCCCTGTACTCCTCATCCCACCCTGTACTACTCATCCCACCCTGTACTCATCTCATTCCACCCTGTACTCATCTCATCCCACCCTGTACTCATCCCATCCCACCCTGTACTCATCCCATCCCACCCTGTACTCATCTCATCCCACCCTGTACTCATCTCATCCCACCCTGTACTCATCTCATCCCACCCTGTACTCCCACCCATCTCATCCCACCCTGTACTCATCTCATCCCACCCTGTACTCATCCCATCCCACCCTGTACTACTCCCACCCATCCCATCCCACCCTGTACTCATCTCATCCCACCCTGTACTCATCCCATCCCACCCTGTACTCATCTTATCCCACCCTGTACTCATCTCATCCCACCCTGTACTCATCTCATCCCACCCTGTACTACTCATCCCACCCTGTACTCATCTCATCCCACCCTGTACTCATCTCATCCCACCCTGTACTCATCCCATCCCACCCTGTACTCATCTCATCCCACCCTGTACTCATCTCATCCCACCCTGTACTCATCTCATCCCACCCTGTATACCCACCCTGTACTCATCTCATCCCACCCTGTACTCATCTCATCCCACCCTGTACTACTCATCCCACCCTGTACTCATCTCATCCCACCCTGTACTCATCTCATCCCACCCTGTACTACCCACCCTGTATCATCCATCCCACCCTGTACTCATCTCATCCCACCCTGTACTCATCTCATCCCACCCTGTACTCATCTCATCCCACCCTGTACTCATCTCATCCCACCCTGTACTACCCACCCTGTACTCATCTCATCCCACCCTGTACTCATCTCATCCCACCCTGTACTCATCTCATCCCACCCTGTACTCATCTCATCCCACCCTGTACTACTCATCCCACCCTGTACTCTCATCCCACCCTGTACTCATCTCATCCCACCCTGTACTCATCTCATCCCACCCTGTACTCATCTCATCCCACCCTGTACTCATCTCATCCCACCCTGTACTCATCTCATCCCACCCTGTACTCATCTCATCCCACCCTGTACTACTCATCCCACCCTGTACTCATCTCATCCCACCCTGTACTCATCTCATCCCACCCTGTACTACCCACCCTGTACTCATCTCATCCCACCCTGTACTCATCTCATCCCACCCTGTACTCATCTCATCCCACCCTGTACTACTCATCCCACCCTGTACTCTCATCCCACCCTGTACTTATCTCATCCCACCCTGTACTCATCCCATCCCACCCTGTACTCATCTCATCCCACCCTGTACTCATCTCATCCCACCCTGTACTCATCTCATCCCACCCTGTACTCCCCACCCTGTACTCATCTCATCCCACCCTGTACTCATCTCATCCCACCCTGTACTACTCATCCCACCCTGTACTCATCTCATCCCACCCTGTACTCATCTCATCCCACCCTGTACTCATCTCATCCCACCCTGTACTCATCTCATCCCACCCTGTACTCATCTCATCCCACCCTGTACTCATCTCATCCCACCCTGTACTCCCACCCATCTCATCCCACCCTGTACTCATCTCATCCCACCCTGTACTCATCTCATCCCACCCTGTACTCATCTCATCCCACCCTGTACTCATCTCATCCCACCCTGTACTCATCTCATCCCACCCTGTACTCATCTCATCCCACCCTGTACTACTCATCCCACCCTGTACTCTCATCCCACCCTGTACTCATCTCATCCCACCCTGTACTCATCTCATCCCACCCTGTACTCATCTCATCCCACCCTGTACTCATCTCATCCCACCCTGTACTCATCTCATCCCACCCTGTACTCATCTCATCCCACCCTGTACTACTCATCCCACCCTGTACTCATCTCATCCCACCCTGTACTCATCTCATCCCACCCTGTACTACCCACCCTGTACTCATCTCATCCCACCCTGTACTCATCTCATCCCACCCTGTACTCATCTCATCCCACCCTGTACTACTCATCCCACCCTGTACTCTCATCCCACCCTGTACTCATCCCATCCCACCCTGTACTCATCTCATCCCACCCTGTACTCATCTCATCCCACCCTGTACTACTCATCCCACCCTGTACTCATCTCATCCCACCCTGTACTCATCTCATCCCACCCTGTACTCATCCCATCCCACCCTGTACTAATCCCATCCCACCCTGTACTCATCTCATCCCACCCTGTACTCATCTCATCCCACCCTGTACTCATCTCATCCCACCCTGTACTCATCTCATCCCACCCTGTACTACTCATCCCACCCTGTACTCATCTCATCCCACCCTGTACTCATCTCATCTTACCCTGTACTCATCTCATCCCACCCTGTACTACCCACCCTGTACTCATCTCATCCCACCCTGTACTCATCTCATCCCACCCTGTACTCATCTCATCCCACCCTGTACTACTCATCCCACCCTGTACTCTCATCCCACCCTGTACTCATCTCATCCCACCCTGTACTCATCCCATCCCACCCTGTACTCATCTCATCCCACCCTGTACTCATCTCATCCACCCTGTACTACTCATCCCACCCTGTACTCATCTCATCCCACCCTGTACTCATCTCATCCCACCCTGTACTCATCCCATCCCACCCTGTACTCATCCCACCCCACCCTGTACTCATCCCATCCCATCCCACCCTGTACTCATCCCATCCCACCCTGTACTCATCCCATCCCACCCTGTACTCATCTCATCCCACCCTGTACTCATCTCATCCCACCCTGTACTCATCCCATCCCACCCCACCCTGTACTCATCCCATCCCACCCTGTACTCATCCCATCCCACCCTGTACTCATCTCATCCCACCCTGTACTCATCTCATCCCACCCTGTACTCATCTCATCCCACCCTCTACTACTCATCCCAACCTGTACTCATCTCATCCCACCCTGTACTCATCTCATCCCACCCTGTACTACTCATCCCACCCTGTACTCATCTCATCCCACCCTGTACTCATCTCATCCCACCCTCTACTACTCATCCCAACCTGTACTCATCTCATCCCACCCTGTACTCATCTCATCCCACCCTGTACTACTCTTCCCACCCTGTACTCATCTCATCCCACCCTGTACTTATCTCATCCCACCCTGTACTCATCTCATCCCACCCTGTACTCATCTCACCCTGTACTCACCTCATCCCACCCTGTACTACTCATCCCAGATTCCCACCCTGTACTCCTCATCCCACCCTGTACTCCTCATCCCACCCTGTGCTCCTCATCCCACCCTGTGCTCCTCATCCCACCCTGTGCTCCTCATCCCACCCTGTGCTCCTCATCCCACCCTGTACTACTCATCCCAGATTCCCACCCTGTACTCCTCATCCCACCCTGTACTCCTCATCCCACCCTGTGCTCCTCATCCCACCCTGTGCTCCTCATCCCACCCTGTGCTCCTCATCCCACCCTGTACTACTCATCCCAGATTCCCACCCTGTACTACTCATCCCAGATTCCCACCCTGTACTCCTCATCCCACCCTGTACTCCTCATCCCAGATTCCCACCCTGTACTCCTCATCCCACCCTGTGCTCCTCATCCCACCCTGTGCTACTCATCCCACCCTGTGCTACTCATCCCACCCTGTGCTACTCATCCCACCCTGTGCTACTCAGTCTGCAGGAGCGATGTCCAAAAATTAATTTTTTTTTCTTGTAAGGCAACCTCACTTTTTCATTGTTTAACTATATAACAAGTACTCGTACCAGTTGTCCAACAATGATATTTACTGCTTTTTATAAAGAAATACAATTGATTTTATGCAGTATTGAGTTTAGCCTTTTGGCCCCGCCCTCCAAAATATTTTTAGTTTCTCATGTGGCCCCATCGAAAAAATAATTGCCCACCCCTGCTCTAAGGCCAGCTGGGGTCCACTTCAACACAAACCTCAGGCCTCTAACATATAATTTCTTCTTCACTAAAGTTCTTCTTGGCTTTTGTGGCATTTGGAAAGTCTTTCAGATCCCTAGGTGTGGGATCGGTTTTCTTGGGGCTGCTATCTATCTAGAGTTCCCATTTCTCTCTTTTCTCCATTCTCTCCTTTCTATCGGTCTCTCTGCACTGGACGAGCAGATCTGCACTATGACATAATGGTCAGAGTTTAAGATCTCTGCTGTGTCTGTTAATTAATTCAGAGAAAGGGATTTTATGGTGAGTACAAAAATCATATTTTTTCAAAAAGGGAAAAACAGAGGGCCATTGTTTATGGCCCATAGTGTTTTAGCAAGATAATTGTCATCCAAGTTAGTTTGACATCTACATAAATACCATCTTTATATTTAGAGGCCGTTATAAGCCAAACGTTTGGCACTTACACAAGCACTGCAAACACTGCAATAAATAAACACAAATTATTGCATGTACACTTTTACAGCTGTTCTTGTAATTAAATACTAGACTAATATGTATATCTTTACAAGAGGTGCTTAGTTAAATAAAACACTACAAGGAGGATTCTGTAGGATTAATTACAACCCGTATCATTGCTCAACAGCCGTGTTAGCTTACGGACGTGTCGACAGAGGAATTATGAACATAAAAGGTTGGTGGAAATTTACAGATGGCACTGTGCAAGCAAAATCTGAAATGTAAATAAAAAGTGGCTTGATTTGTGTGTGTTCACATATATATATATATATAGTATATATATATATATATATATATATATATATATATATATATATATATATATATATATATATATATATATATGCATGTCAAAAAAATAGGATATCGTCAAACAAATCTGAAAGTTTATTTATTTCAGTAATTCCATGCAAAAAGTAAAACTCATATATTATATGGATTCGATTCATTACACGCAGTGATATATTTCCAGCATTTCTCTCCTTTTAATTTTGTTGATTTTTGCTTACAGCTAGTGAAAACCCATAATTTTTTATCTCAGAAAATTGGAATATTGTGAAAACGTTCAAAATTCTAGAATCATGGTGTCAGCTAATTCACTCAAAACACCTGTAAAGGTTTCCTGAGCCTTTAGATTGTCTCTCAGTCTGGTTCAGTAGGTTACACAATCATGGGGAGGACTGCTGACTTGACAGTTGTCCAGAAGACAGTCATTGACACCCTCCACAGGGGTGGGTAAGTCACAAAAAGTCATTGCTACAGAAGCTGGCTGTTCACAGAGTGCTGTATCCAAGCATATTAATAGAAAGTTGAGTGGAAGGAAAACATGTGGTAGAAAAAGGTGCACAAGCGATTGGATTACTTCAGCATTGAGAGGATTGTGAAGCAGAGGCTATTCAAGAATTTGGGGGAGATTCACAAGGAGTGGACTACGGCTGGTGTCAGTGCTTCAAGAGTCTCCACATACAGACGTATGCAGGACATGGGCTACAAGTGCTGCATTACTTGTGTCAAGCCACACCTTGAACCAGAGA
This sequence comes from Rana kukunoris, assembly GCA_029574335.1. Classification (NCBI taxonomy): domain Eukaryota; kingdom Metazoa; phylum Chordata; class Amphibia; order Anura; family Ranidae; genus Rana; species Rana kukunoris. Next base: position 590,046,834 of record CM056050.1, read on the forward strand.
CAATGTCAGAAGCGTCTTATCTGGGCTAAGGAGAAAAAGGACTGAACTGTTGCTCAGTGGTCCAAAGTCCTCTTTTGGGATGAAAGTAAATTCAGAATTTCATTTGGAAATCAATGTCCCAGAGTCTGGAGGAAGAGCGGAGTATCCAAGATGTATGAGGTTCAGTGTGGGGTTTCCACAGTCAGTGATAATTTGGGGAGCCATGTCATCTACTGGTGTTGGTCCACTGTGTTTTATCAAGTCCAAAGTCAGCGCAGCCGTCTACCAGTAAATTCTAGAGAACTCTATGCTTTCCTCTGCTGACCAGCCTTATGGAGATGCTGATTTCATTTTCCAGCAAGACTTGGCACCTGCCCACACTGCCAAAAGTACCAATACCTGGTTTAATGATTATGGTATCATTGTTCTTGATTGGCCAGAAAACTCGTCTGACCTAAACCCCATAGAGAATCTGGAGGGGTATTGATAAGAGGAAGATGAGACACCAGACCCAACAATGCAGACGAGCTAAAGGCCGCTATCGAAGCAACCTGGACTTCCATTACACCTCAGCAGTGCCACAGGCTGATCACCTCCATGCCACGCTGCATTGATGCGGTAAATCATGCAAAAGGAGCCCCGACCAAGTATTGAGTGTATACTATACTGGACATGGACATACTTTTCAGTAAGCCAACATTTCTGTCTTAAAAATCCTTTTTTATGACAGACGATGTTGCAGTGGTACGCCAGTTACCAGTGCAGGACTTTAATGTACCGTCTATCTCCCTGTCGAAATTGTCTGTAAGGCAATGTATGGTTGAGATGTGTGTTCTTATTATTGTAAACTTCAAAAAATAACGATTGATACTAAAAAAATCCTTTTATGTAATTGGTCTTATGTAATATATATATATATATATATATATATATATATATATATAGTTGTGCTCAAAAGTTTGCATACCCTGGCAGTAATGGAACTTTATAAAGATGGAAAGGGATATAAAAAGATACTCAAAGACTTGAAAATGACATTCAATACTGTTTAATCCCTTATTAAGAAGTGGAAACTTCAGGGGGCTCTTTTGATACCAAGCCAAGGTCAGGTAAACCAATAAAGATTTCAGCCACAACTGGCGGAAGAATTGCTCAGAAGACAAATAAAAACCCACAGGCATAGGTGTGCGCAGCCTATTGCATTAGGGTGTGCACCCCTAATCTCAAACACACGTGAACGCTACCTGCTGTCACAGGAAGGGGCGCTGGTGGTGGAAGCCAGGTGATTAGGAGCATATTACTATACACTGTAAATACGGGTGTAATGTATTCCTAAAGATGAACCTAGATTTTAATATAACGGGGGCATTTACAATGGCCACTAGCACCCCCAACCACCCACCTGATACTGCTCCTGGATAATGCTAATGCACATGGGGTGATTAGGGTGTGCCTAGGCACACCCTGTGCGCACGCCTATGCCCACAGGTAACCGCAGGAAAAATACAGGCTGCTCTCCAAAAAGACGGTGTGGTTGTTTTTAAGGAGCACAATTTAACGATACTTAAACAAAAAAGAGCTGCATGGTTGAGCTGCCAGAACAAAGCTTTTACTGCGCCAGTGCCACAATAAAGCCAATGAGGCATGTCAAGGTGTTGTTGGGCATATTATAACCAAGCTTTTTTGTGGAACTTGTGCATTAAAGGCTTATTTCTGGCAATTTGACCATGCAGCTCTTTCCAGAGCAGCCTGTATTTCTCCTGAAGTTACCTGTGGGTTCTACCAGGGGCAGCCCATGCATTGTGGGCGCACGGGCGCTGCCCCCCCCCCTATCCCTGCTGCCGCCTCCTTATACATGCCTCTGGCCCCTTTCAGAATGCTGGACGCATGGACTCCTATGGCAGCGTGGGAGGGTTTCATTTTTTAAGCACCTGATTAGAGCCTAAGGCTCTAATAGGCTTCAAAAAAGGATGGGCTTAGGGCGCTGAGGATGCGCCCTGATCCCACCCTGTTATGTGACCATAGCAAATACATTTTTGATACTTTTACAGCACAGTGCTTCCCTTCAAGCAGAAGGCAGGTCAGTGAGACCTGTTTTCCGATTGGCCGAAGCACCGGGCATCCTATTGGACGCCTGGCGCTTTGGCGGAAAAGAGGGGACAGAGTGGGTGGATGCTATGGGTGGGGTGGGGCTTATGATAAGTGAGAGGGGTCAGAAAATAAGGGCGGAATCTGGCACCTGACCACCTAAAATTTCACCAGCCGCCACTGGGTTCTACTTTGTATTCCAAACAATTCCTGTGGCAGTTGTGGCTGAAATCTTTCTTGATCTACCTTACCTTGGCTTGGTATCAAGAGATCCCCAAATTTCCCACTTCTTATTAAATGGTTGAATAGTACTGCCTGACCTCACAAATGCACTTCTGGAAGAATGGTTAAACATTCCCATAGACACTCCTAAACCTTGTGGACAGCCTTCCCAGAAGAGTTGAAGCTGTTATAGCTGCAAAGGGTGGACCAACTCAAATACTGTATAGTAGTGAGTTGAAAAAGTATTTGATCCCCTGCTGATTTTGTTTGTTTGCCCATTGACAAAGAGATGATCAGTCTATAATTTTTACAATTTTTATTTATTTATTATTTTTAATAAGCAAAATAAGTATTTGACCTCTTCGCAAAACACAACTTAGTAATTGTTGGTCAATCACAGAGGTTAGACGTTTCTTGTAGTTGGCCACCAAGTTTGCACACATCTCAGGAGGGATTTTGTCCCACTCCTCTTTGCAGATCCTCTCCAAGTCATTAAGGTTTTAAGGCTGACATTTGGTAACTCGAACCTTCAGCTCCCTCCCTCCCTATTTTCTATGGGATTAAGGTCTGTAGACTGGCTAGGCCACTCCCAGACCTTAATGTGCTTCTTCTTGAGCCACTCCTTTGCTGCCTTGGCCATGTGTTTTGGATCATTCTCATGCTGGAATACCCATCCACGACCCATTTTCAATGCCCTGGTTGAGGGAAGGAGGTTCTCACCAAAGATTTGATGGTACATGACTCCGTCCATTTTCCATTTGATGTAGTGAAGTTTTCCTGTCCCCTTAGCAGAAAAATACCCCCAACGCATATTATTTTCATCCTCCATGTTTGACGGTGGGGATGGGATTCCCGTGGTCATGGGCAGCACGCCTCCCTCTACAAACACTGCAAGTTGAGTTGATGCCAAAGAGTTTGATGGTTGAATCTAACCACAACACTTTCACCCAGTTCTCCTCTGAATAATTCAAATTTTCATTAGCAAAGTTCAGACATGCCCTGTACATGTGTTTTCTTGAGCAGGGAAATCTTGCAGGCACTATAGGATTTCAGTTCTTCACGAAGTAGTGTGTTACCAATTGTTTTCTTGGTGACTTTGGTCCCAGCTGCCTTGAGATCATTGACAAGATTCTCCCGTGTAGTTCTGGGCTGATTCCTCACCGTTCTCATGATCATTGAAACTCCACGAGGTGAGATCTTGCATGGAGCCCCAGACCGAGGGAGATTGACAGTCATTTTGTATTTCTTCCATTTGCAAATAGTCGCCCCAACTGTTGTCACCCTCTCATCAAGCTGCTGGGTGACGGTCTTGTAGCCCATTCCAGCCTTGTGTAGGTCTACAATCTTGTCCCTGACATTCTTGGAAAGCTCCTTGGTCTTGGCCATGGTGGAGAGATTGGAATCTGATTGATTGATTGCTTCTGTGGACAGGTGTCTTTTAGGTGTCTTTTAGGGTCCGTTTTTCGGTCCGCTCCGTGTGTCCGTCAGCTCAGCGGGGGGTCTCCGCTGAGCTGTCGGGCGGACGTGGCGGTCCCCGCACACTGTGCAGGGACCGCCCCGTCTCTCCTCCGCTCTCCCCTATGGGGAGTCGGATGGAAACGGACCGTCTGTCCGTTTGCATCCGATCCGTTTGCCCGGACGGAAGAAAAATAGGACATTCTTCCTTCCGCAAAAACGGATCCGCTCCCATAGGGACCCATTACAATTGTAATGAGCGGACCGTTCGTCCGCTAGTGTGAAAGGGCCCTTAAGAGAATGCTCCTAATCTTAGCTTGTTACCTATATTGAAGACACCTGGGAACCAGTAATCTTGCTGATTGATAGGGGGTCAAATACTCATTTCACTCAATAAAATGCAAATCAATTTGTAACTTTTTTGAAATGCGTTTTTCTGGATTTTTTTATTTTTTTTGGGTTGTTTTTCTGTTTCTCACTGTTAAAATAAACCTACCATTAACATTATACTGATTATTTCTTTATCATTGGGCAAATGTACAAAATCAGCAGGGGATCAAATACCTTTTTCCCTCAATGCTCCATCCCTGGCTAATCTATCCACATTCATGCTCATCCATGCTCCAGTCTTGGCTCATCCATGCTCATCCATCCACACCCATGGCTCATCCATGTCACATCAATGATCATCCATGCCACTTCCGTGTAACATCAGTGATCATTCGTGCCACATCAGTGCTCAGCTGTGCCACATCAGCGATCATCTGTGCCACATCAGTGACCATGTCCATGACATATCAGTGCTCATCCATGCCACATCAGTGATCATCTGTGCCACATCCATGCCACATCAGTGCTTATCAGTGTTCATTCATGCCATATCCATGCCACATCAGTACTCATCTATACCACATACATGCCACATCAGTGCTCATCCGTGCCACATCCATGCCAAGTCAGTTCTCATTCATGCCTCATCAGTGCTCATTCGTGCCACGTCCATGCCACATCAGTGCTCATCCATGCCACATCAGTTCTCATCAGTGCCACATCCATGCCACATCAGTGCTTATCCATGCCACATCAGTGTTAATTGATGCTACATCCATGCCACATTAGTACTCATTCATATCACATCCATGCCTCTTCAGTGCTTATCCGTGCCACATCCATGCCACATCAGTGCTCATCCATGCCACATCAGTTCTCATCAGTGCCACATCCATTTTTTTTTAGAAAAAATGACAGTCGTTTTTCGTTTATAACCCAAAAAAAAAAAAAAACCTAGTGGTGGATTAAATACCACCAAAATAAATCTCTGAGGACAAAAATTGTATATGGGTACAGTGTTGCATAACTAATGAGTAATTGTCATTCAACACTAAAGGGAATTAGCAAATAAAAGGTTGTATTTATTTGCTCTTTCCCTCTAGCATTCTCTATGTTCTCCCTATGCTCCTCAGCCCCATCTAGTGGCCATAATGCAGTATTTTACTGCTGCACATTGTAAAAGAACATCGTTCAGAAAAGAAAATAGCATTTGTTTTTGCCCAATTTGCACAGAACAAACGCACATGCAGATTCACTGGATGAATAGCTATGCAATTTATTTTATTTTTCTTTATGAATAGACTCCTTTAAGTTTTAAGTCCTTTAAGGCAAAACAAGTTTAGAAAAATCAAGCTTCAGTGTAAAATAGCCATGGGTCATGGGGCACAGAGACATAAGACCAGCACAGAACAAAGAGATGTTTTATTGATTACTAAGCATGTTTTTATCCTTTTATCACTGAAGCTCCTGTTTAAAAATAAAATAAAAATACATACTCTGTCACTGGTCTAGCAATGGAAGATAAATGACCCCATCTGAGCAGAAGAGAAGAAAGAGCCTCTGTACCAGAACTGGAATCCAGCTCACCGTCAAGGAATTCTAAAAAGATTTACAGCACATCCAGGATAAACAAAAGGAAAAAGCTTTCTAAATTTACTATGCAGCATCAACACAAACAGGCAAAATCCATCAATTTGTGCTGATATTAAATATTTTTGGTGCACGTTCTTATGTGGTGCTTATAAATGAGTCAGGGGTTGAAGCGAAGGTCTCAAGGACACTTTGGAGTATGTATTGGACAAGACACAAGGCTGCAGTATCACCTGATTTTTTTTAATGCATTTTTGGTGCGACTTGCATGGCGGTACCCTACGTGTACCTGAACTTTCTCATGCAACAAAATGTGCATCTGATAGCCACGTTTGGAATGCCATTGCCTGCACCGCACAAGTTTGCAGCATATTTTTTACATGTTCTGGGAACACCTTTAGAAACTAGCGGTTCTGCGCATGTTTCTGGAACGCGTAGGTTTGAATGGGCGCTAAATGTTACACGACAACAGTGATGGGCGATTCTGCCAAATTTTGTTTTGCCACGTGTCCATTGACTTTTATTAGCCCAAACTTAGAAGCTTATCCTATTGATGTCAATGGGAGGGGAATATTTATAAACTGAGGCCATGAGGAAGAGGGTTCTTCCCTCGAAATGAGTGGGATTTGCATCTGCACTCGATTGTGTGGGATTTTACAGGTCCACCAATCAGCTTGACATGCCGTGTTAAACGCATTACGGCCGCAGTATTTAAACAGTCCCCTCTAGATGTAGGGTAGGCCTTAATTCAATGGTTGGGGGGAAATAAAACCATGTCTCAACTTCCTGTTTTTACCACCGCCTGTGTGAAAGAGACCTAGGAGAGAACTTCTGCTTCAAGCAAGAAGACACTGGACTCCATGGTCTAGTATGTATATGTATATATGAGGGTTGTCCCAATACTAGTATCGGGACCGATACTGAGCATTTGCGCGAGTACTTGAATGCTTCCGATGCTTCTACCGATCCTTTTTTTTTTTAGGTGATGAGCGGGCAGAGAGGGGGCGGAGAGCGGGGGCAGAGAGGGGGCGTAGAGCGGGGCTGAGAAGGGGCACAGAGCGAGGGCTGAGATCGTGCTAACTGCTAAAAGGGGCGGAGAGAGGGCGGAGAGCAGGCGGAGAGCGGGCTGAGAGCGGGCGGAGAGCAGGACGGGCGGAGAGCAGTACGAGTATCACGGACATCATAGCAGCCCTCGCCAAGTAAAATGCTGAATGAATACTGTCACAGTTGTACACAGTTCACAATACACACTGTCACAGTTGCATAAGTGCCAGCCACCTGTCAGTGCCTATAAGTTTCAGTCCCAGTATCAGTGCTATCTAACAGTGCCAGCCACCTATCAGTGCCCATAACTGCCGCCTATCAGTGCCATCTAACAGTGACAGCCACCTATCAGTGCCCATAACTGCCACCTATCAGTGCCAGCCACCTGTGAGTGCCTATAAGTGCCGCCTATCAGTGCCAGAAACGTATTAGTGCCCATAACTGCCGCCTATCAATGCCAGCCACCTGTCAGTGCCATCATGCCGCCTATCAGTGCCAGCCATCTGTCAGTGCCATCAGTGCCCATAACTGCCGTCTATCAGTGCCATCAGTGTCACTTGTCAGTGCCAGTGCTCATAGCTGCCACCTATCAGTGCCCATCAGTCAGTGCCATCTTCCAGTACCCATTAGTTGAACTGACACTTGGCATTAAAAAATGTATCGGTAATCGGTTTCGACGAGTACATGGGAAAAAGTATCGGTACTTGTACTCGGTCCTAATAAAGTGGTATCGGGACAACCCTAGTATATATATATATATATATATATATATATATATGTATATATATATATATATATATATATATATATATATATATATATATATATATATATATATATATATATATATCTCGAGACCAGGACAAGTGTTGGGGATTTTGGGATTAAGTTCCTCTTTAAAGTCAAAGTTCACCTTTTAAGAAAAAAAAAGTGAACACTGTACACCTTCACCAAGATCCCTCCAGTCCTCACTGTACTTACCTCCGTGGGTGATGAGCTGTCAGTGCCCACGTAGCCAGTGTAGCAGTCCAGAGATTTGAAATCCTTTGCTTGCTCCCCCTCTTTTTGTAGGGCTTCCAGAACAGATTAAAGAGATTCTGATTTATCAATGTGAACACATGACCGTTTTGACCAATTGGAATCTCTCTGATCCATCTGGAAGGCCTACAGAAAGAAGGGACAGAAAACAAAGATTTCAAATTCACTACATTGGCTCTTTGGGCACTGACAGCTCATCACCCATGGAGGTAAGTACAGCGTGGGCTGGGGGGAAGAGGGAAGGGAGCTTTGTAGGGTGTTAAGAGTGCCGAGCCACTGTGGGGGGCCCCAAGACTGCAGGAAGGGGACCGCTGCAAAACATGTGGAAGGCTCCTGTTGTGGGACTGCATGGCTCGGTTCATACTACTGTTATGGGAAAAGACATATGGGGGAGAGATATAAGCGATGCTAACCCCGAAATGGTAGAAGAAGAATGGGAAGATTCATACTAATGCTACCCCAAAGCTGTGCGACTTGCTTTCAATTTCCTTGCAACTTGCTTGTGACTTTTCTGATTTAACATTGCGAGCTATGGCACCAAAGTCACAAAAAAGTAGTGCAGGAACCTTTTTTGTCTATGCGACTTTTAAATTGTGATGCAGCTTTATGTCATGTAAGCTGCATAATAAGTCCCAGCACTGTGAACCAGGGCTTATGAAGGGCCCCACAATGGGAGTAGAGGGCCCCGGTCTCAGAGAGAAGCAGGGATATCTTTATAGCATCATGAGCAAAGTAATGCACTGGAGCCCCTACCAACTTGCCCTAATTTATGCACTTACTCTCAAGAATTAAAGTATTAATAGTTGATAGAATTAGGGATTGTAAAGCTAGAAGGTTTTTTGTCTTCATGCATTCTATGCATTAAGATAAAAAAACCTTCTGTGTGCAGTAGCCCCTCTTAGCCTCCCTAATACTTACCTAAGCCATCCGGGACTCTCCCTATTGATTGGCTGAGGCACAGCAGCGGCGCCATTGGCTCCTGCTGCTGTCAATCAAAGTAATTTAGCCAACCAAGATCGAGAGGGGGCAGGGCTGAACCGCAATTTTAATGTCTGAATGAACACATGGAGCCGCAGCTCAGGTTGGGTGTCCCCATAGCAAGCTGCTTGCTGTGGGGGCACTTAACAGGAGGGAGGAGCCAAGATCACAGAAGAGGGACCCGAAAAAAAGGAGGATTAGGCTACTATGTGAAAATCCACTGCACAGAGCAGGTTAGTATAACATGTTTGTTATTTTTATAGAAAAAAAATACAAGACTTTACAATCACTTTAAACATATATTTATTAGTACTTTCAATAAAATTGGTTTTTATAAGAACACATTCCATAAATCAAAGACTAATCAACACAAAGGGCACCGTATAGGAGGGGGTGGGGTGGGAGGCAGAAAGGCACAGTCCAGTGGGAGTCAGGATGATAGAATACTGGAATCAGGGGGGCACAGTACAGCTTCTGGGATACTGCCTGAGACACGGCCATCCCGAGACAGCTTAATAAAAAAGTGACTGTCCCGGCAAATCCGGGACGTTTGGCATTTATGATGTAATGCAAGATTATCATGGGGCCCCCATGCACCTGGGGCCCCCATGCACCTGGGGCCCCTAGTCAATGCCCATGAGTTCCCATGCATTAAGACAGCCTTGAAAAGAAGGGCTCTGGGACCAATAGAAAATGCCCTAGGACCAATAGAAGGGGCCCTAGGACCAATAAAAAGGGCCTCTGCAGTCAGGAGGGCCCTTTGTGGTTTATTGCACCCTGCAGGTTCTAGTTAAGTCTTTAGGTGTCAGTTTACCCTTTAATTAAAAAAAATAAAATGTAACTGTAAAGGTGACAGCAGTGGAAGAACTGCTATGTAATGTACTATCACATCTCCGCAGCCAGGAAGGGAAAGGGAATTGATACCCAGTTACACATAATGCCTCTATCACCCTTTTCATTCTAATCTATACACAGCTTATAATACACAGATCTTTCGGGGCTCTTGACATGAATAGTCTGGCAGTCAGAAGACCTCACAGTGCAGCTTCCATAGAGAGGAAGTAGATGACAAGTGTCTCCGCCGACACCGCTGCCAACAGATGGGAATACGTGACACGGCCGCCGTGTGCCTCCAGCCTGTTTACAGAAAATCTCCGCTGATCTGGTGCTGTGTGATATTGACTCAGCTTTTTAATAAGACATGTTGTTCTCTGCAACACAGATAATTCCATCTAGATAATCTCGTAATGGCCCCCGGCCCCCGTCTTGTATATGTTCTGTTTAACAAGGTCCTTGTGCGTTACTCCGCTCATCTCCTTCATTGTGTACGGTTTGAATATCCATACGTAATGCGGCGTAATCAGTCTTCAAACACCCTGGCATGGGAGACAAAGCCAGAGATATAATAGTATTATTATTATTATTATAATCATATGGAACGTACAGAGGATCATCAGGGACAGAGATGTGAAGGGAGCTGCGTCATACGTGTTCTGTAGGCAAGAGGAAAGAGCCTGTCTGGTGACAATGCTGTGGCCTTGCAGGGCTAGTATTTATTTTTTCAAGTAAAAAATCTCTTTTAGGAGGTACAAAGTACGATTATATACCCCAGTTCAAAGATGGGAGGCAGACTCAAGTAAAACAGAACTCCAGGATATTATTACATACACTATTTTACCAAAAGTATTGGTACGCCTGCCTTTACACGCACATGAACTTTAATGGCATTCCAGTCTTAGTTTGTAGGGTTCAATATTGAGTTGGCCCTCCCTTTGCAGCTATAACAGCTTCAACTGTTCTGGGAAGGCTGTCCACAAGTTTTAGGAGTGTGTCTCAGGCCTCGTACACACGATCAAATCTGTCTGCTGAAAACGGTCTGCTAGACCGTCCCAGCAGACAGATTCGATCGTGTGTACGGCCGAGCCGACGGATTTGGCCACCCGACAGATTTCAAAGCATGCTTTGAAATCTATCAGGTGGGAATCCGTCTGCCCGACATGTCTGCTGGTTAGTACACTTACCAGCAGACATGTCGTCCCGCACCGCCGCCGAATGGATTTGGCGCATGCGCGGAAGTGTTTTACTTCCTGGTGCGGTGACGTGGCGGCGTCAACGTCACCGCCACGTCACCGACACGTCAGCGCGCCGTCTGCTGGCGGGGATTTTGGTTTGCTCGTGTGTACACGCGAGCAAACCAAAATCCTAACAAACAGATTTGTTCAAATCGGTCGGTCCGACCAATTTGAACAAATAGATTGCCTCGTGTGTACGAGGCCTAAGGGAATGTTAGACCATTCCTCCAGAAGCTCATTTGTGAGATCAAGAACTTATGGCCTGTTGCAGGCCAGTCAAGTTCCTCCACCCTAAATTCGCTCATCCGTGTCTTTATGGACCTTGCTTTTTTGATACATAAAATATATGAAAAGGAAGAAAGAAGTGCCACATCAGATGTAATCCTTTTTATAGAAATCAACCACATGGCAGAGGTGTCCCACCTTGGTATTGTGTGTGTATATATTTTATACATACACATATACAGTATACCACAAAAGTGAGTACACCCCTCACATTTTAGTAAATATTTTATTATCTCTTTTCATGTGACAACACTGAAGAAATTACACTTTGCTACAATGTAAAGTAGTGAGTGTACAGCTTGTATGACTGTGTAAATTTGCTTTCCCCTCAAAATAACTCAACACACAGCTATTATAAACTTATTTGGTTCAGATTGTGTCACGTGTGTGTGTGTGTGTGTGTGGTGGCAACCGGGTGAGGAGAACAAAGATAAGTGTGTCTTGCATACATACAGTCAAGCATGGTGGTGGGAGTCTCATGGTCTGGTGCTGTAAGAATGCTCTCGGCACTGGGGAGCTACAATTCATTGAGGGAACCATTAATGCCAACATGTACTGTGACATACTGAAGCAGAGCATGATCCCCTCCCTTCGGAGACGGGGCCACAGGGCAGTATTCCAACATAATAACAACCTCAAACATACCTCCAAGATGACCACTGCCTTGCTAAAGAAGCTGAGGGTAAAGGTGATGGACTGGACAAGCATGTCTCCAGACCTATTGATGTGGGGCATCCTCAAATGGAAGGTGGAGGAGCACAAGGTCTCTAACATCCACCAGCTCTGTGATGTTGTCATGAAAGTGTGGAACAGGACTCCAGTGGCAACCTGTGAAGCTCTGGTGAACTCCATGCCCAATAGGGTTAAGGCAGTGCTGGAAAATAATGGTAGCCACACAAAATATTGACATTTGGGCCCAATTTGGTCATTTTCACTTAGGGGTGTACTCACTTTTGTTGCCAGTGGTTTAGACATTAATGGCTGTGTGTTGTTATTTTGAGGGGACAGCAAATTTACACTGTTATACAAGCTGTACACTCACTACACAACATTGTAGCAAAGTGTCATTTCTTTAGTGTCAGTGTCACATGAAAATATATAATAAAATATTTTCAAAAATGTGAGTGGTGTACTCACTTTTGTAAGATACTGTATATAAATATACATCTATAGATGTATATACAGTGTAGTCATTATTATTATAATTATTATTATTTTTTTTTTTTAGTTTTAATACCACTTAATGTGTTTTACCTTAGGACATTAAAGAGTTAAAGGGCTAGTTTTGTCTTTGGAAATTCTTTATCATGTAATGTTTAAGTGGTTGTACACCCTGTACAAGCACTTTCACCTACAGTAGGGTGACCAAACATCCCCGGTTTCTGGGGACAGTCCCCGGCTTGAGGACACTGTCCCCGAACCAAGTTTGTCCCCGGTTTTGTCCCCCGATTTGATTTGAACAGGGGCTGGTGCAATTTCAAAGACAGTCAGTGCAGAATAAAAAAAAAATCTTAATTACACCCCCCCCCCCCTTGCTCTGCCCCTCCTACTAGCTTAGGGGGTGTATTTTTTCCATTATCTGTGCCCCTTTCTGATGATCATGTGCTGTTCGGAGCGGAGGGGATATTTCTTCAGTTTCGGGCGCATGACCATTCCGCTCCGCTCACATGTTCTCCTACCTTGGCTCAAGTCCCGGCCAGCTGTCTGCCTGTTTATCTCCTTGCCTTTCCTGGCAGAGTGATCTTCCTCCGCTCCCCACCCAATAGTGGCCGGGGCCAGAGAGTAAGACTTGACAGGCTGTCAGGCAGGCGGCGACGGCAACGGGCAAAGAGACGCTGATTGCCGCCATTACTAGTAAAAAAAAAATATGTCCCCGGATTTCATTTTTAAAATCTGGTCACCTTAACCTACAGGTAGGTGCTGGAAAAATCTCCTAAACCTAAACGGTTTAGGAGATATTTACAATTCCCCATATGATGATTTCTTCTGCGCATGCGCCAATGTATTCGGCGCATGCGTACTTTTGAAAGGGTATGCTGTGCCGTTTCTAGATGGGGTCATGCAGTGACTGGCGGTTCCTGCATACGTGTGAGTGATGTCAGACGACTCCGGCCAGTCACAGAGCCGGAATCTGTGGCCTCGGAAGGAAGAGGGCTGAAGATGGACGCTTCCAGCCAGTGGGGACATCGCAGGCTTCAGTTTCAGATAAGTGACACATAATGGGCTACTATGCCATGCATAGTAGCCCATTATGTTTTACCTTTGCAGGGAAACAAAGAGGAAGTAAAACCCATCAGGGTTTATTTCCTCTTTTAGTCTACTTTAACTAGTTTTCATAGTTTTGTGCCGAGTGCCATCCTTCCTAGTTTTTGAAGTGTACATTACCAAGTGAAGCGTCCGGACCTGACAGCTGATTCCGCCAACTTCAGTAAGATGTCAGCACCTTCAGCTTTCCTTAGGTTCTGACGGCATGTTCTGTACTGCCCTCGGCCCTATTTCTCTGCACTGTGCATTACCCAATGCTGAATTATTAATAATACCCATCCAGCCTGCTACACAACTGTCAGAGCCAACAAAGGCGCTATAAAATGTTACTTAGGATCTGTAGAAAATGTGTTTACCCTGGAAAAGTGGAAACTGTTTAGCCTGAGTACACGCTGACAGCTGAACAGTGCGGCTCATAAACACCCGGGGCTAAAAAACGCTTGCTGCATCGGTTCATGAATAGGTGTGACAATGTCGCCTTAAAATATTTAAATGCTTTGTTGTAATTACTCAGATGTTTATCTAAAAAAGGCTTTCAGGGGCCTTTTATGAATATGTAGTACAGGGAGAAGACCTAGATCTCCATCAACCTACGTACAATAAGGACCCGATCACACTACATGATAACAGTATTGCTCAGCACAGTCCCAATGTTCAGGGCTGCTGTTAGAAATCATGGGGCCCCGTACAGCCTAGCTGACAGGAACAGTGAACCATACCTAACAGACGGCTTTAAACACTTGATCAAACCACTCATTCATGCAAGCAGTACCTGTGAGAATGAGACCTTCATAATGTTTTTTTTATTATAATTTTAGTTTCTTTTTTTTTACATTTTTGGAACAGCCCTGTAGGGGTTGGTGAAAAATCACAGGCTTAACAGACACCCAACAGAAAGAGGACACAGCCTCCTTAATCTTTTCTCTGCAGCTGAGGCTAAAGAGTGAATAAACAGGAAGTCCTCTATACAGAGACTTCCTGTTCATTCACAAACGAAAGCATCGTAAACATAAGGGTGATTGGTTCCAGTAATTACACCCACTCCTGCTGCTCTGGGCCCCCCTGTTGAATTTATGGTGCCTGGGCCCCATACTGGTGGACAGGTTATACCTCCTTATCACCGACCCTGGCTATATTTGTTCTCTATGGTCTCACTGTATGTAGGGATGTAGCCACCCTCTCTTACTCACTCTCAAGAGACACAGTGGAAGAAAGAGCATTGCCATCTAAGTGGAAAAAGTTTAATGCAAGGTGTAGAAATACATTCCCAAGACAGTAGATCATGTGTGCATGTGAATAGACAAGGTTCATCTGCTCTGGTGGCGAAAGTGGTGAAGTATATGGTAAGATGGCCACTTGTAGAGATCGTGGGATACTCCAATAAACTGCAAACTGAACAATTTGAGGACTCCTCAGTTTCTGGCTGCACTTCACAAACTGAATGTCCTACAGGATTCCTAATGCTGCTGTTGACTTGTTCTCCCTCGAGAGTCAAAAGCTAATCATGGCTACTTCCCTTTAGCATTGGCAGTCAATTACTCACTTAGCCCACCGGATCACCAGTTGCCTTCTTCTGATATACACCATGCTCTTCCTAGTGAGGGAGATGTAATGTAGACTCACCCCATCGCAGGACAGCTGGACTCTTTCCTACCAACTTCCACCTGCCTCTCACCAGTGAGCTTCCTTCTGACCCAGCTTGATCCCTACTATTAGACCCCCCAGCTAAGCCTAGATGGAACATCAGTGTCTTCCTCAAAGCTTTCTCAAGGATCCTGCCCCAGGGGAAAGAGCCCCTGCACAGGTGTCACCTCCTGGAGGACTGGACCCAGAAACACTGCACCCTGCTGGCCAGGCCACAGGCTATTTATGAGCCATCTCTTCGCCTTCTGGGCAATCCTCCTTAAATAAATTTTAAGGCTGCCTGCCCTGCTCTCTCTTCCTCTATGTTTCTAGAACCCTCAAGAATACAGAGAAGGTAACAGAGCAGCAGCCTGACACTGAGCAGACCTAATCAATCAATCAACCCTTGCTCCACTGAGAGGAGCTAATGCTGAAGCAGCTGCATTGCATTCTGGGCACAGGAGTCAGCTGAGTCTAGCAGTGCCCAAGAAGAAAAATGATCCTGCAACAGCAGAGCCTTAGGTATCCATAGATAGAACCGTTGAGTGCAAAGGATACAAACCAGCCTCTCCTCCCCATCACTGCACTGTCAGGTTTTCTCAACAGCCTCACTTTTTTTTTAAGGATTTCTTGGCCAAATGGATCTTTTGTATGACTAAGTGGATCTGAGTACGAGAAGGAAAAAAGTGCTTAGAAGTAGAGGAGAAGTAACTGATCGCTTTCTGGGAATATTGGTCACCCAGGCCTATTGGACACAGAACACCTAGCAGGCAAATGGGTAACAGACAACAACTTGTTCACTGAGAGGCTTGATGGAAACTGGTTACACAGCTAAACATGTGTCCTTAAATCCAGCCTAATGCCAAGACAGCGTTGCTGTTCATCCCTCGTGCTGGTTCCTGTGAAGCGACTTCAGCTTTGCCAGTTTCCCCGCTGGCTAGGGGTCCACACGATCCGGTAAGAGTACCCAATTATCTTGTTTGGTGGTGGCTGCACTGTGGATGGTGAACTCTTTCCATGGTGGTTTTTCCTCACGGATGCAAACTATATATATTCTTACCATCCTGGACAGGGCTGAAGTCCTGCGGGAAGTTCCTGCACTTTTTTCACAGCAGGAACTAAGTTCCCTTTGCAGGACTAGAGCAGCAGAGCCGCCCCTGAGCCAATCCTTCACTAAGCGGCGATGCCCAGCTCGAGTCACTGTCAGGGGCAGGCGAACCTTAGTAATCCTCTATGTTACTGGCCGCCAGTGGCCCCATGCCACTAAGAGGCCCCATCAGGGTTGCCAGCCTCAGTAAAACTAGGGACAGAATGTAAAAATCTGTGTTTTTAAAAAAAAATCCCAAGATTATAGCTGCCCCGCCTCTCCAGTACCTTTTCAGTGTGTGTGTGTGTATACTGTGTGTATATATTGTGTGTCTGTATACTGTGGGCTAGATTCAGGTAGGAGATATGATGGCGTATCTCCAGATACGCCGTCGTATCTCTGCCTCTGAGCCCTCCTATCAAGGCGCCTGATTCATACAATCAGATATGCATAGATTTCTATTAGATCCGACTGGCGTAAGTCTCTTACGCCCTTCATATTTACACTGGCCGATAGGTGGCTTTCCCATGTAAAATATGCAAATGAGTGTAATATGCCGATTCCCAAACGTACGCCCGGCCCTGCGCATTTGTTTTACGTCGTTTGCGTTAGCATAGGTCCGGCGTAATGTTACCTCCTGCTGTATGAGGCGCAGCCAATGTTAAGTATGGATGGCGTGCCGGCGTAATTTTTCCCGTCGTTTACGTCGTTTGCGTAAAACACTCGCGAATAGGGCTGTGCGTAAATGACGTTCACGTCATTTTCATTGACTATTTCCGACGTGATTTGGAGCATGCACACTGGGCTACGTTCAGGCCCGGCGCATAACGCAGTTCGTTCGGCGCGGGGACACGCTTCATTTAAATGATACACGCCCCCTACCCGCCAAATTTGAATTAGGCGGGACATTTATGCTACGCCGCCGCAACTTTACAGGCAAGTGCTTTGTGAATACAGCACTTGCACGTAAAAGTTGCGGAGGCGTAGCGTAAATGGGATACGCTACGCCAGCATACTTTTACGCCCATCTACCTGAATCTAGCCCTGTGTGTGTGTATACTGTGTGGCCCCATAATCTCATATTGCCCGGTGCCCCATAATCTCCTATTGCCCGGGGGCCCAATGAGTTGTCAGTCCGCCCCTGCTGGCCGCTTCCTGTATATGGATTCATCAGGTAGTGTGCGGGTATTCTGTCACTTCCTCGATGCGGCAATGTCTCCTGGAAGCTTTTGTCATTGTTCCCAGGAAACACTGCGAAGGCCTGCCGCGAGTTATCGCAGGATTTAGAAAGAACTTGCTTCTTTCTAAATCCCGCAATAACTCATGGCAGACCCCTGCAATGTCTTCTTGGAACAATGACAAAAGCTCCCAGGAGACATTGCGGTATCGAGGAAGTGACGAAATCCCCGCACACTACCTGATGAATCCATATA
Source organism: Rana kukunoris (assembly GCA_029574335.1). Taxonomy (NCBI): domain Eukaryota; kingdom Metazoa; phylum Chordata; class Amphibia; order Anura; family Ranidae; genus Rana; species Rana kukunoris. Next base: position 590,064,323 of record CM056050.1, read on the forward strand.
CAGGAAGCGGCCAGTAACATAAAGGATTAAGTACAGTGGATCGAAAAAACAAACAAACATGCGGTTTAGTAATTATGCATATGAGGGTATCATTTTTTATTTTTTTTGGTGGGGGAGTGGATCTTGGGTGGGAGTTCCCACACTATTTTCCCCAGGACTTGACCCCTGATCTTGGAACTGGTCTCTATCTAGAAGTTACATTTATTTATATGGACATACTGCGGATCCATTTTGTGTATTCACTTTTGAATTAAGATTGGTGTACATTGATATTTTTTTATCTGTAGGCACATTTTCACTTTATTATATATACGTTCATGTTTTGATGTTTATACAGGTGTAAACCATTATTCCTCTATATCTGACGACTGACTACATATCAATTGTGTTGCACCAACATTTGCACATTCATTTCTGCACAGCTCTGCACTTTATCTTTATTTTATGTATACTCTAAACTAGGAGGGTGCTACACAAATAGACTGCTTCCCTGAACTTTTCATCTTCATAAGAAATGATTAACAGTGGACAATACAGTCTGGAGTCAGGCTTTTAGTTTTGGAGAAGAGAGGGAGGAACAGGGGAGTGATTGATTGATTGATTGATTGATTTTTTTAATTAGTTAGGCGCCAAATACCCACTGGGGAGTGAGCGTCTAAGCGCCGCTGGTGAGATGTTACCTTGAATCAATCCACGGTATGGAAGGAAAAATAGAGAGAAGAGAGGGTGGAAGAGGGAAAAGGGGTATCCGGCCCTTAGTTAAGCAAAAGGAAAGAGCCGTGGAGCATAAGAAAATATAAGAAAAGAAAAAGAGACGAGAAAATCTATAGAAAGGGTACATGACATCATTGGTGTCTGAATAGTCAGGGCCGTTCCGGGGTCATAATCACTAAAGTGGCAAGACTGGCCCCTTCAATGAAGGGGCGGAGTGTATGGAGAAAAATTAAACCAAATTTATCCGTAAGCCTGGACGAACAGCTCCGTCTTCAGTTTTTTTCTCTAGAGGAGCAGGTTGGGTGTCATCTTAAGTTCCATGGAGAGGGCATTCCACAGCAAGGCACCCCTACTCTGAAGTCATTTGACTCCCATGGAAGAAAGTTTAGACGGAACAACTATGGCTAAGTGTTGGATCTGGGATCTTAATGGGCGCGTAGGTACATAGTGCACCGCCAAACTGTGTAAATACTTGGGACCCTGTCCCCAGTATGCCCGGAAGAAAATACAGAGCGTTTTAAAGATCACTCTCTGCTCGATAGGGAGCCAATAGTAGAGTGATCTCCTAGCCAGGCTAATGTGATCTCGTCTCGAGTACAAAGCGAGCAGTGTGGTTCTGCACCACCTGGAGCTTATGGACCCATTTCTGCGGGGCACCCAGTAGGAATATGTTTTCCCCGTCTAATCTGGAATGGATAAAAGCTTGGGCAAGTAAGGATCTATTATTTTGCGTGGATAGGTGTTTCACTTTTCTGAGGAGCCTTAGATGATAATTGGCATTCCGCAGGATGTTTCTAAAGTGGGGCACGAACGAGAGGGTGTCATCAATGATGACCCCTAGGTTTTTTACTTGCTTAGTTGGAATGGGTGTGGGTCCGAAAGATGGAGCCAGCAGTGTTGCGCTATTAGGACCGATTAATAGAACTTCAGTTTTGGCTGTGTTCAATCCAAGCTTGTTACCAGCCATCCAGTCCTGTATTTCTACCAGGCATTTTGCCAGCTGAGCTGGCTGCTGAGGTCCTCTTGCTGAATCAACCAGAATTTGTGTGTCATCGGCATAGAGCTGGCACTCCAATTTGTTATTCTGGACGATATCAGCAAGAGGACGGACATAGCAATAATTAAAAAGGAGTGGCGATAGAGCACTCCCCTGTGGGACTCCACAAGTAAGGGGTCTTGGGGTAGACCGGTGTGTTCCCATCTTAACATATTGTGTTCTCTCATGGAGAAACACGCTTATCCAGCTCAGGACCACCCCGTTAAGGCCAAAGAGATTTTTTAGTCTGTCCAACAGAATCTCATAGTCGACGGTGTCGAATGCTGCGGAGAGGTCTAGCAGAATCAGAGCTGCCGACCCCCCTGCGTCACAGATTGTTAGTAGTCTTTCTCGCATGGCCAACACAGATATCCCAGTTTCTCTTCCCGGGCGAAACCCGACTGGGTATCATGAAAGAGGTTTCCCCCCTTAAAATAGATTTGAAGCTGCTTGAAATCCTAGGCCTTGGGGCTGTGTTTTTCATTTGGTGCACACAGTGAAGGGAGACAGAACTCTAGTCCCTGGATACAAGGGTGATGCCTTGTACACACGATCAGAATTTCCGATGGAAAAAAGACAGACAGAATTTCTATCGTAAATTCCGTTCGTCTGTATGGAACTTCGACGGAGAAAAACTACGCATGCTCAGAATTAAGTCGACGCATGCTCGGAAGCACTGAACCTAATTTTTTTCGGCTCATCGAAGTGTTTTATGCCGCCGCGTTTTGGACGGTCAGAATTTGGTGTGACCGTGTGTATGCAAGATAGCTTGAATGGAATTCCATCAGAAAAATCCGTCAGAGTTTATCCCAGCGGAAATTCAGATCGTGTGTACGCAGGATTAGTGATTACATCAGTCTTTAAAACCTGATGATATCACTTTAACAAGCCATGGATTCCCTATTAGAGAGAGCCCTGCCTTTCAAACCGAGTGTCACGGCTTACATCAGTTTTGTAACTATTTTTACCAAACATTTGTTTAACAAATACATATTTATAACAGGATGTTCCCTGTGATAGAGATGTTTACTTGTTACAGATGTTGTGCAAATAATTACCAAAATGATACAAACCATCAGCTTCCATAATAGTAAATTATTGTAAAAGTCACTCGAGTCCCCCAGTTTTTCTTCCAGATAACACCCGAGTCCCAGAGTGTTTTTTTTTTTTTTTCTTTTGATGATCTAATATTTTTTTAGTTTTCTAGTTCAGCGTTTCCTCCTCTATTTTTCTGCCACAGCACCCTTTAAAAGTATGCAAGATCTTAAGAAACTCCAGTCTAAATCATAGAAAACATAAATATTACTTATCAGTGGGAAACATGAGTCTGGGACAATGTACAAAACTGCCTTGATGAACATCAGAAGCCCCCATCCCGTGAGAAGTCCAAGGTCCCTCATCAAATGAGAGGTCCCCATCATATCAGAGCCTCCTCTTCACATCAGAGGTCCCCCATCACACGAGAGGTCCCCATCATATCAGAGCCTCCTCTTCACATGAGAGGTCCCCCATCACATGAGAGGTCCCCATCACATGAGAGGTCCCCATCATATAAGAGCCTCCTCTTCACACCAGAGGTCCCCCATCACACAAGAGGTCCCCGTCATATCAGAGCCTCCTCTTCACATGAGATGTCCCCCATCACAGGAGAAGTCCCTGTCATATCAGAGCCTCCTCTTCACATCAGAGGTCCCCCATCACATCAGAGGTCCACATCATATCAGAGCCTCCTCTTCACATCAGAGGTCCCCCATCACATCAGTCCACATCATATCAGGCCTCCTCTTCCAGGTCCCCCATCACAGAGGTCCACATCACAGCCCCTCCTCTTCCTCAGGGGTTTCCCTTCACATCCAAGGTCCCTCATCATATCAGAGATCCTCTTCACAAGAGAGTTCCCCATCATCCAAGTGCCTCCTCATCAACAGAGATCCTCATCACATCAGAGTTCCCCATCATATTAGTGCCTCCTCTTCACACCAGAGGTCCCTCATCACATCAGAGGTCCCCATCATATCAGAGGTCCTCTTCACATCGGAGGTCCCCCATCACATCCAAGGTCCCCATCATATCAGTTCCTCCTCTTCACATCAGAGGTCCCCCTTCACATCAGGGGTTCCCCCATTATAGCAGAGGACCCCCCTTATCATCAGAATCATCCTCACATCAGAGTTCACCATTAACATCAAAGGCACCCCTTCATGTCAGAGCTCCCCCTTCACATCAGAGTCAACCTTTCTCATCAGAGGCCCCTCATCACATCAGAGTTACTCCTATACCTCAGAGTTCCCCTATATATGTGTCACCCCCTTCGCATTAGAATACATATTATCACATCCAAGGTCCTCCACATCATCCTCCTCATCACATCAGCATCTCCCCATTACATCAGAAACCCTCATCACTGTAGATAGATATATTTTTTATCTAATTCTTTATAGCACAGCTTTTACATAATTAGCACAGCCCCAGATATGTACCCCAAAATATGACCATCAAAGTCTACTGGTTAAAAAGATATTGCATACTGTTATGCCACGGACAGACGATCGGACATTTCGACAACAAAACCGTGGATACATTTCCGACGGATGTTGGCTTAAACTTGTCTTGCATACCCACTGATTCCACTCTGATGCCCCGTACACACGTGTGGGATTTACGACGGGAAAAGTTCCAGTCGGAAATCCCGAGAGGAAAGCCGAGAACCTGCTCGGTCAGTCTTTCCCCTACACGCATCCGATTTTCCAACATGTCCCAGGCTTTGAAAGAAGTTAAACTATTGGATTTTGTTAAGCAGGGGAGCCTCCACACTGGTCAAAATCACTCCAGTACCTGCTGAGAAGGTTTAAAAAAACAAGAACATTAAAATGTGTCAAAATAAGATGTGGAAACTCCTTTGACCCTTTAGAGAATTGGTCTTAAAACCACAGCCCGGGGGCCGGATGTGGCCGTTTGCTTGCCCTTATCCAGCCCTCAGGGCACTATTCCTCCTACTGATACCAAAATGGGGGCATAATTCTTGCCACTGACACCAACAATAGAACACTATTCCACTGATGGGCACCCTTCCACCCACTGACACCAATAATGGGTTACTGTTTCTCCAATGACACCAATCACGAAGTACTATTCCTCCCTTTGACACCAATGATGGAGCATTGTTCCTCCTACTAAAGATTTGGCATGGTTTACCCCCATTGACATCAGGACATTTTCTACAGCTGTGGCCAAAAGTTTTGAGGATGATGCAAATATAAATTTTCACAAAGTCTGCTGCCTCAGTGTTTTTGGATATTTTTGTCAGATGTTACTATGGTATACTGAAGTATAATAACAAGCATTTAAAGTGACAAAGGCTTTTATTGACAACTACCTTAAGGGGGGTGTTCCAGGCATTTTTCATGTTTATTAAAAGTCAGCAGCTACAAAAAGTGTAGCTGCTGGCTTCTAATAAACATGCACTCACCTGCTCCTCTTTCCAGCAACGTGCCGGCCGGAGCTCCGCTCCTCTCCCACCCTCTTCGGCGGCGTCCTTATTGCTACTGTGGACAGCTTTCGGCTTCACGGCCGGGCACTCACTGCGCATGCGCGAGCGGCACTGCGCTTTCTGATTGGACAGGACGATCGCCTGGGACCTGTCACGTGTCCCAGGCGATCGCCTACAGGGAGGGGCCGCCAAAAGGTGATATTCCCTTAGCGGCCCCTCGGCGGAAGGAGGAAGTGGGACAAAAAGTCCCACTCCTCCTGAAGCTCCCACTCCCCCCCCCCCCAAAAAAAAATACATGCCAAATGTGGCATGTAAGGGGGCGAGGAGTGGATTAAGCGGAAGTTCCACTTTTGGGTGGAACTCCGCTTTAAGTTTATACAAAGAGTCAATATTTGCAGTGTTGACCTTTCTTTTTCAAGACCTCTGGACCTCTGCATGCTGCCAATCAACTTCTTGGCCATATCCTGGCTGATGGCAGCTGATGCCATTCTTGTATAATCAATGCTTGGAGTTTGTCAGAATTTGTGGGGTTTTTTGTTCACCCGTCTCTTGAGGATTGAGCACAAGTTCTCAATGGGATTACGGTCTAGGGTGCTTCCTGGCTATGGACCCAACATTTTGATGTTTTGTTCCCCAAGCCTTAAATGGGTTGTAAACCCTCATGTTCATCCTATGCATTAAGGTGAAAAAACATCTGACTTTTACCTGCCCCCCAGCCCACCCGTTTTACTTACCTGAGCCCTGGAAAGTCCCTCGTCGAGAACATGCTCGATTGTTTCCTCTGGCTTCTTGGCTCTTCATTGGATAGATTGATAGCAGCGCAGCCATTGGCTCCACTGCTGTCAATCAAATCCAATGACGCGGGTCCCAGGGGGCGCGGGCCGTGTCCTGCAATCGGCGACTATAGACGCCAAATGCAGGACTCGGGCGCGCGGCCGCAGGTAACCCCCTTGGGAGAGTGCTTCCCAGAGGGGGTTATTAGAAGCGGGGAGGAACTGAGAGAGCCGCCAAGGGACCCCAGAGAAGACAGTGTTCTGCGCCACACTCAGGGCTGGTGCAAGGATTTTTGACACCCTAGGCGAAACCTAATTTTGCCGCCCCCCCCCCCCACACACACACACACACACATTGACTCCGCCCCTCACTAAAAAAAATTGCGGCACCTATTTCTTCAGCAGTGGGGTTTGCACCTGTGCCTCTGGACCTTCTCACTGTATCATCACTGTATCACTATTCATGCCTGTTCCCCTCTGCACACCCCCCCCTCCCCCTGTACATCTGTCCCCCACACACATCTGAGGCTACCCCTCTGTAACCCCCTTGCACATCTGCCCCCCCCACACACACACTTCCCTCTGTTCCCTCTTTGTACCCCCTGCACATCTGCCCCCCCCACACACACCTGTTCCCCCCTGCACACCTGTCCCCCCTACACACATATCTGATCCCCCTTTGTACCCCCTGATGCACGCCTATCCCTCCTACACACACACATCTGTTCCCCTCTGTACCCCCCTGCACATCGCCCCCCCCCCACACACACACCTGTCCCCCCACACACAAACATCTGTCCATCTGTCCCCCCCACACACATTCAGTACCCCCTGCACGTCTGCCCCCCCCAAACACATATCAGTACCCCCCTGCACGTCCCCTCCCACACACACATTCAGTACCCCCTGCACGTCTGCCCCCCCAAACACATATCATCCCCCCCCTGCCACGTGCCCCCCCCCCCACACATACATTCAGTACCCCCTGCATATCTGCCCCCACACATATCAGTACCCCCTGCACGTCTGCCCCCCCAAACACATATCAGTACCCCCCTGCACGTCCCCCCACACATACATTCAGTACCCCCCTGTATATCTGCCCCCACACACATATAAAGTACCCCCCCTGTACGTACGCCCCCCCACACACATATCAGTACCCCCCCCTGCACGTCCGTCCCGCGTCCCCAACACACACATATCAGTACCTCCCTGCACATCTGTCCCCCCCCCCCCCCCCCCACACACACATATCAGTACCCCCTGCATGTCTGCCCCCCCACACACCAGTACCCCCCTGCATGTCTGCCCCACACACACATAAGTACTCCCCCCTTCATGTCTGCCCCCCACACACATCAGTACCCCCCCTTTATGTCTGCCCCCCACACACATCAGTACCCCCCCTGCATGTCTGCCCCCCACACACATCAGTACCCCCCTGCATGTCTGCCCCCCCCCACACAGCAGTACCCCCCTGCATGTCTGCCCCCCCACACATCAGTGCCCCCCCTGCATGTCTGCCCCCCCCCCACACACATCAGTACCCCCACTGCATGTCTGGCCCCCCACACACATCAGTACCCCCCCTGCATGTCTGCCCCCCCCCACACACATCAGTACCCCCCCCTGCATGTCTGCCCCCCCCCCACAACACAGCAGTACCCCCCCCCCCCCTCATGTCTGCCCCCCCACACACAGCAGTACCCCTCCTGCATGTCTGCCCCACCACACACATCAGTGCACCCCCCTGCATGTCTGCCCCCCCCACACACAGCAGTACCCCCCCGCACACACAGCATACACCCCCACTGCATGTCTGCCCCCACACACACAGTAAACCCCCCCCTGCATGTCTTCCCCCCCACACACATCAGTACCCCCCCCTGCATGTCTGCCCCACCACACACAGCAGTGCCCCCCCCCCCCGCATGTCTGCCCCCCCACACACATCAGTGCACCCCCCTGCATGTCTGCCCCCCCACACACACAGCAGTACCCCCCCTGCACGTCTGCCAACGCTGCCCCCCCCCACATATCAGTTCCCCCCTGTGTACACGCAGTGTCAGTGTTTTTTTTTGACTGGGCGCAGGCTACAGCACGGAGCGCTGCCTGTGTTTCCACTATACCTCCTGAGCCAGATGCGGTGATTAAATAAAAAATTGGTGCTAGCGCAAGTGATAAAGCATAACATAGAATGTACAATATTGAATAAACACAAAGTGCACAAATGTGTGCTGAATCAGTGATATCAGTGACAAAAAACAAAGAAGAGGAAAAACAGTCCAAAAAAGTGCTAAATCAAAATAACACTAAAAAGTGCACTAAAGTCCTTGATGTGGGTAGTGTAAAAAAAGAGGGTGTCCACCGGTTGAAGAGGAGTGAGGAAAGGAGAAAACCCCACCACACAGCACGTCTAGTCTCACAGAACTCTCACCTCCAGCAAGACACAACCAGCATGTAGGATAATCCTTTGTGTAGGCAGCCTCCCTCGATAATGCTGGTAATCCCCACTGATCAATGAAAACGATGGGTGTCTGTATACTCAGGTGTTTTTCAAGTGCCAAAAAATGGGAAATCAGAGGAGAAACAGAGAACCCTCCAATAGTGCGTTATCTTTGTAACCAGGGAGTTTAATAAAAATTGCACTTACAAATAATGAAGAAAAAATTCGCATCAAACAGCGGGATCGTAGCGCTTGCAGCACGTCACTCATCTGCCCGTCCTTCCCTCCCTACGTGGGGATTACCAGCATTATCGAGGGAGGCTGCCTACACAAAGGATTATCCTACATGCTGGTTGTGTCTTGCTGGAGGTGAGAGTTCTGTGAGACTAGACGTGCTGTGTGGTGGGGTTTTCTCCTTTCCTCACTCCTCTTCAACCGTGGACACCCTCTTTTTTACACTACCCACATCAAGACTTTAGTGCACTTTTTAGTGTTATTTTGATTTAGCACTTTTTTGGACTGTTTTTTCCTGTCCTTTGTTTTTTGTCACTGATATCACTGATTCAGCACACATTTGTGCACTTTGTGTTTATTCAATATTGTACATTCTATGTTATGCTTTATCACTTGCGCTAGCACCAATTTTTATTTACTTATTTGCAAATCCTGTGTATCATTATTTGTGTTTGCTGCAGACTGTCATTGTTTAGAGATTTACTTAGTAGCGCAGAAGTCCCACTTGAATATATCAGCTGCGGTGATTACTTCACTCCAGGAGAGTGGCGCTGCACCTGCCTGTCCTTTTGCACACCAGAACCCAGAGCACGCAGGAGGAGGGGGGAGCGGATATCACGGCAAGCCCGCCGTAGTTACACCTCATGCAGCCGCAGGGCTCCCATCTCATCCTCCCCCTCCACCGATCATGCGCACTTTCCGGCCGGCTGCTTCTCATCCCGGCTTTCTTCCTTTAGACCCTCAGACATCTTCTCACTGCCGCCGCGCCGCTACTGCAGCTGGGGATAAAGCGGAACGGTCTTGGTGGGATTTTGATAATCTGAATCCCAGCGAGTGGCTGGGGATCTGGATTTTGGCTCTCCCCCTAATCTGGCGCTCTAGGCACCCGCCTGATCTGCCTATTGCTAGCGCCGGCCCTGGCTTGCAATCTAAAATCCCTCTAACATTCATACGGGACATACTAAAACATTTAATGTGAAAATGGCTTAATGTAGCTTAACGAGCAAAAACGAGCCTAAACCTCAATCAATTGCCCTGAAACTTTGCACACACCCAAGAAATCGCTGTTCCAAACATATCCAAGAAGTTTCAAGTGATTTGGTGTTCCACAAGGAAAACTAGGGACATTAAGCTTGTTTTTTTTGGGAGCTTAATGTGGCTTAACGTACGAAAAAGGCCTTAAATGTTAACCAATCTCTCCCAAACTTCACACAATAGAAGACTCTATCCATAGCAACATATTTTGAAAATTTCAGCTCATTTGGTTAATCACACCAAAAGTTATTCACATTAAGCTATATTTTACAATACTAAAACATTTAATGTGAAATTGGCTTAATGTAGCTTAACGAGCAATAAAGTGCCTAAACTTCAATCAATTGCCCTGAAACTTTGCACAGCCTGAGATCTCAACTACTCAAACATATCCTATACGTTTTGTGCTATTTTGTATCCCACAAGGCAAACTAGGGACATTAGAGCTTGTTTTTTTGGGAGCTTAATGTAGCTTAACGTACGAAAAAGACCTTAAATGTTAACCAATTTCCCCCAAACTTCACACAGTAGAGAGCTCTATCGATGCCAACATATTCTGAAATTTTTAGCTCATTTGGGTTATCACACCAAAATGTATTCACATTAAGCTATATTTTTACAATGCAAAAACAGAGCTTAACGTAACATAATGTAACTAAACCTTGATCAATTGTCTTAAAACTTTGCACAGCCTAAGATCTTAACTACCCAAACCTATCCAAGAAGTTTTGTGTGATTTGGGGTCCGACAAGGCAAACTATGGACATTAAGCTTGTTTTTTGGGGAGCTTAATGTGGCTTAACGTACGAAAAAGACCTTGAATGTTAATCAATTTCCACCAAACTTCACACAGTAGAAGACTCTATCCACGCTAACATAATCTGAAAATTTCAGCTCATTGGTTAATCACAACAAAAGTTATTCGCATTAAGCTATATTTTACAATACTAAAACATTTAATGTTAAATTAGCTTAATGTAGCTTAACGAGCAATAAAGTGCCTAAACCCTCAATCAATTGCCCTGAAACTTTTGCACATCCTAAGATCTCGACCTATTACAAACATATCTAAGACATTTCAAATGATTTGGTGGTCCACAAGGCAAACAAGGAACATTAAGCTTGTTTTTTTGGGAGCTTAACGTACAAAAAAGACCTTAAATGTTAACCCAATTTCCCCCCAATTTCACACAATAGAAGAACACATCCATGCCAACATATTCTGAAAATGTTAGCTCATTTGGTTAATCACACCAAAAGTTATTCACATTAAGCTATATTTTACAATACTGAAATTGGCTTAATGTAGCTTAATGTAGCTTAACAAGCAAAAAAAGTACCTGAACCTCAATCAATTGCCCTGAAACTTTGCACACCCCACATATCCGAGAAGTTTCAAGCGATTTTTGTGTCCAGAAGGCAAACTAGGTACATTAAGCTTGTTTTTTTGGGAGCAAAAAGTTAAATGTAACCCAATTCCCCCAAACTTCACACAATATAAAGACTCTATCCACGCGAACATATTCTGAAAATTTCAGCTTCATTTGTTTAATCAAACCAAAAGTTATTCACATTAAGCTATATTTGACAATACTGAAATTGGCTTAATGTAGCTTAACGAGCAAAAAAGTGCCTGAATCTCAATAAATTGCCCTGAAAACTTTTCACACCCCAAGATCTCGACCTTCCAAACATATCCAATAAGTTTCCAGCGATTTGGTGACCCAGAAAGCAAACTAGGCACATTAAGCTTGTTTTTGGGGAGCTTAATGTGGCTTAATGTACATAAAATACCTTAAATGTTAACCAATCTCCCTCAAACTTCACACAATAAAAGACTCCCTCCATAGCAACGTATTCTGAAAATATCAGATCATTTGGTTAATCACACAAAAAGTTATTCACATTAAGCTATATTTTACAATGCTAAAACACTTAATGTAAAGAGCTTAACGTACCATAATGTGGTTTAACCTCAATCAATTTTCTTGAAACATTGCACAGCCTAAGTTTTCAACTTCCCAAATCTATCCAAGAAGTTTCAAGCTATTTGGTGTACCAAAAGGCAAACTAGGGACATTAAGCTTGTGTTTTGGGGAGCTTAATGTGGCTTAAACGTACATAAAAGACATTAAATGTTAACCAATCTCCACACAATAGAAGAATCTATCCATGCCAACATATTCTGAATATTTCAGCTCATTTGGTTAATCACACCCAAAAGTTATTCACATTAAGCTATATTTTACAATGCTAAAACATTTAGGGCCAGATTCTGAAAGGAGATACGACGGCATTGTATCTCTGTTTGCGGGGCTGTGCATCTATGCGCCTGATTCTTAGAATCAGTTACGCATAGAATTTGCTTAGATCCGACTTGCGTAAGTCACTTACATCGTCGGATCTAAGTTGCAATGTTACGCTGGCCGCTAGGTGGCATTCCCGTCGATTTCTGCGTTGAATATGCAAATGAGCCTGATACGCCGATTCCCGAAAGTTTTTGCGCCGCTTCGCCGTAGTTTACGTTGTTTCCGTAAGCACAAGGTTACCCCTGCTATATGAGGGTAACCTTTCTTACGTCGGTCCCGCCGTATGCCATGTTAAGTATGGACTCGGACAGCGTCGTGTTTTTCCATCGTTTACGTTGTTTTTATGTAACTCGTTCACGAATAGGCCTGTATGTTAATTACATTGCCGTTGTAATCAATGTATTTGCGGCGTACTATGAGCAATGTGCAGTGGCCTATGTTTAAGGCCGGCGCATGCGCAGTTAGTTTTGGCACGGGGGCGCGCTTAATTTAAATACAAGCCGCCCCCTTTGAATTACGCGGCCTTACGCCGGGCCATTTACACTACGCCACTGCAAATTACGGAGCAAGTGCTTGGAGAATACGGCACTTGCTCTTGTAAGTTGCGGCAGCGTAGTGTAAATAGCTTACGCTACACTACTCCGGCATCTACGAGAATCTGGAACTTAATGTGAAATTGGCCTAATGTAGTTTAACGAGCAATAAAGTGCCTAAACTTCAATCAATTGCCCGAAACTTTGCACAGCACAAGATCTCAACCCCTTAAAAACTATCCTATACGTTTCCTGCGATTTGATGTTCCACAAGGCAAACTAGCATCATTAAGCTTCTTTTTGGGGAGCTTAACTTACAAAACTGACCTTAAATGTCAACTAATTTCCCCCATTGGTAAATCACACCAAAAATTTGTCACATTTTACATGCCCAAAACACATAGCTTAGTGTAAAAAGAGCCTAACGCAGTTGGGTAGTAAGTCGGGGGCGGGGGGGGGGGGGTGTGCTGCACCAGGTGCCACACACTGAAGGGGGTGTCAGGCCGGTGCCCCCCCTCCGTGACTAAAGACTAAAGGCAGAGACAGAGGGCAGCATGGCGTGATGACTGGGAGGCAGCGGCAGCCTAGGTAACACACTGCAGGCTGAAGCCGCGTCGCTTTGCAGGGGGGGTGCGAGCCGCACCCTGAGTGATACCCATCCCGTCGGCGGACCCAGGTCCCGGCCGCAACAATCCCCCTTCTCTCATGGCCACGCCGTGGCTCTGATAAGTCTTGGCTGCGACTGTCTCGCAGTCACATAGCCGAGCAGAGTGAAGCCACGCCGCCTCCCCCCTCCTCTGTGTAATCTACCATTGCTGTGTGTGCAGCACGCGGCACGCTGATCATCTGAGCCGAGCGAGGTGCATTACAGGTCTGAAAGGGGGGGGGGTGTCTGAACTGTTGTAGGGGGTCTGTATTGTAGGGGGGTCTGTATTGTTGGGGGGGCTGTTTTTTGTAGGGGAGGTCTGTTTTGTATGACGGCTCTTATATAGGTGAGGCGGCCACCCGTCACGTGACCCATCCCCCTCTAACGCACCCTCTGACTACATCACTGGGAAGCCCAGGCTTTCCCTTGTGTCAGAGGGGGACAGGTCACGTGAAGGTGGCCCTGCCTTACATATATAAGAGTTGTCATACCATCAACCACCGGCAAGGGTAGTGGGGATGAGACCCTTGTCCCATCAACATGTTAGGGCATGTGGCCTGGTACAGTTCAGGAGGGAGGGCACTCTCTCGTCCCACCTCTTTTCTGTGGCAGGCCAGGTTACATGCTCTGATAAGGGGTCTGGTGTGAATTGTTGGGGAACTCCACGTCATTTTTTTTTTTTTATTGGCGGCGGGGTTCCCCCTAAAATCCATATTAAGACCTGAAGGGCCTGGTAATTGAATTTGGGGGGACCCCACGCTTTGCTGGAAATGTGCATTGGGTCCCTCACCGTGCAGTGGGCACACGCCTGCTATGGCTCTTAAAGGACATTTCTTCATTTGTGTTGTCACATGAAAAGATAAAATATTTACAAAAATGTGAGGGGTGTACTTACTTTTGTGAGATACTGTACCTCCTCTGTACAGTGTTTTTTCCTGCCAAATGCCCCCACAGCAAGCAGCTTGCTATGGGGCACTTGAGCAGAGCCGCAGCTTTGTGTGTCCATTTAGACACAGAGCCGTGGTTTGGCCCCGCCCCCTCTCTGTCCTCAATCTGTCCCCTTGGCTCTCGGTGGAGGCGCCGTCATCTTCGGTAAGGGAACCGGGAAGAGAAGCCTTGCTGATAATCCAGACTTTCCTCCAGGAATGGACATTAAAATTACTTACGGTCAGCACAGGGAAACTTCTGGCCACTTACTGTCTCTCGACAATAGGATCAAATCTCTTAACAGGTTGAAATCAGAACTTGGACACGCTTACCCCGGTTTTTGTTTCTATCCTCAAACACAGGATTTTTTGGTCAATAGCAGGCTTAAGTTAGAATACTGTAAAACCCCCACCCATTGGAACAAATCTGCCTCTCAGGCTCCCCTATCTTAAAGACAACTTCCCTGGCCTACTCTTGGTTAAGCTCCCACCATACACCAGCACCAGATAAACACAAGAATAAATGGCAGAGTGAACTAAATGTCACATTCTCTCGGAAGGCCAATGGGAAAAAGCGTGCGTATTTGCACATAAATGTTCCTTAACCTCCCTGGTGGTATGATTCTGTCTGGAATTACGTACCAAAAGCGGTACAATTATTTGCATGGAAATTTTGGCGTTTTATACTGTAGGCCTGCAATTCTTAGAATAACTGCTTAAATCTGTTCAAACAAGACATCCCGGGTATGATAAAGTTTGAAAAACAAAATCATAATTTTTTATATAATAAAAAAACTATAAATAATTATAACAAATTATAATGTAATTATAATAAAAAATATTCAATAATTTAATCAACTCAAAAACACACTGAAATTTTCTCAGTTGCAGAATTGTCGCTGTCATTATTTTTTTTTTATGACGAATTTCCCACAAAATCGCTATCGCTCAATTCTGCAAGTGATTATAATTTATTATCGCTGTTTTTTAGCTAATCTAATCTAAAACCATTTTTGACATAAAGGGACACTTTTGTTGCTATGGGCAATCTACAGTTTTACAGGCAGAAAGAACAGCTTTTATTATATAAAATGACATGCAGGGCACAGGGCAGACCACTAGGCAGGGATGTATTCTGGCCTAGGCCGACAAGGCCCAGGCCTAGGGCGGCACTTTGCGGGGGCAGCAGAGGGCCAATCACAAGACTCTGGGGGGGGGGGCATCATTGGAAATAAAGGCCCCAGTGTGTCCATAGACACTAAGCTACAGCCCCCAGCATGGCACGCACTCTGCTGGAGGGAGGGTAATAGAAGAGGCGCAAAAGAGAATACTGTGCTTGAGAAACCAGAGAGGGAGCCACACTGTACCCCACACCCACCAGAGAGCCGCACTGTACCCCACGCCGTGCTGTATCCTGCGCCACCAGAAGAGCCGTGCTGTACCCCAGCGCCACCAGAGAGCCGTGCTGTAACCCCGCGCCACCAGAGAGGGGAGCCACGCTGTAACCCGCGGCCACCAGAGAGGGAGCCACGCTGAACACCGCGCCACCAGAGAGGAGCCACGCTGTACTCTCGCACCACCAGAGAGGGAGCCACGCTGTACCTGTGCCACCAGAGGTAGCCACGCTGTAACCCAGGGCTCGTCGGCAAATCCCGGTCGCCATGGCGACTAGAAATTGCGTCCTGGCGAGTGGGGTCTTGGCTGGGAAGGTAGACATGGGCAAAAAAAAAAAATTGTTCCATAGGACCAGCGCTCTGAGGACTAGGCCGAAGCTGCGGCCGTCGCCTAAAACATCCTGCCCGCAGCTTGCGGCGATCCTGGGAAAAGGCCGCGAGCAGCATCTGTCCTCTGTCCGTCTCCCACGGCTCCCTCTGTCCGTCTCCCACAGCATCCCTCTGTCCGTGTCCCTCTGTCCGACTCCCACGGCGTCCCTCTGTCCGTCTCCCATGGCGTACCTCTGTCCGCGTCACCCACAGCGACCCTCTATCCGTCTCCCACGGCGTCCCTCTGTCCTCTCCCACGGCGTCCCTCTGTCCGTCACCCACGATGTCCCTCTGTCCGTCACCCACAGCGTACCTCTGTTTCGTCACCCACGGCGCCCCTCTGGTCCGTCACCCACAGCGTCCCTCTGTCCGTCACCCACGGTGTCCCTCTGTCCTCTTCCCATGAATATGACAGGGCGGGTCTTAAAGAAGAAGAGGTGTGGCTTTGACAGGAAGGGGTGGGTCATATTTAAATTAGGGGGTGCGCAAGTTTAGTCAGGGCCTAGGGCAGCACAAAACCTAAATACACCTCTGCCACTAGGGACAAGGGGGGTGTGTATTTTTTACATACAGTACTGTAATCTATAAGACTACAGTATACTGTATGTAAAGTGTTTGTTTACTTTTTTGAATTTGGCGCCGATCTCCGCTTTTCCGTGCATCGTAACGTCGCAGGAAACGGAGATCGGTGGCACACGGGGACGCTGTGTGAATCGAGCGAGCACCCCGCTCGCATCACACAGCGGGGATACATCGCTGGATCCAGGGAGAAGGTAAGCCAGCGCGCTGCAGGCTCTGCATGGCTTACCCCGAGCGTGACCCGGGGATACCGATCGCAGCAGAAAAAAAAACACCCCGAGTCACGCTCGGGATACCGCCAGGGTGGTTAAGCTCCAAGTTCCAAGAAATCCTTACATCCTGGTATATCACCCCCCAGAAAATAAATGCTTGGTCACCGACCGCGTCTGATAGATGCTGGAGGTGCAAGAGTGACGTTGGGTCCTTCATCCATTTTGGTGGTCCTGCCCTATGTATCAGGCTTTTGGTCCCAAATAATCCACCATATCAAACGGATCACGGACACAAGTATCTCACTTGATGCTGCTGTATGTCTCTTGCATATTAACCAGATGTCCATTCGTAGATACAAAAAATCACTGACAAGGCACTTAGTAAACAGCCGCCAAAAACGATAATTCCGCTGTTTTGGAAGTCCTCTAAATGCCCCTCGCGATTGTGGATTGGTTGAACAGGGTACATTACATTTACAGAATGGAGGATTTAATAGCTATGAGAAGTGAAGATTCAAACCAATTCAATGAAACTTGGCAACCGTGGGTACTGTTTAAATACTCCAATGATTATCAGTTGTTTGGTGGCTTGATTTGTACTGATTCTGTCATACATTATAGAATACTGATCCCTGAAATGTTTAGGGTTTATCTTTTAACATCTGTTATTGTCTGTTGATTGACAGAAGGTTTACTACCCTTACACGACCCCTGGATGTTTATATCGAAGGTCAAACTCCCCCCCCACTTCCCTTCCCCCCTTTTTTTTTTTCTTTCTTTCTTTCTTCTACATAACAATGCTTAAGATAACGTGCTTTGACCCAAATTTTTCGAACACTAAATACTCGATCCAACTCGTCTTTGTTAATGTCATGCCCATGTTAATGTATGATTGGATTTTGGTCTTTCATATTGTCTGTTCTTTGATATTGTAACTTTGCTACTTTTGAATCAATAAACTTATTGTGAAAAAAAAAAAAAAAAGAGAAGCCTTGCTGCTTCACAGCCTGGCTCCCTACTGCGCATGTCGCTAGTTGCTCTGCGCAATCCCACTGGTCCCTGCTGTCATCTGGGATCTCTGTGTGTGTCTCCCAGAAGACAGCGGTGGGACGGAGGAGGAGACGAACGTATCGTAGTTATCGGCGGGTACTGCGCCTATCTATGCACGAGTGGGAGCAAAATATACCTGTATTAGACAGGTATCTGCTTTCCCCTACCCCTGAAAGGTGTCAAATGTCACACGGACTGGGCGAGGATTCCGAAAAGTTGAAGTTCCATTTTAGATGTAAGGTCCGCTTTAAGATAATGACGTAATACGTACAATTTTTTTTAGGGTCAAACAATTTTTTCTGTGAATATTGTCCTGCACCAATATTTTTATTTTATTTTTTTTGCAATCCTTAGACAATTAAATGTAATAAAACTAAACAAAGGCAGTAGATATATGTAAAAAAGTTGTTAAAAAATATTAATAAGCGAAGCAAACAAAAACCTGAAAGAAAGTTTATTAGATAAATAAAATAGAAAAGAAAAAAAAATCACCAGGAAAATTACATTTGAATAGAGAAGGAGAATATAGAGTTAATCAGTGCTGATTAGAGAAAACTAAAGGGTTAATAAGGGGTTCAACAGAGGAACATGTAATTAGAAAAAAAATGCTTTGCCTTGTCATGGTTGCTTTAAATCTTTTCACCTGCAAACCAAAGTTCATCTCTATATAGATGCAAAACACAGAACATTACAATTGATACAATGTTTCAATGTAACTTTCTGTGAAGTGTTTGTTGATAAACTTTGCCAGCCTGCTTCTTTTTTTATTTATTTTGACAGCTGCTGCAGATTGCTGTGTACTGAGACAGGGAAGGGTAAAATATAGCTTAATGAGTATAACTTTTGGTGTGATTAACCAAATGAGCTGAAATTTTCAGAATATTTTGGCATGGTCAGAGTCTTCGATTGTGTGAAGTTTGGGGGAGATTGGTTAACATTTAAGTCTTTTTCGTACGTTAAGCTACATTAAGCTCCCAAAAAACCAAGCTTAATGTCCCTAGTTTGCCTTTTGGGACACCAAATCACTTGAAACATCTTAGATATACTTGGAACATCGAGATCTTGGGGTGTGCAAAGTTTTAGGGCAATTGATTGAGTTTCAGGCACTTTTTTGCTCGTTAAGCTACATTAAGCCAATTTCAGTATTGTAAAAATATAGCTTAATGTGAATAACTTTTGGTGTTATTAACCAAATGAGCTGAAAATTTTAGAATATTTTGGCATGGTCAGAGACTTCTATTGTATGAAGTTTGGGGGAGATTGGTTAACATTTAAGGTCTTTTTCGTACGTTAAGCTACATTAAGCTCCCAAAAAAACAAGCTTAATGTCCCTAGTTTGCCTTCTGGGACACCAAATCACTTGAAACGTCTTAGATACGTTTGGAAGGTCGAGATCTACTTGGGGTGTGCAAAGTTTTAGGGCAATTGGTTGAGGTTTCAGGTACTTTTTTGCTCGTTAAGCTACATTAAGCCAATTTTAGTATTGTAAAATATAGCTTAATGTGAATAACTTTTGGTGTGATTAACCAAATGAGCTGAAGTTTTCAGAAGATGTTGGCATGGATAGAGTCTTTAGTGTGTGAAGTTTAGGGGAAAATGGTTAACATTTAAGGTCTTTTATGTACGTTAAGCCACATTAAGCTCCCAAAAAAAACAAGCTTAATGTCCCTAGTTTGCCTTCTGACACCACAAATCACTTGAAACTTCTTAGATACGTTTGGAAGGTCGAGATCTTGGGGTGTGCAAAGTTTTAGGGCAATTGGTAGAGGTTCAGGTACTTTTTTGCTCGTTAAGCTACATTAAGCTACATTAAGCCAATTTCAGTATTGTAAAATATAGCTTAATGTGAATAACTTTTGGTGTGATTAACCAAATGAGCTGAAAATTTCAGAATATTTTTGGCATGGTCAGAGTCTTCTATTGTGTGAAGTTTGGGGGAGATTGGTCAACATTTAAGGTCTTTTTCGTACCTAAGCTACATTAAGCTCCCCAAAAAAACAAGCTGAATGTCCCTAGTTTGCCTTCTGGGACACCAAAATCACTTGAAACTTCTTAGATATGTGTGGAAGGTTGAGATCTTGGGGTTTTATAAGGTTTTAGGGCAATTGATTGAGGTTCAGGCACTTTTTTGCTCGTTAAGCTACATTAAGCTACATTAAGCTACATTAAGCCAATTTCTGTATTGTAAAATATAGCTTAATGTGAATAACTTTTATTGTGATTAACCAAATGAGCTTTCAGAATATTTTGGCATAGTCAGAGTCGTCTATTGTGTGAAGTTTGGGGGAGATTGGTTAACATTTAAGGTCTTTTTCGTACGTTAAGCTACATTAAGCTCCAAAAAAACAAGCTTAATGTCCCTAGTTTGCCTTCTGGGACACCAAATCACTTGAACCTTCTTGGATATATTTGAAAGGTCGAGATCTTGGGGTGTGCAAAGTTTCAGGGCAATTGATTGAGGTTCAGGCACTTTTTTGCTCATTAAGCTACATTAAGCCAATTTCAGTATTGTAAAATATAGCTTAATGTGAATAACTTTTGGTGTGATTAACCAAATGAGCTGCATTTTGAAGATGTTGGCATGGATAGAGTCATTTAGTGTGTGAAGTTTGGGGGAAAATGGGGTTAACATTTAAGGTCTTTTAGACGTTTTGCCACATTAAGCTCCCAAAAAAACAAGCTTAATGTCCCAGTTTGCCTTCTGGACACCAAATATTTGAGTCTTAGATATGTTTGGAAGGTAGATTTGGGGTGTGAAGTTTAGGGCAATTGATTGAGGTTCAGGCACTTTTTTGCTCGTTAAGCTACATTAAGCTACATTAAGCCAATTTCAGTATTGTAAAATATAGCTTAAGGTCTTTTGGTTTTAAACAAATGTGAAAATTTCAGAATATTTTTGGCATTAAGTCTTCTATTGTATGACGTTTGGGGGAGATTGGTTAACATTAAGTCTTTTTCTCGTTAAGCCATTAAGCTACCAAAAAAACAAGCTTAATGTCCCTAGTTTGCCTTCTGGGACACCAAATCACTTGAACCTTCTTGGATTTGTTTGGAAGGTCGAGATCTTGGGGTGTGGCAATCAGGGCAATTGATTGAGGTTAGGCACTTTTTTCTTGTTAGCTACATAAGCCAATTTCAGTATTGTAAAATATAGTTTGGAATAACTTTTGGTTGTGATTAACCAAAAGAGCGAAAATTTCAGAATATTTTCATGGTTGTCTTCTATTGTATGGTGGGGGAGTGTTAACATTTAAGTCTTTTTTACGTTAGCTACATTAAGCTACCAAAAAAAACAAGCTTAATGTCCCTAGTTTGCCTTTGGACACCAAATCACTTGACCTTCTGGATATGTGGAAGGTCGAGATTTGGGGTGGCAAATTTCCAGGGCTTTTGAGGTTCAGGCTTTTTTCTTGTTAAGCTATTACATTAAGCCAATTTCAGTATTGTAAAATATACTTAATGAATAACTTTTGGTGTGATTAACCAAATACTGAAATTCAGAAATGTTGGCATGGATAGAGTCATTTAGTGTGTGAAGTTTGGGGAAAATTGGTTAAATTAAGGTCTTTTATGTAGTAAGCCACATTGTCCAAAAAAAAACAAGCTTAATGTCCCTAGTTTTCCTTGTGGAACACCAAATCGCTTGAAAGCTTAGATATGTTTGTAGGCTCGAGATCTTGGGATGTGAAGTTTCAGGGCAATTGACTGAGGTTTGCACTTTATTGTGTGCTACATAAGCTAATTTCACATTAAATGTTTTAGTATTGTAAAAATGCTTAATGTGAATAACTTTTGGTGTGATTAACCAAATGAGCTGAAAATTTCAGAATATTTTGGCATGGTGGTCAGAGTCTTCTATTGTGTGAAGTTTGGGGAGATTGGTTAACATTTAAGGTCTTTTTCGTACGTTAAGCTACATTAAGCTCCCAAAAAAACAAGCTTAATGTCCCTAGTTTGCCTTCTGGGACACCAAATCACTTGAAACTTCTTAGATACGTTTGGAAGGTCGAGATCTTGGGGTGTGCAAAGTTTTAGGGCAATTGATTGAGGTTCAGGCACTTTTTTGCTCGTTAAGCTACATTAAGCTACATTAAGCAATTTCAGTATTGTAAAAATAAGCTTTTGAATAACTTTTGGTGTGTGTAACCAAATGAGCTGAAAATTTCAGAAATTTGGCATGGTATAGTCTTCTATTGTAACGTTTGGGGGAGTGTTAAATAAGGTCTTTTGTACGTGTACATAAGCTACAAAAAAACAAGCAATGTCCCTAGTTTGCCTTCTGACACCAAATCACTTGAATTCTTGGATATGTTGTGAGGTCGAATCTTGGGTGTGCAAATTTCCAGGGCAATTGAGAGGTTCAGACTTTTTTGTTGTTATTACATTAAGCATGTATTGTAAAAATATAGCTTAATGTGTCTTTTTTGATTAACCAAATGTGAAATTTGAAGTTGGCATGGATAGGATTTAGTGTGTGAAGTTTGGGGAAAATGGTTAACATTTAAGGTCTTTTATGTACGTTAAGCCACATTAAGCTCCAAAAAAAAACAAGCTTAATGTCCCTAGTTTGCCTTCTGGAACACCAAATCACTTGAAACGTCTTAGATATGTTTGGAAGGTCGAGATCTTGGGGTGTGCAAAGTTTTCCAGGGCAATTGATTGAGGTTCAGGCACTTTTTTGCTCGTTAAGCTACATTAAGCTACATTAAGCCAATTTCAGTATTGTAAAATATAGCTTAATGTGAATAACTTTTGGTGTGATTAACCAAATGAGCTGAAAATTTCAGAATATTTTGGCATGGTCAGAGTCTTCTATTGTGTGAAGTTTGGGGGAGATTGGTTAACATTTAAGGTCTTTTTCGTACGTTAAGCTACATTAAGCTCCCAAAAAAAACAAGCTTAATGTCCCTAGTTTGCCTTCTGGGACACCAAATCACTTGAAACTTCTTAGATATGTTTGGAAGGTCGAGATCTTGGGGTGTGCAAAGTTTTAGGGCAATTGATTGAGGTTCAGGCACTTTTTTGCTCGTTAAGCTACATTAAGCTACATTAAGCCAATTTCAGTATTGTAAAATATAGCTTAATGTGAATAACTTTTGGTGTGATTAACCAAATGAGCTGAAATTTTCAGAAGATGTTGGCATGGATAGAGTCATTTAGTGTGTGAAGTTTGGGGAAAATTGGTTAACATTTAAGGTCTTTTATGTACGTTAAGCCACATTAAGCTCCCAAAAAAAACAAGCTTAATGTCCCTAGTTTGCCTTCTGGGAAACCAAATCATTTGAAACGTCTTAGATATGTTTGGAAGGTCGGGATCTTGGGGTGTGCAAAGTTTTAGGGCAATTGATTGAGGTTCAGGCACTTTTTTGCTCGTTAAGCTACATTAAGCTACATTAAGCCAATTTCAGTATTGTAAAATATAGCTTAATGTGAATAACTTTTGGTGTGATTAACCAAATGAGCTGAAAATTTCAGAATATTTTGGCATGGTCAGAGTCTTCTATTGTATGAAGTTTGGGGAGTTAACATTTAATTGGTTAACATCCAAAAAAACAAGCTTAAGGTCTTTTTCGTACGTTAATCTTGGGGTGTGCAAAGTTTTACATTAAGCTCCCAAAAAAAACAGTATTGTAAAATAAGCTTAATGTCCCTAGTTTGCATTTAGTGTGTGAAGTTTGGGGAAAATTGGTTAACTTCTGGGACACCAAAGTTTGCCTTCTCACATTTGAAACGTCTTAGATATGTTTGGAAGGTCGAGATCTTGGGGTGTGCAAAGTTTTAGGGCAATTGATTGAGGTTCAGGCACTTTTTTGCTCGTTAAGCTACATTAAGCTACATTAAGCCAATTTCAGTATTGTAAAATATAGCTTAATGTGAATAACTTTTGGTGTGATTAACCAAATGAGCTGAAATTTTCAGAAGATGTTGGCATGGATAGAGTCATTTAGTGTGTGAAGTTTGGGGAAAATTGGTTAACATTTAAGGTCTTTTATGTACGTTAAGCCACATTAAGCTCCCAAAAAAAAACAAGCTTAATGTCCCTAGTTTGCCTTCTGGGACACCAAATCATTTGACACGTCTTAGATATGTTTGGAAGGTCGAGATCTTGGGGTGTGCAAAGTTTTAGGGCAATTGATTGAGGTTCAGGCACTTTTTTGCTCGTTAAGCTACATTAAGCTACATTAAGCCAATTTCAGTATTGTAAAATATAGCTTAATGTGAATAACTTTTGGTGTGATTAAACCAAATGAGCTGAAAATTTCAGAATATTTTGGCATGGATCAGAGTCATTCTATTGTGTGAAGTTTAGGGGAAGATTGGGTTAACATTTAAGGTCTTTTATCGTACGTTAAGCCTACATTAAGCTCCCAAAAAAAACAAGCTTAATGTCCCTAGTTTGCCTTCTGGGAAACCAAATCATTTGAAACGTCTTAGATATGTTTGGAAGGTCGGGATCTTGGGGTGTGCAAAGTTTTAGGGCAATTGATTGAGGTTCAGGCACTTTTTTGCTCGTTAAGCTACATTAAGCTACATTAAGCCAATTTCAGTATTGTAAAATATAGCTTAATGTGAATAACTTTTGGTGTGATTAAACAAATGAGCTGAAAATTTCAGAATATTTTGGCATGGTCATAGTCTTCTATTGTATGACGTTTAGGGGAGATTGGTTAACATTTAAGGTCTTTTTCGTACGTTAAGCTACATTAAGCTCCCAAAAAAACAAGCTTAATGTCCCTAGTTTGCCTTCTGGGACACCAAATCACTTGAACCTTCTTGGATATGTTTGGAAGGTCGAGATCTTGGGTGTGCAAATTTCCAGGGCAATTGATTGAGGTTCAGGCACTTTTTTGCTTGTTAAGCTACATTAAGCCATTTTCAGTATTGTAAAATATAGCTTAATGTGAATAACTTTTGGTGTGATTAACCAAATTAGCTGAATTTTCAGAAGATGTTGGCATGGATAGAGTCATTTAGTGTGTGAAGTTTGGGGAAAATTGGTTAACATTTAAGGTCTTTTATGTACGTTAAGCCACATTAAGCTCCCAAAAAAAAACAAGCTTAATGTCCCTAGTTTGCCTTCTGGGACACCAAATCATTTGAAACGTTTAGATATGTTTGGAAGGTCGAGATCTTGGGGTGTGCAAAGTTTTAGGGCAATTGATTGAGGTTCAGGCACTTTTTTGCTCGTTAAGCTACATTAAGCTACATTAAGCCAATTTCAGTATTGTAAAATATAGCTTAATGTGAATAACTTTTGGTGTGATTAAACAAATGAGCTGAAAATTTCAGAATATTTTGGCATGGTCATAGTCTTCTATTGTATGACGTTTAGGGGAGATTGGTTAACATTTAAGGTCTTTTTCGTACGTTAAGCTACATTAAGCTCCCAAAAAAAACAAGCTTAATGTCCCTAGTTTGCCTTCTGGGACACCAAATCACTTGAACCTTCTTGGATATGTTTGGAAGGTCGAGATCTTGGGGTGTGCAAATTTCCAGGGCAATTGATTGAGGTTCAGGCACTTTTTTGCTTGTTAAGCTACATTAAGCATTGTTTCAGTAATTGTAAAATATAGCTTAATGTGAATAACATTTAAGGTTTAAGCTAACAAAATGAAGCAAGAAAATTTTCAGAAGATGTTGGCATGGATAGAGTCATTTAGTGTGTGAAGTTTGGGGAAAATTGGTTAACATTTAAGGTCTTTTATGTACGTTAAGCCACATTAAGCTCCCAAAAAAAACAAGCTTAATGTCCCTAGTTTGCCTTCTGGGACACCAAATCATTTGAAACGTCTTAGATATGTTTGGAAGGTCGAGATCTTGGGGTGTGCAAAGTTTTAGGGCAATTGATTGAGGTTCAGGCACTTTTTTGCTCGTTAAGCTACATTAAGCCAATTTCAGTATTGTAAAATATAGCTTAATGTGAATAACTTTTGGTGTGATTAAACAAATGAGCTGAAAATTTCAGAATAATTTGGCATGGTCATAGTCTTCTATTGTGTGAAGTTTGGGGGAGATTGGTTAACATTTAAGGTATTTTTCGTACGTTAAGCTACATTAAGCTCCCAAAAAAACAAGCTTAATGTCCCTAGTTTGCCTTCTGGGACACCAAATCACTTGAACCTTCTTGGATATGTTTGGAAGGTCGAGATCTTGGGTGTGCAAATTTCCAGGGCAATTGATTGAGGTTCAGGCACTTTTTTGCTTGTTAAGCTACATTAAGCCAATTTCAGTATTGTAAAATATAGCTTAATGTGAATAACTTTTGGTGTGATTAACCGAATGAGCTGAAATTTTCAGAATATGTTGGCATTGATAGGGTCTGAAATTGTGTGAAATTTGGGGGAAATTGGTTAACATTTAAAGTCTTTTTTGTACGTTAAGCTCCCAAAAAAACAAGCTCAATGTTCCTAGTTTGCCTTGTGGGATACCAAATAGCACAAAACGTATAGGATATGTTTGGGTAGTTGAGATCTTGGGGTGTACAAAGTTTCAGGGCAATTGATTGAGGTTTAGGCACTTTATTGCTCGTTAAGCTACATTAAGCTAATTTCACATTAAATGTTTTAGTATTGTAAAATATAGCTTAATGTGAATAACTTTTGGTGTGATTAACCAAATAAGCTGAAAATTCTAGAATATGTCGACATGAACAGAGTCTTCTATTGTGTGAAGTTTGGGGGAAATTGGTTAACATTTAATGTATTTTTTGTACGTTAAGCTTCCAAAAAAACAAGCTTAATGTCCCTAGTTTTCCTTGTGGAACACCAAATCGCTTGAAATGTCTTAGATATGTTTGTAGGGTCGAGATCTTGGGATGTGCAAAGTTTCAGGGCAATTGAGTGAGGTTTAGGCACTTTATTGCTCGTTAAGCTACATTAAGCTAATTTCACATTAAATGTATTAGTATTGTAAAATATAGCTTAATGCGAATAACTTTTGGTGTGATTAACCAAATAAGCTGAAATTTTCAGAATATGTTGGCATGGATAGAGTCTTCTACTGTGTGAAGTTTGGTGGAAATTGGTTAACATTTAAGGTTTTTTTCGTACGTTAAGCCACATTAAGCTCCCTAAAAAACAAGCTTAATGTCCCTAGTTTGCCTTGTGGGACCCCGAATCACACAAAACTTCTTGGATAGGTTTGGGTAGTTAAGATCTTAGGCTGTGCACAGTTTTAAGACAATTGATTGAGGTTTAGGTACATTATGGTACGTTAAGCTCTGCTTTTGCATTGTAAAATATAGCTTAATGTGAATAAATTTTGGTGTGATAACCCAAATGAGCTGAAATTTTCAGAATATGTTGGCATCGATAGAGCCTTCTACTGTGTGAAGTTTTGGGGAGATTGGTTAACATTTAAGGTCTTTTTCGTACGTTAAGCTACATTAA
The DNA here is from genome assembly GCA_029574335.1 of Rana kukunoris. Lineage (NCBI taxonomy): Eukaryota > Metazoa > Chordata > Amphibia > Anura > Ranidae > Rana > Rana kukunoris. The sequence goes on from CM056050.1 coordinate 590,091,461, forward strand.
GCTCCCAAAAAAACAAGCTTAATGTCCCTAGTTTGCCTTCTGGGACACCAAATAGCACAAAACTTATAGGATATGTTTGTGTAGTTTAGATCTTGGGCTGTGCAAAGTTTCAGGGCAATTGATTGAGGTTTAGGCACTTTATTGCTCGTTAAGCTACATTAAGCCAATTTCACATTAAATGTTTTAGTATATCCCATCTAGAAACGATACATATAGCAACGTGATGTAAACCAAAGTGCCTAATTAACCACTTGCTTACTGGGCACATAAACCCCCTTCGTTCCCAGGCGAAATTTCAGCTTCTGGCACTGCGTCGCTTTAACTGATATTTGCGCGGTCGTGCGATGTGGCTCCCAAACAAAATTGACGTCCTTTTTTCCCCACAAATAAAGCTATATTTTGGTGGTATTTGATCACCTCTGCGTTTTTTATTTTTGCGCTACAAACAAAAAAAGAGCGACAATTTAAAAAATATATATATATTTTTTACTTGTTGCTGTAATAAATATCCCAATTTAAAAAAAAAAGTTTTAAGGCCGATACGTATTTTTCAACGTATTTTTGTAAAAAAAAAAAAATCGCAATAAGCGACTGGTTTGCACAAAAGTTATAGCGCCTACAAAATGGGGAACAGAATTATGTTTTTTTTTTGTTGCGATTTTTATTGGGACTGCGATATTGCGGCGGACATATCGGACACTTTTGACACAAATTTGGGACCATTCACATTTATACAGCGATCAGTGCTATAAAAATGCACTTATTACTGTATAAATGTGACTGACAGGGAAGGGGTTAACACTAGGGGGTGAGGAAGGGGTTAAATGTGTATCCTGGGTGTGTTCTAACTGTGTGGGGGGAGGGGGGTGACTGGGGGAGGTAACCAATGCTGTGTCCCTATGTACAAGGGACACAGATCGGTCTCCTCTCCTCTGACAGCACGTGGCGCTCTGTGATTACACACAGAGCTCCACGTCCCTGCTATCATCTGCTTGTGTTCCCGCCAATCGCATGTACCCGACGGACATCGCGGCCGCCAGGTACATGCATCGGCTCTTCAGCGAAGCGGCGGGACAGTGTTTACCCGCGGCGCGCCACCCAGTGGCATGCGTGGGTAATGCACTTTAAATCACGTCCAAAGACGCCAACTTGGCACTTGAGAGCCACGCTGTTGACGTCTTTTGTCAATAGCGCGGGTCTCAAGTGGTTAAAGAGTGCAATTATCTACAGCAGTGGTGATCTTCTACCTTCTTGGTGCTTCCCCTGACATAAGCAAAGGGCTGCACACAACATGTAGTGATCGTAATGCTATAGAAAGCTCTCAGACATGCAACAGGAGCCAGTTAAAGACTATAGACATGCTACAAGTGATGGTCAAAGACTGACAACATGCCATAGGAGTTGTTGGAGACTGGTGGAGTCATAGACTGGAGACAAATTACATGAGACTGCTAGAGACCACTTCTGTTTTAGCCCTTTGCTACCACAATTGTGCTCCTTACAGACCCCTTAACAATTATTTGTGCTACATTTGACATTTCATGGTACAGTATTTACTAGGGTTGTCCCGAAACCACTTTTTTAAGACCGAGTACAGGTACCGATACTTTTTTTCAAGTACTTGCCGATACCGATTACTGACACTTTTTGTTTAATCTTATGTGACAGTGGCACATATGTCAGATTTTTTTTTACAATTTTTTGTTATGTTTTTTTACGATTCTTTTTTTAGGGGGGGAGTGGATGGTGTCAGTGTGTTCTTTATTTTTTTTTATTTTTTACAATTCATTTATTTTATGCTTATTGTAATTTTTTTTGTTTTTTTAGCACTTCGGGGGGCTTGGGTGAGATGTCAGGGGTCTTAACAGACCTCTGACATCTCACCTTTGAGACAGAGAAAGGGACTAAGGACACAGATTCCCCAGTCCCTTTCTCTGCAGTCTCAGCTAAAATGAATGGACAGGACATAGAAGCTCCTCTCCATTCATAAACTAAAGCATCATAATCACAGGTTACGATGTTTAAGTTACATGAATGGACAGAGTCAGTGATCACTGACTCTGTTCATTCAGAACAGGTAGGAGCCAGATTTAGTGGCTCCTACCTCCGCTCTCCATCCTGATGAGGACAGAGGGAGTGGAGGAGGACATGGAGGGGAAACAGAGCGCAGAGGGGGACAGCAGCAGGAGGGGGGACACGGGACACGCAGCATGGAGGGGGAAGCAGAGCGCCAACAGCAGCATCACTCGGGGGGAGAGCAGCATCACGGAAGGGGACACAGAGCATGGAGGACACAGAGCATGGATGAGGACAGCAGGAAAATGGAGGGGAACGCAGTGCGCCGACAGCAGCATCACTCGGGGGGAGAGCAGCATCACGGAAGGGGACACAGAACGGAGGACACAGGCATTGGGACACAGAGCATGGATGAGGACAGCAGGATCACGAAGGGGGACACTGAGCACGGACAGCAGCATTATTCGGGGGGAGAGCAGCATCACGGAAGGGGACACAGAGCATGGAGGACACAGAGCATGGATGAGAACAGTAGGAAAATGGAGGGGAACGCAGTGCGCCGACAGCAGCATCACTCGGGGGGAGAGCAGCATCACGGAAGGGGACACAGAGCATGGAGGACACAGAGCATGGATGAGAACAGTAGGAAAATGGAGGGGAACGCAGTGCGCCGACAGCAGCATCACTCGGGGGGAGAGCAGCATCACGGAAGGGGACACAGAACAGAGGACACAGGCATTGGGACACAGAGCATGGATGAGGGACAGCAGGATCACGAAGGGGGACACTGAGCGCGGACAGCAGCATTATTCGGGGGGAGAGCAGCATCACGGAAGGGGACACACACGAAGGGGGATGCGGCACGCGGAGGGGGAGAGCAGCATACACCCGCCCTCCACGCTCGCAAACTCTGCCTGCCCCCTCAGCTCAAAACCTCCGCCCGCTGACCAAGTATCGGGTCAGGCATCGGGAGTATTTGTGCGAGTACAAGTACTCGCACAAATGCTCTGTATCAGTCCCGATACCGATACTAGTATCGGTATCGGGACAACCCTAGTATTTATAGTATGTCCACCTATCTGTCTATTGGTCTGTATACTGCATATTTTTACTTCTGCTGTCCTCTAAAAACTGTGGAAATACAGATAAAATATATTATTGTGCTTTTCCATCTACAACTTAATGGAGTGCACAGTAATTGTTCATATAGCAAGAGTAGAAAATCACTGACTAGAAACTCAAGAGAGATAAGACACTGAATGAAGGAAGAGCTGACCTTGGATGATGAAGTGGCCTATTCAAATACCAATACATGGGGACAACATCTGCAGCCTCAGCTAATTCTATAACATTATGTACAGACAAGGAATATTTCAACCCCTAGTTGGACAGACGTTCCTATTAATACTATTGAACTCTATATAGACACAAACCACCACAGTATACTGGAAGGAAAGCATAATAATACAATTCTATTACATTATAGTTCAACATTAGACTTGCAACAAGATCGACCACACTGGATATGATCATAAAACAACTCTATTACTCTCTATACATAGAATACTACACCCCCAACATGGGCCATCACTGGACATGATCATAATACAATTCTATTACACTATACAGAGAACAGTACACTCCAAACATGGCCAACCACTGGACACAATCATAATACAATTCTATTACACTCTATACATAGAACACTACATCCCCAACATGACCAACCACTGGAGATGATAACAATACAATTCCTTTTACATTCTATACAAAGAACATGACACGTCCAACATGACCCACCACTGGACATGATCATAATACAATTTATTTTACACTATAATTATTAGGGTTGTCCCGATACCACTTTTTTAAGACCGAGTACAAGTACCGATCCACCGATACCGAATACCGATACTATTTGTTTTTTTAATGTCATGTGACAGTGGCATTTTTTTTTTTTTTTGAACATTTATTTTTATTTTTTTACAGTGGCGTTTTTTTTTTTTTTTTTTAGAGGGGGATAGTGGATTGTCAGTGTGTTTTTTATTTTTTTATTACTATTTACATTTTATTTTTTGAATTATTTATTGCAATTTTTTTTAATCAGCCCTGTTGGGGGGGCTTTGGTGAGATATCAGGGGTCTTAACAGACCTCTGACATCTCCCCTTTGAGACAGAGAAAGGGACTAGGGAAACAGATTCCCTTGTCCCTTTCTCAGCAGCCTAAGCTGTGCGGAAAATGAATGGAGAGAAGACAGCGTCATTCAAAAACTGAAACATTGTAATTACAGTTTACGATGTTTCAGTTCTGTGAATGGACAGAGTCATCACTGACTCTGTCCATTCGGAACAGTAAGGAGCTGGGTTTACCGGCTCCTACCGCCACTCTCCATCCTGACAGTTCCAGGTGGACACGGGGGAGAGAAGGAAACAGCGGGGGGCATGGGGGAGAGAAGGAAACAGCGGGGGACACGGAGGAGAGAAGGAAACAGCGGGGGACACAGAGGAGAGAAGGAAACAGCGGTGGGGCACAGGGGAGAGGTGGAAACAGCGGGGGACACGGAGGAGAGAAGGAAAAAGGGGGGGGGCACGGGGGAGAGGTGGAAACAGCGACGCAGAGGAGAGAAGGAAACAGTGGGGGACACGAAGGAGAGAAGGAAACAGCCGGGGACACGGAGGAGAGAAGGAAACACCGGCAGGGGACACGGAGGAGAAGGAAAACACCGGCGGGGGACACGGAGGGAGAAGGAAACAGCGGGGGACACGAGGAGAAGGAAAACACGGTGGGGGGCACAGAGGGAGAGAGACTGCAGCAAAACAGAGGGGGGCTGGAGGAGGACACAGGACAAGTATCGGGTGAAGCATCCGGAGCATTTGCCCGAGTACAAGTACTCGGGCAAATGCTTGGTATCGGTCCCGATACCGATACTAGTATCGGTATCGGGACAACCCTAATAATTATTCAACACCAGAATTCCAACATGACCCCCCACTGGTCATGATCATAATACAATTCTATATATAGAACACTACACATCCAACATGACCCACCACTGGACATGATCATAATACAATTATTTTACACTACACAGAGAACACTACACCCCCAACATGACCCACCACTGGACATGACCATAATACAATTCTATTACACTCTATACATAGAATACTACACCCCCAACATGGCCGACCATTGGACATGATCATCATGCAAATCTTTTACACTCTATTTATGGAACACTACACCCCTAACATAACCAACAAGCAGTGCTTAGTTCTCCTAGTAATATATATACTGCTACACTGTGGCTAGGACCAGGCTGGAAGCACATGGGTTAATCACTAAACTAAACATGCTGTGAGTAATGTCCTAAATTAGGGTTTCTTTCTTTTCAACATGACCTGACTACCCAACATGACCCTTACACAAATTTGTGGCTTACTCTGGGGGCACTCAGCAAGGGGGATGGACCAGAAGCACTGAGGGGGTGGGGGGGACCTGAGAAGAAGAGGATTGGGGCTGCTCTGTGCAAAACCATTACACAGAGTAGTAAGACGTGGGGGGGTTTTGTTGGCATGGGGGGTTCCCCTTACAATCCATACCAGACCGAAGGGCCTCATATGCTTTTGGAAAGTGAACCCTTCCCGTTTATGTTTTACAGATTTCCTTCAGATGAAACAGCTGTGGTAATGACTAAGGCCTCGTACACACGACCGTTTTCCTCAACAGAATCCATTAAGAAACTTGGTGGCAGAGCTTTTTTGTTGAGGAAAACTGTCGTGCAGGGCCGGCCCTATGATGGGACCGGGTGGTACCATTGGTACCAGGCGGCACTTTAAGGGGAGCGGCAAGTTGCCGCCCGCCCGCCATGTCATTCCGCCCGCTCCACTCCCCCTGCACTTAATGTGTGACATAATGTACTCCTTGCCCCGCGCAGTCCTGTGGAGGAAGAGGAGGCGGCGCTGGGAGGTTGTCGCAACCTCAATCATCCGATTGTTTGGTCAGTAGGTGGATCCATGTGCTCCCCTCCCCTGGCTCCTCCCCTTCTCCCGTGCTCTGCGAATCTCGGATCTCCTACCAAGTACCATGTGCAGAAGCGCGGATAATGCTGAGCAGCTCCTTGCCCCCTTTCAGGATGGACGGCCATAGTGTAGAAGACCTGCCAGAGCAGCGCGATCATCGGCGAGGTACTGTGCATGATGGTCCGCTGCCTGACACTGACAGAATCCGATTTCACTCCCTGAACAAGGGCGCCCGAACATCCCTGCTACCAGCTGCTTGTGATGACCTCACACACAGCCCTAATGCTGTGATGCCACTTACTGTCTCCTGTCATCATCATGCTCCTCGTCATCCCCCTGTTCCTGGCATCCCAGTGGCATTATGATCCCACCACCCTACCTCTAAAGCCTGTCATACATTTTATCACCCCCTGTCATCTCCATCCTCCCTGTCAGCTTCCTACCACCCACCCCTGTCATCTCCATCCTCCCTGTCAGCTTCCTACCACCCACCCCTGTCATCTCCATCCTCCCTGTCATTTTCCTACCACCCACCCCTGTCATCTCCATCCTCCCTGTCAGCTTCCTACCACCCACCCCTGCCATCTCCATCCTCCCTGTCAGCTTCCTACCACCCACCCCTGTCATCTCCATCCTCCCTGTCATTTTCCTACCACCCACCCCTGTCATATCCATCCTCCCTGTCAGCTTCCTACCACCCACCCCTGCCATCTCCATCCTCCCTGTCAGCTTCCTACCACCCACCCCTGTCATCTCCATCCTCCCTGTCATTTTCCTACCACCCACCCCTGTCATATCCATCCTCCCTGTCAGCTTCCTACCACCCACCCCTGCCATCTCCATCCTCCCTGTCAGCTTCCTACCACCCACCCCTGTCATCTCCATCCTCCCTGTCATTTTCCTACCACCCACCCTGTCATATCCATCCTCCCTGTCAGCTTCCTACCACCCACCCCTGCCATCTCCATCCTCCCTGTCAGCTTCCTACCACCCACCCCTGTCATATCCATCCTCCCTGTCAGCTTCCTACCACCCACCCCTGTCATCTCCATCCTCCCTGTCATTTTCCTACCACCCACCCCTGTCATATCCATCCTCCCTGTCAGCTTCCTACCACCCACCCCTGTCATCTCCATCCTCCCTGTCATCTTCCTACCACCCACCCCTGTCATCTGCATCCTCCCTGTCATCTTTCTACCACCCACCCCTGTCATCTCCCTGTCAGGCGCCAAATTGCCTATCACCGGCCCTGCCTGCACTGAGGGGCAAATTTCCGCCCGTCAGCCCGCTCCACACCCCGCTGCACTGTGAGACAAATTGTTGCCAACCCGTTCTGCCGGCTCCACGCTCCACTGTGAGGCAAATTGACGCCCACCCACCCGCCAGCCAGCCCGCTCTACCTGTTCTGCCAGCACGCTCCATTCACCTGGGCGTTGCGGGCAGAACAGGGGAACAGTCAGCGGGTGGGACAATCAGCGGGTGAGCTGGCTTGCTGGCCAATCAGCGGGCGGGGCAGCAGAGAGAAGACATCATCTCTCACTGCCCACTCTGCATCATTGCAGTTCGGCCCCCACTGTGTCGGGCAGCAGAGAGATTACATTATCTCTCTGCTGCCTGCCTTTACTCTGGGACACAGCAAGTGGCAATCCGCAATGTGTGGCAGGTGACGTGGCAGGTGACGTTGTGGCAAGTGACAATGTGTGACAGGTGGCGTCGTGACAAGTAACAATCTGCATTGTGTGGCAGGTGGCAAGTGACAATCCTCAATGTGTGACATTGTGGCAAGTAAAAATCTGCAATGTATGGCAGGTAACAACCCGCATCAGGTGACGCGGCAAGTGGCAATCCGCATTTGAAGGCAGGTGACGTTGGCAAGTGACACACTCGGGGCTCCTACTGATTCTGCAATATGGTGAGTTGAACTATTTTATATAACAATGTAATAATAGAAATTATGCACTTCAAGCATTTTTATTATTATTTATTTATTTTTTTACTAGTAATGGCAGTGATTTTTTTGCGAGACTGCGACATTGCGGTGGACAGGTCAGACACTTTTGACACATTTTTGGGACCATTTACATTTATACAGCGATCTGTGCTATTAAAATGCACTTATTAATGTGTAAATATCACTGTCAGGGAAGGGGTTAAATGTGTTCCCTGGGAGGTGTTTCTAACTGGGGGGGTGGGACTGACTGGAGGAGGAGAGAGATCTCTGTTCCTAATCACTAGAATAGAGCCATGACAGGTCCTCTTTATACAATGTGATTTTTTCTGTGGGGGGGGGGGGGGGGGGCAGCATTTTATTCTTGGTACCAGGCAGCACAATGTCTTGGGCCGGCACTGCTGTCGTGTGTATATTTTTCATCAAGAAAACTGACGTGGAACTCGACGAGAAAAAAAGAGAACAAGTTCTCTTTTTTCTCGTCGGGAGTCTCAATCTCCTCGTCGTGTTCCTCGTCAGGCTGGTTTTCGACAAGAAACGCGTTTGTGTGTATGCTTAGAAACCCGCGCATGCTCAGAATAAAGTATAAGACGGGAACGCACCTTCGGTAAAAGTAGCGTTTGTAATGGAGATAGCACATTCGTCCCGCTGTAACAGACTGAAAAGCGCAAATCGTCTCTCACCAAACTTTTACTTAACACGCAGTAATATGAGATTAGCAAAAACAGCCCCAAGGGTGGCGCCAGAGGAATCGAACTTCCCCTGCCATCGTACGTGTTGTACGTCACCGCGTTTGAGAACGAAGAGATTTGGTCTTAACAGTGTGTATGCAAAGAAAGCTTGTCAAGATTCTCGACAAGCCTGACAAGTAACTCGTCGAGGAAAACAATGTTTTATATATACGACAAGTTCCTTGGTCGTGTGTACGAGGCCTCAGGCAGTGAAACTGATCAAATCACCTGTGCAAAATAATGGAAAGCCTGAAAACATAACCTGTTGGGACACCTTGAGGGCTGGAGTTGAGATATGCCCTGTACACACGATCGGTTCATCCGATGAAAACGGTCTGATGGATTTTTTCATCAGATATCCTATGAAGCTGACTTTCATCAGTCTTGCCTACACACCATCAGTTAAAAAAACGATCGTGTCAGAAGGCGGTGACGTAAAACACAACGACGTGCTGAGAAAAATGAAGTTCAAAGCTTCCGAGCATGCGTCGACTTGATTCTGAGCATGCATGGATTTTTAACTGATGGACGTGCCCACAGACGATCGTTTTTTTCAATTCGTTTTTTAACCATCAGATAATTTTAAAACAAGTTCCTAGTTTTTTCACCGATGGATAAAAAATCGATGGGGCCCACACACGATCGGTTCGTCTGATGAAAACGGTCCATCAGACGATCCGATCATGTATTAGTGGCATAACACTGCTCTAAAGCATGCATAAGGAGCTCTGTCTTCGCTCCATGTGCTTATTTGGGTTTGGCAACTCAGATAAGTATTGAAGTCAGAAACAGCTAGACAAAAAAAAATTCTAGAAGGTCGACTCCCCACCATATTTATCAAAGTGAATTTGCGCAAAAAATCTAATACAGTATATTAAAGTGAAAATGGCGGATAAACGTCCGTGTTGTGAGTCCGGTGACGACGTGGTTGTTTACTTCCGGTCTAGGAAAGCGGGCATTGAACGTCAGTGTAGTGGCGGACAACGTCCGCCTAACGATCGGACGTACGATACTCCAATGGAGCGACGTATTATATACACGTCCGTCCGACGCGATTGTCCACCGGACTCCGACAAGATGGGGGATGGACAATTTCCCTCGGACCATGCAATCATGGCGGATTGGGATACACCCGCCGGCTGACAGATAAAATGAATGCTGCCACAGTCAATCAGGTTCCCCAGATGAAGGCAAAGAGCCGTAACGCGTAGGGATTCAGACGTACACCTGGAAGTGACGTGAGACCTATGGCAGTAGCCGCCTTGTTTACTATTTGATGCTTGCTGTGTTTTTACTGATGTAAGGAGAATACTTTGTTTTAATAAATGTTCAAGTTGTTACATACTACACCATTGGAGGCCTATTTTTTCTTTATGTTTCCCTGAGTATCCTAGCGAAGGGTTGATTCAAGACATAGAGAAGAAGGAATAACTCCTGGTGGTGTCCACTATTACTGGATTATTGGACCTATCTAGAGGATTTATTTGGATGCGTTATTTATCTATCGAGAGGTGAGAGGCCTGTGAGGCTGTGTGGTTTGGAGTGGCACAGAATTAGCTATCTAATATCACGCCATTGATGTATGCCACTAAGGTGAGAGGCCTGTGAGGCTGAACGCACGAAGGAGCACTAGCACTTTACTGCAAGCTTGGCAATTACACTGAAAGAGTTTTTGTGCACTGCACGTTTGCACTTTACGAACTTTCTTGACACTTATGGACTGAATTTTTTTCACTTTAATATACTGTATTATATATTTTATCTACTTTGCACTATTTCTGCTTATAGTGTTTGATTGTTTGTTTTTTTGCGCAAATTCACTTTGATATATATGATTCACTTGTGTATGGTAAACACTTTAGTTTTTGCTGCAATCTGTATATGATCACTATTATTTTTTATTGATTGTTTTAGCGCAAAGGATTACACATTTATTTCCCCACCATATTTCCCACAGTACAGTTTTCTTTTAAATATTCAAATTAATTCCAAAACACAAAGTAGAATCTTACCATTCCCACCTGATTTGTTGTCCTTGCCACTTGTTGGTCCTGAACTCTGTCTCTATAAAAAAAAAAAAAGATTTTTAGCACAAATATCTTTACAAAGGAGAGAAAATATAATTAAGACACATTAATATATACTGTGTATATATATATATATATATATATATATATATATATATATATATATATATATATATATATATATCTTTGGGCAGCACAGTGGTTAAGTGGTTAGCACATATTAGAAGACCATGTTTTGTTCCCCAAGCCACTAATCAAAATCTCCTGCAGATACCAAAAGCCGGATACAAATCCAAAGGAGATAGAAGATTCGCGGTCCAAGGTCCCAGACTATGGAACGCTTTGCCAACCAGCATTCGGTTGGAGGAGAACTACTTAGCATTCAGGAGAAAGATCAAGACTCATCTCTTTTGATACCAAAGGAGACAGGAACAACAAGCGCCCAGAGGCGATTCAGTTCGCATGTGCCACGCTATATACGTTTTTCATTCATTCATTCACTTAGTTATCACTTCTGCCTTATGGCAATGTGCTCCATCATTTTGGAAAAGGCATTGTTTCTCACCAAACTGTTCTTGAATGGTTGGGAGCAGTGGCGTAACAACCAGGGGGGCAGGGGGTGCGTCTGCCCTGGGCGCTGAGCTGAGGGGGGCGCCAGCGACCGGCAGGTCTGCGGATAGTATAGTGAGTGGCTCCTCCACTGAGCGCACAGCCCCCCGCCGGTACCTCCCAGCAGCCGGCACGGGCACGCCTGAAAGGATGCAGGTGATGCCCTGTTTGGCATAACAACGGCGCGCGCTGCGGAGGCTCCAAGATGGCGACACGCTCTGCAGTCCGGCGGCACCTGCAGGGACTCCCGCTCAGCCAAGCAAGTAAGCGTCGCTGGGATGTGATGCAGGGAGAGAATGGTTTAGCAGAGGCAGGGTGTGTGCTGGGGAAGACCTGGGACAGGCTGCCTGTCCCAAGTCTTCCCCAGCGCACACCCTGCCTCTGCCACAGGCTGAGGCTGGGACTCCGCTGGAGTAGATTGTTGGCCCGGCCGGTCCATAGCTTAATAGGGAGCTCCACACTGCAGCCCTGATATCATGTTTATATAAGGGGGGGGGCGGAAAAAAAATCTGCCCCGGGCGCCCATGACTCTGGTTACGCCACTGGTTGGGAGGCTTTCCAGGGAGAAAGCCTTGCATTACTGTGTGGAGTTACAGACAGAAGAACAGGAAGTGAGGATTTCTCAGAAGAAATAAGGACATTTAAAAGCAAAATGGAAGGATGAGGTAAGTGAAGGAGGACTGCACTGAGGTAAAGGAAGCTATTTAGAGGGGAAAAAAATAGATATAACAATCTTCTAGAATAATATATATATATATATATATATATATATATATATATGATCAGACCAAATTATTTATATATCTACTGTACAAAAATTGTAATTCTAGACATGTTCTTCAGGAGATTCAAAATTGTCTGTGTACAGCGTATTCTCTGCAATACATAAAGAAATAAATAAGACAGATATTTTTTTAATTATTTGGGATGTGGTGCCTTGCTCTACGTATCCTTGGCTGACTTACTTAATTTCCTTAATGTAATTGTCAATAAAACCTTTGACACATATGCAATGCTTGTAATTATACTTTAGTATACCATAGTAACATCTGACAAAAAATATAAAAAAAAATTGAAGCAGCAGACTTTGTGAAAATCGATATTTGTGCCATTCTCTCGTGTATAACATCAAATAAAAAGTCCAGTGACGATGAAATACCACCAAAAGAAAGCTCTATTTGTATGAAAAAAAAATGATATAAAATGTGTTTGGGTACAGCATCCATGACTGCACAATTACCAGGTAAAATAGCGCAGTGCTGGGAGTGAGCATGTGCAGGGCTCTGTGGATGACTGCCTGAGCCAAGAGCTCTGCTCCACCTGTTAACAGCGGCACCCATATCTCAAAGCCTAGTGAACGGTTTGTCACCAAATTTGCTGTGAGGGTACCTGAGAGGCTGGGGAACAACCCCATCAACTTTTTATAATTTTTATAAAAAGCGCCAATTAGGGCGGAATTTGCGGACGAAAATCCAAAATGGCCGCCAGAGCATGGATTACAGTTCCCAATGCAGTTTCCCTCACAGAGCACAGGAATGTCATTGACTCAGCAGAGCAAAATCTTGCCTCAGAAACCCAGACTAGTATCCCACAAGAACTTCTCCCCTCTTAAATCCCCGCTGTATCCCATGTTACTATGGATGTATCTGGCTCTAAACACCCCAATAGAGGGAATATCTCTGCTGCTCCAAACAGTGCATTTATGTCAGATATTCACCCCAGAGAACATTCTCTCTGGATAGAAAACCTTTTCCAAAGGTTCTCTGAATTACTGGATAAGGGAATGGCTCAAACAGCCACTAAAATCACCCGGGACCTGAAATCTGATTTTCAAAATCTAGGAGCAAGAATAGATACAATTGAGCATAAACTTGAAGAAACAGTCTAGGTTTCAAATCAACATTCCATGCAATTATCTACAATCCAGAAACAACTTGATTACGCCAATTCCAGAATTGACGACCTTGAAAATAGATCCAGAAGGTATAACAACCCTTGGACCCCCCAGAAAGGATGGCAAACCTAGAGACATTATTGCAAAGCCTCATTACTATTCCATAAAGGAAGAAGTTATGTAACAAGCTAGATCTGCCACCCAAATTCTGTGCCAGGATCACCCTGTCCAGTTATTTGCAGATCTTTCGCCCTCCACAATCCAACGAAGAAGATCAGTAAAACCACTATTACTTATTCTGACGCAGAAAGATATAAAATACCGATGGAATTTCCCTTTTGCAGTCAAGTTTTCTAGAAATGGAAGATCTTATTCCTTCACTAACCTTCAAGAAGGCGAAAGTATTCTTCTCCACCATAAACTCATCTCTCAAGAAGTGGAAATGGACTCCTCTACACCCAGCACTGCTTCAACCAAAAGACCTACCCCAAGAAGCCAACAATCTCCTATTTGGAACAAAGGAAAGATGAAAAAACTCAAGGGCAACCTGACTAATATTTTCCTATTTTTTTTACTTTTCCACATGTCCTTTTTCTCTATATATCTCAGACTCAGAGTCTGACCTCAGACCTGTCTGGGTTCCTTTTTTGGGGTTCACCCTATTCACAAATTCATCCTGTATTTATTGTAAGCTCTGCAGTTTCTCAGACTTGCTTGAATTAACATATTTTTTTTTCTCCCTTGTTTTTTTTTTTTTTTTTTCAATTTTGTCTTTCAGATTTGCATAAACAATCGTTTTGCTGTGCTCAAGATGTAGTTTCCTGTTTTACTATGGGTGCCCTGTTCGAGGGTGGTTCACATGTACCTCCTCCTATTCCTTGGTGGCATACGGGCCTCCGAGGGTTAGGTTGTCTGATCCTAGGGGCCAGACCTCTTTTTGTGATTAGTGTATGGAATGGTGTCTCCCCTCCTGGTTCTTGGTCGTATATGCTGGGAGACTTCTCTTACACTTCTCTTTTTTCCCCTCTCTTTTCTTTGTTATTTTATTTTACATTTTCCTATTTACCTGATTTTTGGGTATAATTTAGAATTTATTTTCTTTGGACTACAAATTGATATCTTTTTCTCTAATTATCTGGTACAATTGACTCCTGTGAAGTTTCCGATTGAAGAAGTTCTAAGGGTGAGTGGGGACGTGTTATGTATATGTACCTTTCCGAACTCCCATGGCTAGTTCACAGACACATCTTAAAATTGCATCTCATAATGTCCAAGGTTTGAATTCCCAAATCAAGCTAAATTTTTCAGGACAATGATAAACATCCTAAATCCTATGTTAGCGGGCACAGTGATTTTTGGGGGAGACTCTAATGTAGCATTTGATCAAGCACTTGATAAATCCAAATCCCTGAAAGACCAGTTAACTTGCCCAACCAGAGAAAGCCAATAAATTGCCCAAATTCTCTCTGCCCATAACCTCTTGGATATTTGGAGGGAATTAAACCCATCTAAAAAGGGACTATACGCATTATTTTCAACCCCATAACACATATGCTAGGATAGACCATATTTTTACTCTTTCACCCATGTTTCCTTTTATAATCAATGCTCACATCAAAGATACGGCACTGTCTGACCATTCAATAATTATGATTTCTTTTCGCTCCTCGGGTTTAGGTACGAAACAAAGTCATTGGAAAATTAATGAGTCTATTTTATCTAATCCAGCCTCAATTGAAGTTTTAGATAAGACATTACGAGAATACTTTTCTCTTAATGACACAGGTGACGTTTCAAACTAAGTTCTTTGGGCTGCACACAAAACCTTTATTCGGGGTAAATTCATTCAAATAGCCACACAAGCCAAAGGAGATCGTAGGGCTAACATAGAGCGATTGGAAGCGGAATATAAAGCTTAACGAACGAAGCACAAAATAAATCCCAGTAAAGTTCCCATAGCTAGACAGAGCTAGACTAGATCTTAACCTTGCTATAACTACCCAGGCTGAAAAGGCACTAAGATGGAGTGGCAATACATATTATACACAAGCAAACAAATTGGGACCACTACTAGTGGCAAAATTATCTCCCAGTATCAGATTCCATACCATGCCTAGAATCAGGATATCAGGTCAACCCCCTACTATTTTTTATTCCAACTTGTATAATTCTCCTTCTCATTTGGATAAAAACTCAATTTCTAGGTTTTTGGATGACCTACCTATTCCAACCCTATCTGACTCACATAGAAGCCTCTTGGAGGCTCCTATTACGGGGGAAGAAGTCAGGGATGTAATTAAAAACCTCAAAAAGGGATCGGCTCCGGGCTCTGATGGCCTATCTATCCCATACAATAAAGCTTTTGCAGATCACGGTAAATTGCCGCTGATAGCGGCCGTTTACCACGTGATCGCTCCGTCAAATGACGGAGCGATCACTTGTAAACAAACCAGCGTCATTTGATGACGCCGGTTCCTCCCTCTCCTCTCTGTACCGTTCGGTACAGTGCGAGAGGAGAGGGGGGGGGGAGCGGGTGGCAGCAGCAGCGCTGTGGCTGGATCTGTGACAAATGCAGTCACAGATCTAGCTATCCATCCATCCCAGCTCAGCCATCCCTGCCCCATACTGTGCAATACCCCAGTACTCTGCAATACCCCAGTACCCTGCAATACCCCAGTACCCTGCACAATACTCTGCAATACCCCAATACTCTGCAATACCCCAATACCCTGTGCAATACTCTGCAATACCCCAATACTCTGCAATACCCCAATACCCTGTGCAATACTCTGCAATACCCCAATACTCTGCAATACCCCAATAACCTGCGCAATACTCTGCAATACCCCAATACTCTGCAATACCCCAATACTCTGCAATACCCCAATACCCTGCACAATACTCTGCAATACCCTGCGCAATACTCTGCAATACTTCAATACACTGCAATACCCCAATACCCTGTGCGATACTCTGCAATACCCCAATACCCTGCACGATACTCTGCAATACCCCAATACTCTGCAATATCCTGCGCGATACTCTGCAATACCCCAATACCCTGCGCGATATTCTGCAATACCCCAATACTCTGCAATACCCTGCGCGATACTCTGCAATACCCTGCACTATACTCTGCAATACCCTGCGCAATACTCTGCAATACCCCAACACTCTGCAATACCCCAATACTCTGCAATACCCTGCGCAATACTCTGCAATACCCCAATACTCTGCAATACCCCAATACCCTGCGCGATACTCTGCAATACCCCAATACCCTGCACGATACTCTGCAATACCCCAATACTCTGCAATACCCCAATACTCTGCAATACCTATTTTTTTAAAGCACCCCTGTCCCCATGAGCTTGCAGGCAGAAGTGAACGCATACGTAAGTCCCGTCCACATATGAAAACTGTGTTCAAGCTACACATGTGAGGTATCTCTGTGAACGCTAGAGCGCGAGCAATCATTTTGGCCCTAGACCTCCTCCGTAACTAAAAACATGTAACCAATAAAAGTAATTAAAGCGTCGCCTATGGGGATTTTTAAGTAGCGAAGTTTGGCGCCATTCCATGAGTGTGCGCAATTTTGAAGTGTGACATGTTGGGTATCAATTTACTCGGCATAACTTCATCTTTCACATTATGAAAAAAAATTGGGCTAACTTTACTGTTTTTTTTTTTTTAAGCACAAAACTGTTTTTTTTTTTTTTTTTTTAAAACACGCGTTCAAAAAATATCTGCGAAAATACCATGCAAGATAAAAAGTTGTATTCTCTAGGGTCCTTGCTAAAAAAGCATATATAATGTTTTTGGGGTTCTATGTAATTTTATAGCAGATAAATGGTGATTTTTCCATGTAGGAGAGAAATGTCAGAATTGGTCTGGGTGTTCCAGAACGCCTGATGGTGCTCCATGCGGTATCGCCATACTCGGGAGGAATAGCAGAATGTGTTTTGGGGTGTAATTTGTGGTATGCATATGCTGTGTGTGAGAAATAACCTGTTAATATGACAGAAACAAGATTTTTTTTTTATTTTTTTTTACAGAATTTTCAGTCGTTTTTTTCAGAAAATAGGTGCAGGAACTCAACCATGACCCCGTTCAGATTTCACAAACAGTAGAAGGGTCTTAAAGGGGCATTAAATACCAGAATTGCATTACATACAGAGTGCAGAGTTCAGGAGGTTACAAAGCTGTCACTTGTAAACACAGAGACCAGACTTCTGTGTTTACAAGTGATTGTGGTGAGCAGGCACCAAAGGGTCTGAGCCAGAGGTGGTGGAACTGAGTTCCCCCAAGTTCCCCCTGAAAAAAAGCCCTGTTGATATGCATTGTGATTTATTTTAATTTTTATTTTATTTCTGAAAATAAAATTATTTGAAAAAATAAATAAAAATAGCGCAGTGCTAAACAGCAACAAATGGCCTGGTCACCTTCTGGAGCTGAGGAAGAAAGGAGTCATTTGGGGTTCATTTCCTAAAACTGGAGAGTGCAAAATCTGGTGCAGCTCTACATAGAAACCAATCAGATTCCAGGTTTTATTGTCAAAGCTTCATTGAACAAGCTGAAGCTAGAAGCTGATCTGTGACCATGCTCAGCTACACCAGATTTTGCACTCTCCAGTCATAGTAAATCAATCTCAATGTCCTTGAAATGTTTACTTACTTAATGCATGGAAGGTTGCACTTTGTCTTGGTAAATAGAAAATGTATCCTTGTCATCTACTGTAGGTGTAGAGGGGAGTTGGGATCTTGGTAAATAGAAAAGGTATCCTTGTCATCTACTGTACAGTAGGTGTAGATGGAAGTGGGGATCTCAGTAAATAGAGAAGATATCCTTGTCATCTAGGTGTAGAGGGGAGTGGGGATCTTGGTAAATAGAGCAGGTATCCTTGTCATCTACTGTAGGTGTAGAGGGGAGTGGGGATCTCAGTAAATAGAGAAGGTATCTTTGTCATCTAGGTGTAGAGGGGAGTGGGGATCTCAGTAAATAGAGAAGGTATCCTTGTCATCTAGGTGTAGAGGGGAGTGGGGATTGTGGTAAATAGAGAAGGTATCCTTGTCATCTAGGTGTAGAGGGGAGTGGGGATCTCAGTAAATAGAGAAGGTATCCTTGTCATCTAGGTGTAGAGGGGAGTGGGGATCTTGGTAAATAGAGAAGGTATCCTTGTCATCTAGGTGTAGAGGGGAGTGGGGATCTTGGTAAATAGAGAAGGTATCCTTGTCATCTAGGTGTAGAGGGGAGCGTGGATCTTGGTAAATAGAGAAGGTATCCTTGTCATCTAGGTGTAGAGGGGAGTGGGGATCTTGGTAAATAGAGAAGGTATCTTTGTCATCTAGGTGAAGAGGGGAGTGGGGATCTCAGTAAATAGAGAAGGTATCCTTGTCATCTAGGTGTAGAGGGGAGCGGGGATCTTGGTAAATAGAAAAGGTATCCTTGTCATCTACTGTAGGTGTAGAGGGGAGTGGGGATCTCAGTAAATAGAGAAGGTATCTTTGTCATCTAGGTGTAGAGGGGAGTGGGGATCTCAGTAAATAGAGAAGGTATCCTTGTCATCTAGGTGTAGAGGGGAGTGGGGATTGTGGTAAATAGAGAAGGTATCCTTGTCATCTAGGTGTAGAGGGGAGTGGGGATTGTGGTAAATAGAGAAGGTATCCTTGTCATCTAGGTGTAGAGGGGAGCGGGGATTGTGGTAAATAGAGAAGGTATCCTTGTCATCTAGGTGTAGAGGGGAGTGGGGATCTCAGTAAATAGAGAAGGTATCCTTGTCATCTAGGTGTAGAGGGGAGTGGGGATTGTGGTAAATAGAGAAGGTATCCTTGTCATCTAGGAGTAGAGGGGAGTGGGGATCATGGTAAATAGAGAAGGTATCTTTGTCATCTAGGTGAAGAGGGGAGCGGGGATCTTGGTAAATAGAGAAGGTATCTTTGTCATCTAGGTGTAGAGGGGAGCGGGGATCTTGGTAAATAGAGAAATAGAGAAGGTATCCTTGTCATCTAGGTGTAGAGGGGAGTGGGGATTGTGGTAAATAGAGAAGGTATCCTTGTCATCTAGGTGTAGAGGGGAGTGGGGATCTTGGTAAATAGTGAAGGTATCCTTGTCATCTAGGTGTAGAGGGGAGTGGGGATTGTGGTAAATAGAGAAGGTATCCTTGTCATCTAAGTGTAGAGGGGAGCGGGGATCTTGGTAAATAGAGAAGGTATCCTTGTCATCTAGGTGTAGAGGGGAGCGGGGATCTTGGTAAATAGAGAAGGTATCCTTGTCATCTAGGTGTAGAGGGGAGCGGGGATCTCAGTAAATAGAGAAGGTATCCTTGTCATCTAGGTGTAGAGGGGAGCGGGGATCTTGGTAAATAGTGAAGGTATCCTTGTCATCTAGGTGTAGAGGAGAGTGGGGATCATGGTAAATCCCTGCTGCTGGCTCCCAGCAGTGAGATGATCCACAGCTCCCAATTACCAGTGTGGAGTTCCCGGAGTGTCCGTGGGGTAATATTCTAAAAGGATAAACAGTTTTGCTGCTGTGTAGGAGGACGCATCATTTGTGCACAGCTCCGAGGCATATTAATGTTTAATAGGCTGCTATAGCTCAGACTGACAATATTTCCTGAAAACGACCATAGTTATATGAGAATACATTTATTTTATTTTTTTGTTGGCGTCATTCTTTTCCTACTGAAAAAAATCCTATACAGGTCAAAGAATTTGTCAAAAAAATCCTATATAGGGCAATAGATTTTCCTAAATACTCATTCTCCAGCAGCATATGTTCATCTTTCCTTAGGGCTCCATTCACACCTAGAATCACGGCGTTTGCAATGCCGTTACTTCTAATGGAACCCCAATCGCGGTGCAATTTAGCCGTGGTTGTCGCACGATTGATCGCGCTGCAATCACTGCAAAATCGTAACGCACAAAGCTTGTCGCTCAAAAAGGAGCAGAAGCTTAATTTGGGAGACATCATCTCACATTGCGATTTGATGTGTTTTAACGCATGACAGCTATAGGTGTGTGTGCATAGCTTACAACTGTCCCTGATTTCGAGGGACTGTCCCTAATTTGGAGCAATGTCCCCCTGTCCCTCATTCCTCCTCAGTTGTCCCTCATTTTGGTCTAATCTATATATATATATATATATATATATATATATATATATATATATATATTATATATAAAATGCACTTATTATCTTTCAAAACGTGTTTCCCAGTGCTAAACCTTTCATCCAAATTATAAATTACTGCATTTGTACATTTTAAATTTACATTTGTACATTAAAAGCCAATAAAAAGGAATAGTAGTAATAAAAAGCCCTTGGGGATTTCATTAACTTTTTGGGGGGGTTAATTCTCCTTTAATAGGGTGTGACAGGGGGCGTGTCCTATGCCTACATACATTTGCTAGTGGGTGTCCTTCATAGGCGTGCGCACATGGTGTGCCAGGTGTGCCCAGGCACACCCTAACCACCCTTTACAACACTGATTCCCCCTACTTCTTGGCTCCCTCCTTTCCTCTGCAGTGCTACCAGCTTCCCTCCTCTCATATGACATCCTCAGTTTTGAAGTGGTTAATTAATTCTTAGTTTTTTGGATGAATGCATTTTTTAACAAAACAAATAAAAACTCATTTCGAGAGTAACTAAATAAATCTAAGTATCTTTTGGACGAAACCGAAATTCCATAACAAAATATTTCAGTGTGCACATGTCTAGTCCCTACATAGCTGCTGTGTCCGGTAGTGATGTAGACATTGGTGGGAGAAAGTACTAAGCGCTATGGAGGACCTGGACATTTAGGCCGCGTACACACAACCGGTTTCCTCGACAGAATCCATCAAGAAACTTGGTGGGAGAGCTTTTTTGCCGAGGAAAACAATCGAGTATATGCTTTTTATCGAGTAAACTGTCGAGGAACTCAACGAGGAAAAAAAAAAGCAAGCAAGTTCTCTTTTTCCTCGACAGGAGTCGTCATGTTCCTCGTCGGGCTGGTTTTCCACGAGAAACACGTTGGTGTGTATGCTTAGAAACCCGCGCACCTTCGGTAAAAGTTGTATTTGTAATGGAGATAGGACATTTGTCACGCTGTAACAGACTGAAAAGTGCAAATGTCTCTTACCAAACTTTTTCCTAACGAGGAGATTTGGTCTTGACAGTGTGTACGCAAAGACAGCTTGTCGAGTTTCTCGCCTAACAAGGAACTCGTCAAGGAAAACGATGTGTCTTTTCCAACGAGTTCCTCGGTCGTGTGTACGAGGCCTTAGAGAAGTGTCAGCTTCCAAAGAAACTACAACTGGCAATTTATGTTCTTCTTTTATTGGGAGTTTCTGTTTGGTGACAGGGTCACTTTAACTGTTTTTGCTGAACAACAAACATATGGAACACGTTGAAGTGCACTTGGCAGCCCACCACCAGATGCTGAGAAATTTCCTTTGGAGTCCTGCAGAATATCAATACATCAATCAGGCAAAGATATATAGGATGAGATGGTTTTCTCAGCATGCCGCCATGGTGCGCACGCGGGACCTTGCTGTTTTATATCTGTCACATTCAGTTTTATGGCCGCTGTCAGACTGCGAGTGGAACAATTTAGTGACAATGGGGGAGAGGGCTTGTAATTTTAATACAAAGTTGTCTTCCATTCAGACTACATTACCGCAGCAGTGATAGACCTAACAGGAATCCATGCTGTTAGGCAATTTAGTGTCATTGTATTTCCGAACACATATGACAAGCTGGAACTCAATCTACTGTCTTCTCTTAAAAACAAAAAAAACAAAAGACCTTTTTTGAAAATTGGTTTCTGCGTTACTTTAAAAGCAGGCAACTTCTCCATGAAACAAATTGAACATTTTACCCTTAAAGGGCAGGTTCACTTTTAACCACTTGAGGTCCGCCGCACGATGAGATACGTCAGCAGAATGACACGGCTGGGCACAGGGATGTAAATATACATCCCCTTTGAGAGCCCAGGCGTGGGTTGCGAGCGCGCCGCCAGCGGAGTGCTCGCGACCCGGTCAGAAGCTCCGCGGGTGTCCCACGATCGGGTCACCGGAGCTGAAAAACGGGGAGAGGTGTGTGTAAACACACCTTCCCTGTTCTTCTGTGTGGCAATGTCAGTGATCGTCTGTTTCCTGATATAGGGAACGACGATTACTGACGTCGCAAGTCCAGCCTCGCCCCCCTACAGTTAGAAACACACATGAGGTCACACTTAACCCCTACAGCGCCTCCTAGTGGTTAACCCCTTCACTACCGTTGTCATTTTTACAGTAACAGTGCATTTATATAGCACTTTTCGCTGTGAAAATTACAATGGTCCCAAAAGTGTCCAATGTATCCGCAATAATGTCGCAGTCATGAAAAAAAATGCTAATCGCCGCCAATAGTAGTAAAAAAAAAAATTATTCATAAAAATGCCATAAAACGATCCCCTATTTTGTAAATTTTGCGCAAACCAATCAATCAATCAACGTTTATTGCAATTTTATTACCAAAAATAGGTAGAAGAATACGTATCGCCCTAAACTGATGAAAAAACTTTTTTTTTATGTCTTTTTTGGGGATATTTATTATAGCAAAAAGTAAAAAATATCAATGTTTTTTCGAAATTGTAGCTATATTTTTGTTTATAGCGCAGAAAATAAAAACCGCAGAGGTGATCAAATACCACCAAAAGAAAGCTCTATTTGTGGGAAAAAAAGAACGCCAATTGTGTTTGGGAGTCACGTTGCACGACTGCGCAATTGTCAGTTAAAGCAATGCAGTGCCGAATCGCAAAAAGGGGCAAGGTCCTTAACCTGCATATTGGTCCGGGTCTTAAGTGGTTAATAAAAACTGCATTGGCCTACCCTAAGCTAACCTAGAAACCTTTACTCTTGGCTAATGCGTCCTTTATTGCTGTCCATGCCTGTGAAGTGAAGCCCTGTACACGGCCGGGAATCCCGTCAGAAAAAAAACTTTTGTTTTCCTGATGGGATTCCTGGCAAGCTTGCCGTGCATACAGATGGCCATTCAAAAGAGAGTGGGAAGGTTTGAAGTAGTCCTGTAATGTAAAGAAGCAATCCTTTGGTCTTCAGATAGCTTTGTGAAAATTGCAAGTGAAGATTTCCTGAATAGCAGAGCAAAGCAACTTGAATGACTTGGATGTAATAATAAAAGAGCAGACTCTTCCTGTGTTAGCAATATGCAAATGAAATCACAGTGACTGCTGGTTCAGAAGTGTTGTATCCTGTAGAACTACAAGTGACAGTGGGGTGAATGAAGACAGTGATGTCTGTATACAGTGTCTATGTGGATGAATGCTCATATCCTTCAGCACCATAAGCAACAGGGAGTGAACAGAGACAATGATGTCTGTATACAGTGTCTATTACAAAAGAATGGGCTGATGCCGCTCACAAATCTGGGAATGAGGGATGAGGATGATGATGATGACTGAGAGAGCTTGTCAAGTCATCATCATCATGATTCTCCCTCAGGAACCTGGCTCTAGGGATGGTCGCCTAGAGGAGCCTCTGTCTCCTGTCCATTCATTTTAGCCGAGGCTGCAGAGAAAGGGAGGGGGGAATCTGTGTCCTTAGTCCCTTTCTCTGTCTCAAAGGGGAGATATCAGGGCTAAACAAAAAATAAATAAATTGCAATAAATAATAATAATTAAAAAAAAAATTGTAAAAAAAAAAAAATTGTAATAAAAAAATAAATAAAACAATACTGACACGTGTCACTGTCACATGACAAAAAAAAGTATTGGTAATCGGTATCGGCGAGTACTTAAAAAAAAAAGAATTGGTGCTTGTACTCGATCTTTAAAAAGTGGTACCGGGAAAACCCTACTAGCAAGGTGTACCTAAAAAACTGGTTGGTGAGTGTATGTGGATGCTCGGCAGTAAAGCCCACCCACTGAGAGGAGGTTAACATGCCGGTGTAATCCAAAGGCTTCAATTCTTTCCGAGTACCCGAGGCCAGAACAAGTAGGCAGAACAAGAGCTCTGATCTTTTGACTTTACTAGAAACACCCTTGTGTTTTCCTTCTGAAATTACTCATTGCCTGGCTGCCTCTGGTTTAGATCAAATGATGGGGAGTTCAGAATGTTACAGAACAGTAATAGTTTTGAAGTGAACAGGGAAGGTGGAATTGAGGATATAATAGCTGCATAACCATACAACGTGTAAATTAAGGTAATGGAGACATTATAATTGATGGTTTAACTAAATGCTAATATAAGCCTGTCAACAGCTGAAGGTGGACCCAGCAGTGTTTTTATAGATGATTTTGTACTCCATTTCAATATGTTTATTGAAGCTTTGAGGAACCGTACAAAACAATGGACAAGTTTGTAAGGCAGCCGGTATTAGGCCCCATGCACATTGGGCATCCAGTCCTGGTACATGGGGCTCTGGCATTTGTCTGCGGGCGCAGGGCACAGGTGCACCATTCAGCCCTTCTGCTGGCAACTTATCAAACTCTATGGGGTCCTAACTTCCACAAAATACAACATAGACATCTTCACAATGATACAAATCTAGGAGTACATGAGAAAGAAACAGCAAAACATAAGCTATTTCAGTATTAATGTGGGCATGTAGCAAAGGCAAGAAGCTGAGCAGTCCTAGAATAGCTGAATATAAAAGAAAATAACTGGGGGGGGGGGAGGGCGGTATACTTGTAGAATATCTTATATTTTGTATCTATATACTTTACTATTTAGAGAGTAAGCAAGTAGCAGTCAAATGGCACTAACCATTCCCACTGCCTGGGGACCCAATCTTCACCGTCACTGTGGGCTTCACCACAAGAGCCTTTAGTAACTTGACTCCCCCGAAAGGAGACCTTTGCCCTGGACCTACAGAGCACCATACCAGTCCACAAGGCAATATATTATTTCATAAGGTCCTGTTATGCAAGGTCTAGTGCCGACTTGCAACATTACAGATACTTTGGATAAATTTGTATTCATTACGTTCACTAACAGCCAAATTTGAAAGGAAATTCCAATACCTATCATTTAATAATTAGTAATAGTTAAGGTGTTATACTTATTATTTCAGATTTTCTAATTTTGAGGGTTTTTGGATTTGCACATTTCTGAATTTCCGAATTTTCGAAATTCCGAATTTAGAAATTTTTGAATATTCGAATTTCTGAATTTCCAAAATTACAAATTTAAGAATATTCCGAAAAATATGTTAAACAGGTTTTCGTTAATTTGGATATTTCCGATTTTAACAAATTTGGAAAAATTTGCAGAACAAAAAAAAATTGTTTAGTTTTGTTTCGATCTGTTATGTACATAAATTAATGTGGTTAAATTTGTTTCATTTGTTTTCGGGATTTCCGTTTATTCATTTTTTAAAAGATTCAAAAAGTTTTTGAATCAATTTCAAATAGTTTTCGAATTCAAAATTTTTTCAAATTTGAAAAGTTTTCGAATAGTTTTTAAATTCAAATGTTTTCCAATTTCCAAAAGGAATAGAATAGAAAATGAAGGAATAGCAGCTATTTAAAATCTAAAAGTCAAAAAACAATAGAACAGATACAAAGTAAAAATATTAAACTAGAACTAAACAGTCCAAATGATAAACAGCGCTGATTAAAATTGGTTAGATGTCCAACTTCATAGAGGCATTCGTATGATGACAGTGTAACAGGAATTTTACAGTGATAAGTGCTTCTCAAGATAAGTTTGTGATGGATCCTACACCTCTTCCCAGTATTCACCGCAATTGAGGCACACTCCCCTTCGGGGTACAAACTCACCAGAGGGCCAATAAAGAAGGGCCTTAAGCAGTATCTTTCACTGGAATATCCGTCAACATAGCTGGTGTCAGCAAGGGTTAATGCTCCATATACATATAGAAAAACAAGAAGGCACCAAATAGTGTAAATCCAGTCTTAATAGTAAAAAAAGAGAGATAACCCTTAACACAGTTGATAGACCCCCGCTCCAAATGCACGTACCGTCAGTCGATAAGTGTTAAGCAAAACGTAAGAGTGTCTTCTAAATGGTGTCCAAGTCCCCAGAAGTAAGCGTGTAGTGATCACAGCATTAATCTTCCTTCCTTGTCTGTATGAACAACCAGTGAAGCGCACTCGTCACTTCCGGATCGCCATAATAGCCCCGCCCTGACTGGTTTCGTCATCCAATAGAATTCAACAGAGGGCGCGGCTAATTGGCATAGAGGTGCTATGCCGATTAGCCACGCCCTCGGATGTTCCAGTGAAAGATACTGCTTAAGGCCCTTCTTTATTGGCCCTCTGGTGAGTTTGTACCCCGAATGGGAGTGTGCCTCACTTGTGGTGAAAACTGGGAAGAGGTGTAGGATTTATCACAAACGTATCTTGAGAAGCACTTATCACTGTAAAATTTCCGTTACACCGTCATCTTTCGAATGCCTCTATGAAGTTGGACATCTAACCAATTTTAATCAGCGCTGTTTATGATTTGGACTGTTTAGTTCTAGTTTTATATTTTTACTTTGAATTCAAAAAGTATTCGAAAACTATATGAATTTCGTCTGATTTCGGTATTTCGGATTTGTTTAAATTCTGTACTATTCTAATTTGGAAATTCAGATACATCCGAGTTTCCAAATAACAAACGTTTGACCAAATTCGGAACCAAATGAACCGCACATGTCTAAATGACATATTAATGTGCCCCTTCCCCCTGCTCTCTATTCTGAAATGTCCCCTCACAGGACCTCGTGGGGGAGTAGAGGAGGGGAAGCAGGCAGCACAGAAGTGAAGGTGGGGGTCACAGGGGCCAAGGCAGCAGGGGCAGCCTGCACCTCATGGGGTAAGTAGGGTGTGCCCAAGCACACCCAGCACACCCCATGCTCACACCTATGCTCAGAACTGTATAGAGAGTAATACAAATGAATTGGCAGGTTAAATGGCTTTTTTATGTGAATTCCATTTTTCAGTTTGTTTAGCTGTTTCCTGGAGTTTAGTTTAAAACGTTCTTAGAGTGCCCACGTCACTGCCAGGGCCCATTATTGTTGAGCTGACAGGGGCACTTCCCTTTGAGTGTTCACAGTCGGGTTTATCAGGTCTCCAGACATGCAATGTATCATTCAGAAGACAAGAGTGACTCTGGGTGTTTATGTAAGGATACATTAGTGAAGTAGAGGAGACTGACAATACCAGGAAACCCTCCAACATACACACACCGTCATCACAAAGGTATTTTCACCTTTGAATCTACTGGATATACATGGAGATAAATGTAAACATACTTTTAGCAGTGGTTCCCAATATGTGGTCCCAGCTCTGTTTCATCATCACATCACAAAGCTCAACATGCTGTTATATCCTTATGTTCTACTTATACAGTAATTAACCACTTAAGGACCAAGCCTCTTTCTGAGATTTAGTGTTTACAAGTTAAAAACATATTTTTTTTGCTAGAAAATTACTTAGAACCCCCAAAAATTATATATATATGTTTTTTTTTTCCTAACACGCTATAGAATAAAATGGCGGATGTTGCAATACTTTCTGTCACACCGTATTTGCACAGCGGTCTTACAAACGCACTATTTTGGGAAAAAACACTTTTTTTAAATAAAAAAATAAGCCAACAGTAAAGTTAGCTCCTTATTTTTTATATTGTGAAAGATAATGTTACGCCAAGTAAATTGACACCCAACATGGCACGCTTTAAAATTGCGTCTGCTTGTGGAATGGCGAAAAACGTTTACAAAAACATAGGCAACGTTGAAAAAATTCTACAGGTTGCATGTATGGCGTTACAGAGGAAGTCTAGGGCTAGAGCTATTGCTCTCACGCTAACAATCGCGGGAATACCTCATATGTGTGGTTTGAACACCGTTTCATGTGCGGGCGCTGCTCATGTATGCGTCCGTGTCTGCACGCAAGCTCGTCGGAACAAAAAAATGTAAACGTCTCTTGTGATAGAAAAAAACATGACAGGGCCTCTTAAATATGAGATCTGGGGTCAAAAAGCCTTCATATCTCATATTTACACTAAAATGCAATAATAATAAAAAAAAATTCCCTTTAAGGCCGGTACACACGAGGAGACATATCCGATGAAAACGGTCCGACGGACCGTTTTCATCGGACATGTCTCCTGGGAGATTTTGGTCTGATGTGTGTACACACGATCAAACCAAAATCCCCGCGGACAGACAGCGCGGTGACGTTGACGCCGGGACGTCACCAAACCAGGAAGTAAAATACTTCCACGCATGCGTCGAATCCATTCGATGCATGTGGGAGATTTCGGTCCGCTGGTTAGGCGTACTAACCAGCGGACATGCTCGACAGACAGCTTTCCAGCAGATAAGTTTTAGAGCATGCTTTAAAACTTTTGTCTGCTGGAAACCTGTCTGCTAGGCCGTACACACGATCGGATATGTCCGCTGAAACTGGTCTGCGGACCAGTTTCAGCAGATATGTTCGATCGTGTGTACGCAGCCTAAGAGCTATGAGCTGAAGTGACATTTTGACACAATATATGTTCTAATTCCTCTCCACACTACCCAGCACAACATTTTTTTGGGGGCGGCGTGTCCAAGATGGCGCAGGGAGAGGATATGTAATCGTGCAGCTCCGCTGACCGGCCTATGAAATCGGTACTCGCCTCTCCACCGGCTTCCGGGTCTTCAGGGAGTTCCACTGGAGATCCGGTGATGTCACGGACACCGGCAGGGCTTGCCGTGTCCATCTGAAGGGCTCTTTTGCTGTGCCTTCATATCTGCATGCCGGGGGGACCTTACTATCTGCCACACGCAAGGGCTGTTACACTTCCCTCTATCAACCTGGGAGTTGTGATAGTTCCCTTAACGGGACATCTACATGCCGGACTGATGTTAACCCCTCCTTAACCACTTGCTTACTGGACACATAAACCCCCTTCGTGCCCAGGCGAAATTTCAGCTTGCGGCACTGCGTCGCTTTAACTGACAATTGCGCGGTCGTGCGACGTGGCACCCAAACAAAATTGGCGTCCTTTTTTTCCCCACAAATAGAGCTTTCTTTTGGTGGTATTTGATCGCCCGTGCGGTTTTTATTTTTTGCGTTATAAACAAAAAAAGAGCGACAATTTAAAAATATATATATATTTTTTACTTGTTGCTATAATAAATATCCCAATTTAAAAAAAAAAAATATATATTTTTTTTTCTCAGTTAAGGCCGATACGTATTCTTCTACGTATTTTTGTAAAAAAAAGTGGCTGCTTTGCGCAAAAGTTATAGCACCTACAAAATAGGGGACAGAATTATGATTTTTTTTTTATATTTTTTTTTTACTAGTAATGGCGGCGATCTGCGATTTTTATTTTGACTGCGATATTGTGGCGGACACATCGGACACTTTTGACACAATTTTGGCGCCATTCACATTTATACAGCGACCAGTGCTATAAATATGCACCAATTACTGTATAAATGTGACTGGCATTGAGGGGGTTAACACTAGGGGGGTGAGGAAGGGGTTAAATGTATTGCCTGGGTGTGTTCTAACTGTGTGGGGGGAGGGGGGTGACTGGGGGAGGTGATCGATGCTGTGTCCCTATGTACAAGGGAAACAGCATCTGTCACCTCTCCCTGACAGGACGTGGAGCTCTGTGTTTACACACAGAGCTCCATGTCCCTGCTCTGTCACCGACGATCGCGTGTACCTGACGGACATCGCGGCCGCCGGGTACACGCATCGAATCCTCAGTGATGCGTCGGGACTGTTTTTCCCCGCCGCGCGCCACCCTGTGGCGCGCGCGGGGAATTACAAGCAAATCACGTCCAAAGACGTGACCCCGGCGCCTCAGGTCCGCGCTGCTGACGTATTATGTCAATAGCGCGGACCGGAAGTGGTTAAAACCAATGGATGTAATGGAGCTGTTGGGTTTCCACACTCACTTTTCGCTGTTTGTACCGCATGTTTCCCCTTTAAGAATCGTCTCTTTCTTTCGAATTCAAACGTTGGGAGGCGTTCTATAATTACTTTATGTACATGTAAAGAATTGTTTTTAATATGTTAGCACGTGACATGAGCATAAGATGACACCAAGCCGATCTCAATATAGTAAGTTAAAAAAACAGAAATGACTATACATTCCCTTTAACCACTTTAAACCCACACGCCGTCATATGACATCCAAAAAGAGGATCTGTTATCCCGAGTGGACGTCATATGACGTCCTGTACTTTGTGCGGGCATATCTGAATGATGCCTGCACCAAGAGGCATCATTCATATATAATTTTCTTCCAGCGGCGATCCTGCGCACCGTAAGAACGCAGATTGATCGTTCTTATAGGCGGCAGGAGGGGACATCCCCCCTCCCGCCGCCATCCGGTGCTTCTCCGAGCTCTCCCGTCCCATCGGGAGCCTGGAGAGATGATCACCGTCCGCCGGATGTGCAGCATAGAGATGACTGGTCATCTCTATGACTGTCGGAGGCCCAGGGCGAGATTTAATGACGTCACGCCCAGATATCCGTAAATAAACAAACCGCAATTGCGGCTAGTAATTTTTTTTTCACAATCTCATTCTTTCCAGCCTGGAGGAGAGATGTGGGGTCTTATTGACCCCGCATCTCTCCTTAAAGAGGGCCTAAAAACACACTATTCCTAATACAAGGGATGTAATAGGAATAAAAGCTATCGAAAAAAAAAATGTAAAAAAAAGTGTAAAAAATAAATAAATAAGTAAAATAAATAAATAAATTAATTAAAACGCCCATGTTCCCGGTAGCCTGCGCTCAGAAGCGAACGCACACTTAAAGGATCACTAAATAATTTTTTTCTTTTTGCTGAAATTACTGTTTACAGCAGGGGTCCTCAAACTATGGCCCTCCAGTTGTTCAGGAACTACATTTCCCATCATGCTCAGTCATGTCTGTGAATGTCAGAGTTTCACAATGCCTCATGGGATTTGTAGTTCCGCAACAGCTGGAGGGCCGTAGTTTGAGGATGCCTGGTTTACAGGGTATAGAGACATAAAAGTTAACTGATTCCTTTTAAAAATGATTAAAAATAGATAAAAATCAATCATATAATATGCCTCTAGTTTTACTTTCGTTTTTAAACTGATTTTGTGTTTATGTGAAGTAGAAAGAGAGACAGAACAAAAACAAACAAATCCAGGGCAGTGTTTTGTTTTTAAATTGAATCCCAGGGCAGTGTTTTGTTTTTAAAATGAATCTGATTGGTTCTGAGGAGTTTTAGACACACAGCTTGGACCACAGTGAAAAGCTGCCATGAGATTTTTCATAAGGAGCCAGACAAGCAGGAAGTGTGGAGATCAGAGCAGAATTACAGTAACTTCAAAGCAAAAAAAAAAAAAGAACAATGAGAACATGAAAACAGCACTGCATTAACGTAAAGAAAAATATTTAGCTAAAAAAAAAATTCCTTTAGTGATCCTTTAAGTCCCGCCCACGTATGTAAACGTCGTTCAAACGACACATGTGAGGTGTCGCGCATGCGTTAGAGCGTGTGCAACAATTCTATCACTAGACCTCCTCTGTAACTCTAAACTGGTAACCTGTAAAAAAATTAAAGCGTCGCCTATGGAGATTTTTAAGTAACCAAGTTTGGCGCAATTTTAAAGCATGACATGTTAGGTATCTATTTACTCGGCGTAACATTATATTTCATATTTTACAAAAAAATTGGGCTAACTTTACTGTTTTGTTATTTTTTAAATCATGAAACTATTTTTTTTTTACAAAAAAAAGGCGTTTGAAAAATGATTACGCAAATACCATGCAAGATAAAAAGTTGCAATGACCGCCATTTTATTCCCTAGGGTGTCTGCTAAAAAAAACATATATAATGTTTGGGGGTTCTGTGTAATTTTCTAGCAAAAGAATGATGATTTGTACATGTAGGAGAGAAGTGCCAGAATAGGCCCGGGAAGGAGGTGGGTTTTCAAGCCCGGTATTGAAGTGGTTAAGAAAAGCTTGCAGCAGTAAGAAACACATCTTGATTTTTGCATGACTTGAATGCAATAAACACCCAGCCAAAAACAAACAAGGTATGCTGGTTAAGAAATAACTTTTTTTCTCTGCATTTATTAACTGTCAAGAACAGAGCGAAATCTAATTTGTAAGAATAAAACACCCTCAGCAGTAAGTTAATTTACACCTACTTATGATGGATGGCATGATAATTAATGACTTGCATTGGCAACACAAAATTGTTTTGTACCTAAGAGCATTGATTGATAGAAACATATTTTTTTAAGGCCCGAAGACGTATTGCATTTACAGTATTTAAAAAGAATGAGGGGAATTTCCTAAGACCTGAGCAGCCAGAATCTAGAGCAGCTGTGAATGGAAACCAATCAGCTTTTGGTTTAAATTTTAAAGCCTAATTGAACAAGCTGAGGCTAAAAGCTGATTGGTACATACTGTACCGCTGCTCCAGATTTGTCTGCTCCGATTTTAGTAAATGTGGTCATAAATTGTAGCCATAACATTCTCATGGGCAATGTTCAGCCTATCCATTAATTAAAGACAAGTGACCTCATTAAAAAAAATGCACGTAACCATTCACTAGAGACGAGTGACATCATTGAGACCGAAGACTACCCCTCCCCTAGAGACGAGTGACATCATTGAGACCGAAGACTACCCCTCCCCTAGAGACGAGTGACATCACTGAGACTGAAGACTACCCCCCCCCCCCTTAGAGACGAGTGACATCACTGAGATCGAAGACTACCCCTTCCCTAGAGACCAGTGACATCACCGAGACTGAAGACCACCCCTCCCCTAGAGACCAGTGACATCACTGAGAATGCATCCTATCCATTCACTAGAGAGCAGTGACATTACTGAGACTGAAGACTACCCCTCCCCTAGAGACGAGTGACATCACTGAGACCGAAGACTACCCCTCCCCTAGAGACCAGTGACATCACTAAGACTGAAGACTATCCCTCCCCTAGAGACCACTGACATCACTGAGACTGAAGACTACCACTTCCCTAGAGACCAGTGACATCACTGAGACCGAAGACTACCCCTCCCCTAGAGACAAGTGACATCACTGAGACCGAAGACTACCCCTCCCCTAGAGACCAGTGACATCACTAAGACTGAAGACTACCCCTCCCCTAGAGACGAGTGACATCACTGAGACCGAAGACTACCCCTCCCCTAGAGACCACTGACATCACTAAGACTGAAGACTATCCCTCCCCTAGAGACCACTGACATCACTGAGACTGAAGACTACCACTTCCCTAGAGACCAGTGACATCACTGAGACCGAAGACTACCCCTCCCCTAGAGACAAGTGACATCTTTTTTTTTTTTGATGCAACGTGTATTTTTTATTGTTTACTGTTTATATTTTACAAGCGCATGCAAAGAATGATGACAACATGAAAATCAAAAAAAGGCACATGCTGTATGTCCCTCAGTTTTCAAGTTTCATGGCAGCTCCTGTACATCAAAGAAAGTAGATATGTGATCGGTTGCTTTAGGAAACAATTTTCTGCAAAGTGCTCTTTGACTTATCAAATCAGACAGTATCCCAGCGAGTGGCCTAATCTGTTCATTAAACGGATCAGCTTTTAATAACTTCAGAATTCAACTTGATCCAATTAAATTCCCAATTTTTCATCATGTCCCTCTAGATTTGTTGCTGTTGAAATTTTGTTCCACAGCAAAAAACTATTACAGTAATCTCTGTTTACTGCTAAAATGCGAGGCTACTAGGGAATCGCTTTATTATTTTTATAGTCAGTATGTAAAATTGTGTCCTGATATGAACCAAGCTTCAAGAGCGGAACACATACTCCGCAATGAGAGAATCTTCTACAAGTTTTGTACACTCAAAAGAAATAAAGAAAGAATACCATCTTAAACAATGGAGCTGCTGCAATGACTAACTCATAAATGGGAACTCTGTCGATACTGTTTTGGTGGAGTAGGGAAAGGCTTAATTGTGTAGCACCATCCTAGTTAGGTGCTAGGATGTTAGGTATATTTAGTTATTTTTGAGCTCCTCTGTAATCAGTGGAGCAGTTGTTGATTGTTTTGGTCTGATCTGGGTCTCCCAGGCTGTAGGTTTGACTGCTTCTCCCTGCCTTCTGGAAGGCTCCATAACATAGTGAGTGAAGCAAGTCAAATGAGCAGTCTAAATATTAATGGAGCGTCAGACAATCCCTGGGAAGGTGTGCCCTGTAGGTGGCTGAAGAGCACATAAATAGCCTGGGGTCTGAATCAGTGGAGGCTTGTCCAGGAGGAGAAGTCCACGGCCTGAAGGGCTGCTACCTTTTTGGGCAGCTCAGCTGAATCGATACATGCATTTAGAAAGAGCCCAGCTAGGACAGTGCTTGAGGCCTACTTTTATGAGGATCCTTGGAGTTGATCGAGGGTATTCAATAAGAATCTTGTCTGGGGAGCTCACGGGTAAAGCCCCGTACACACGATTGGAATTTACGAAGGAAAAAGTCCAACTGGAAATTCCGACCGTGTGCTCGCCCCATCAGAGTAATTCAGTTGAAAATTCAGATGAATTCCATCAGAGTTTAGATAGAGAACATGTTCTCTTTTACTCTGGCGGAATTCTGTCAGAATTCCAATGTGATTTTGATAAGACAAAGGTCCCATCGTGTGTACGGGCTTAAATGTCTGGCTGATATTGGAGGGAGGCAACCACTTTTCTAACCAAAAAGTAAACTTTTTTTTATGGATCTGAATGCAGCTGTATTGTTTTTTAATGGGACTGTGCACACAGCTGTGTAAAGACCACTAAACATGTCTGTCTCTGAGGTCCTATGTATGGATTGTATTATATGATGTATGCATGTAAATGTTTGTACAAATGTTTACACGCAAACAGTATACAGCACAATCGTACTTTATTGTAAATAATAAATAATTTAAATCAATTAAAAAAATAATCATTATAAAAATAAATATTAGACAGGCACCTCTGTCCTAGCAAATGAAGATGCTAATGGGCAACAACCATCTATGCCCTGGCAACAGAGGGCTGTAGGTGACAATAGCCCCATGGTCTCTAGCAAGAAGAAAAAAGAAGAAAAAAAAAAGATTGAAGGAGAGAAAAGAATTGTTGCTAGGTGGCAACAGCTGCCTGTTTTTTAGCAATCAAGGTTGCTAGGCAGCAGCAGCAGCCACATGTGTCCTAGCAAATGAGGAGTCTATGCATCAATAGCCACCTATGAGTTAGAAAGGACACAGCAAAGTAAGCAATTTGAGCTTGCATCCTCGCAAATGAGCTTGCTAGGCGGCAAGAGCTGTCTGCAGATGCTAGGCTGAAATAGCTGCCTGTGTCCTAGCAACAGAGAACTGCTGCTTGTGTCCTAGCAATGGAGGTTGCTAGGCAGCAACAGCCACCCGTATCCTAGCAAATGAGGAGTCTAAGCACCAATAGCCACCTGTATGTTAGCAAGGACACAGCAAAGTAAGCAATTTGAGCCTGCATCCTCACAAATGAGGCAGCTTGGAGGCAAGCGCTGCCTGCGGATGCTAGGCTGAACTATCTGCTTGTGTCCTAGCAACAAAGAACAGCTGCCTGTATCCTAGCAATGGAGGTTGTTAGACAGTAACAGCCACCCACATCCTAGTAAATGAGGAGTCTAGGCACCGATAGTCACCTGTGTCTTAGCAGGACCCAGCAAGGCAGCTATTTGAGCCTGCGACCTTGCAAAGGAGGTTGCTAGGTGGCAAAAGCTGCCTGCAGATGCTAGGTGAAAAAGCTGCCTGTGTCCTAGCAACAGAGAATGCTAAGTGGCAAAGCTATCTGTCCTAGCAAAGGAGGACACTAGGTGGCAATAGCTGACTGCATCCTATCAAAAGAAGATACTAGATGGTAACAGCTGCCTTTGTCCTAGCAACAGAGGATGCTATGGGAAATAGCTATCTGGGTCCTAGCAATGGTGGACACTAGATGGCAAACCACCAGTGCCCTAGCAACTGAAGGTACTTGGTGGCAACAGCTGCTTATTTCCTAGTAACTGAGGAAGCTAGGTGGCAATAGCTACCTATGTCCTAGCAATAAAAGATGTTAGGCGGCAACA
This sequence comes from Rana kukunoris, assembly GCA_029574335.1. NCBI lineage: Eukaryota > Metazoa > Chordata > Amphibia > Anura > Ranidae > Rana > Rana kukunoris. The sequence goes on from CM056050.1 coordinate 590,127,734, forward strand.
GATGCCTTGCGTTCTAGTAACTAATAGCATGTGGTAACCCTGTATGCTTTTATGCATGTTCAGTACATACATACAGGGCTGCTGATAGAAATTGTGGGGCCCCTTACAGACTACCTGACAGGGCCCCCCAAGTAAATAATATATTTCACTAAGAATACAATAAAATCATTATTAGCAGACAGAAATACAGCATAACTCACAGAACTCCTGATAAATCAAAAAGATAAAACTGAGTTAATAAATAAAAATGAAGATGAGATGAAAAAAATATACAGGCTGGACACTGGGAGGGGTAAATAGTGAGGGACTACTGTCTCTTATTTGGCAGATAAAAGCTGGGAGCAGGGATAGGGGGAGACCAACTTTCAGCTGCTGGAGAAAGAGTTCTGCAATTGTCATCCATCACTAATCCCCTTCCATGTGCGGGCCCCCCTGTGTGCTCAGATCCCCTACAAGAGGACTGGTGGTCCCCCCTATCAGCAGCCCTGCATAAATACAGCTTACAGAGCACTTTATATGCAAAAACTTGCTACCAGTATCTTCCAGTAATATCCAGCATACTAGTTGCCCTATTTTCTTATGGCCATGTGCATGTATACTTTGCGTTCAGGTCCACTTTAACTCTCCAACAACTACCAAAAAATGAATATATCCATTTCAGATGGACTGACTCTTTAGCATACATAATTGTGAATGAAAGTAGTAACTCTTTCACATAAAGGTAATTTAGGCTTTAGGTAAATTAGATTTGCTATTCCCTTAAGCGCTGTTTCACAGACAACACAATGTACTAAATTAATGACATTAATCAAGTGATTCATTAGACATCTGAATGTTCATCGCTCTATGAGAGAAGCGGGTCTGTAGAACTATAACTGTTTGATATTATGCAAGTACATAAATCAGTACATGGCGCTATTGTCAGACTAATCTCATCCTGACATGTGCTGACATTACATCATACAGGATTGACATATGTTAAAATATTAAGCATAATGTCCCCCTACTTAACCTTATCAAGGGAGCAGCAATTTAGTTTAAATCGCTTAGGTAATGTTAAGGTAATTCTAGAAATTATAACATTATGCAGGAAGCATTACAAATGTGTTAATGGCAGAAATCCACTTGATTTACCAAAATCTGCTTTGACATGTGTGTATGGATGAGTCTGAAACCCCAAATCACATGATTCTCTGCAATTTCTCTAATGAGTGGATGTAGTTTATAATATTTATCCTTCATATACCTGTACATAGGCTCAGGAACCAGTGTTCCCATTATTTGGAACTTACTAATTATAGGGAACGGTTTGTGGGCTTGCCCTGAAAGTCTTGGGAGAAGGGCACGTGGCCTTTTGGTCAGGTTCTTCCCATGGACGTCCACAGGTAGGGGCAAGGGGGGGACAAGCGCCCCCCCCCCCCTGGAATCAGGGATCAGTAAGATGTCTGCAGTGTTGCCAACCGTCCGTATTTTTACGGACAGTTTGTAAAAACAGGCACTTTTTTCCCCCGTTCGTAAATTTCAGTGGTTGCGGGAATGTGCCAGTAAAAATAGGCGAGATTGTTTTGGCTTGGAACTGCACATGGAGATTGGGGGCAGGGGGTGATTGGAGGTAGGGGGAGATTGGAGGCAGGAGGTGTTGGTGGCACCGCAGAGGGGGATGGTGGTACAGCAAAGGGTGGGGGATGGAGACAGGGGTTGTTGGTGGCACCGCAGAGGGGGGTGGAAACAGCCAGGGGAGGATGGAGGCAGGGGGTGATTGGAGGCAGGGGGCCTGAGGTAGATTGGAGGCAGGGGGAGATTGTGGCACCGCAGAGGGGGGTTAAGGCAAGGGGTGTTGGTGACAGAGGGGGATGGAGGCAGGGGGTGATGTGACTAAATAATTTGCCCTTATTATATCGAAAATAACAAAAATATGTTTTTTTACCTTAATATCTACTTAAAATCACATTGCTGTTTGTCTAGCGTACTTGTTTGTAGCCTAAATACTGAAATTTGCACCTAAAAATGTAATTTAGTAACTTTTGTGAAATGCCAGTAAAAACGCGGCTGCGCCAGTAAATTTCGGGTGTCGTGCCAGTAAATTTCAATCTAGTAGGTTGGCAACACTAGGTGTCTGACATAGGCGTGCGCACGGGTTGTGCCCAGGCACGCACACCCTAATAACCCGAGCACAACGCGCAGACGGTCAGCGGGTGCTGGAACGCTTTCCATGCACCATCACCCGGCACAGGAAAGAAGATTTCACTGTGGGCGGCACCCGGTAGGGCTTTTCATCTCCCGATTTTAAGACAGCGCTGGTCTCTAGCTTTAGGAGTCAGCAGAGACAAAACCCTTCCTGCTCCCCTAGCTCTGCATATACCAGAGAGGAGGGGCGGGTTATCCACAGCCCCTCAAGCCTGCAGCGTGCATCAACAGGAGCCTGACCTGCCACTGTGAGTTATAGATGATTCTCTTCTGTGGGGGGGAAGAGAGCTCTGTGGCGGAATAGGGTATGCATACTGGCATAGCACAAGCCTGGAATCTGCACCCTGTACATAGCACACACCTGGAATCTGCACCCTGTACATAGCACACGTCTGGAATCTGCACCCTGTACATACTGTAGCACACGCCTGGAATTTTCACCCTGTGCATAGCACACACCTGGAATCTGCACCCTGTACATACTGTAGCACACTCCTGGAATCTGCACCCTGTACATAGCACACACCTGGAATCTGCACCCTGTACATACTGTAGCACACTCCTGGAATCTGCACCCTGTACATGGCACACTCCTGGAATCTGCACCCTGTACATAGCACATGCCTGGAATCTGCACTTTGTACATAGCACACGCCTGGATTCTGCACTTTGTAGATAGCACACGCCTGGATTCTGCACCCTGTACATAGCACACGCCTGGATTCTGCACCCTGTACATAGCCCACGCCTGGATTCTGCACCCTGTACATAGCACAAGCCTGGATTCTGCACCCTGTACATACTGTAGCACACTCCTGGAATCTGCACCCTGTACATGGCACACTCCTGGAATCTGCACCCTGTACATAGCACACGCCTGGAATCTGCACTTTGTACATATCACACGCCTGGAATCTGCACTTTGTACATAGCACACGCCTGGATTCTGCACCCTGTACATAGCCCACGCCTGGATTCTGCACCCTGTACATAGCACAAGCCTGGATTCTGCACCCTGTACATAGCACGCGCTTGGATTCTGCACCCTGTACATAGCACATGCCTGGAATAATGTCTGCCGTTTCCCCCTTAAAAATAAATACTTGCAAACCATGGCTAAGCCCATCCCCTTCATGACATTGTTAAAAGGGGGCGGAGTGGGAATAACCTTAAAATGATGCCCCCCTGAAAAAAGTTCTGTGGACGCCCATGGTTCTTCCCCTTCCATGGAGACTCCTTTCGGAGGAGCCTTACCTACAGGTAGTACTTGGATAGGCCTTGCTTCAGCAGATCTCCCAAAGAAAGGGGTCCCCCTGGTTTTAGGAGGGTGGACCGCAAGTACCCCAGTCCCTACCTGTCAGGAACCTTGCGCCCCTGGGGGATCAGGGCTAGGGTTCTTTCTCTTTGAAGGAGGACCATGTGTTCACCCTGTGCACTTTTTTGTGTGCTAATTTTTTTTTAACACCTGGTGCTGCTCATGGCACCGTGGAACTAAAATAAATTACTGGTTTTGTTACCTGTAAAAAGTAAGAAGCTAAGAATGGATTTATTAACCTTACTCTACACATTTGTAGGTTCACTAACCAGTTTTCCCACCTATGGCCTCGTACACACGACCGAGGAACTCGTTGAAAATAACACATCGTTTTCCTTGACGAGTTCCTTGTTAGGCTTGTCGAGAAACTTGACAAGCTGTCTTTGCGTACACACTGTCAAGACCAAATCTCCTAGTTCTCAAACGCGGTGACCTCACCACATACAAAGGCAGGGGCTGCTTTTGCTAATCGCATTACTCGTGTTAGGAAAAAGTTTGGTAAGAGACATTTGCACTTTTCAGTCTGTTACAGCGTGACAAATGTGCTATCTCCATTAAAAATACAACTTTTACCGAAGGTGCGCGGGTTTCTAAGCATACACACCAACGTGTTTCTCGTTGGAAAACCAGCCCGACGAGGAACACGACGACTCCCGTCAAAGAAAAAGAGAGCTAAACAGCACGTCGAGGATAAAGAGAAGTAAACAGCACTAAGTGCTTGGTCTGAGCACCTAGAGCCATGTTTGAGTATTGGAAAAATAAACTGCTGGCAACCTTAGAAACTTCTAATCACATAGTTGGTAAATTATATGTAGCGCCCCCCTGCGTTTAGCGTATTGCTCTTAAAAGGATAGTTGATTGGGAGAGTTACTTTGCTCTCAATCGCGATTGTTAAATTACTGGCCTGTGTCGGTTTGGGAATGTCCACTGGCTCGGACTGCATTCTGGGGATGTAAGTTCATCCTTGGCTGGCAGTGGGAGCTAGAGGGGTTCCTGACAGATCCAGCCTTCCTCAGCAGCCAATTGGAGAGTTTCCCCTCTCGCTGGGCATGCTGGGGAGGGGGATATCTGGGATGGAGGTCAGGTGTTTGGGGTCATTTCGCGCTCTCCTGCGGGGGGTCCCGGAGTCGGGGTGCGGCATCCACCTTTATGGTGTGCGCATCCAGGGACCCCATCGGTGTGACCCGCATGGCCAGGATCCAGGCTGTGCTGAGTCCCGATCGGGGACGAATCTGAAGGGACCCCAGTGGTTAGCTGGGCTCCTAAATGTTGCCGGGAGAATCCGGTACCCAAGTCATTGACAGGTACGCTTTGCTGTCGCATGGTGCCGGATGCACGGAAAAGTAGCTGGGAGGATTTGCTCTGTTCGAGTGTTGGCATATTATTCAGGTTACATTGGCCTGTGGCAGAGGCCTAGAGCCGGGTCTCTTCCAAGAGACCCATTCCTCCTAGCCTGCATTGTGGCGATGACACGTATAGAATGGCGCTACCAACAGCTGAGTTGCGCTGTGAGTTTATCCAGGCCTGACATCAAGAATCTCTTTCTATGCATCAATCTGTCCTGTCCTTTTCTAACTGAAGTTGATGTTTGGCTATGTTGGCCTGGAATTAAAGCTTTATTGCCTGTCTGGACATTCAAATTATTACAAAGTGTTCTGGTGCATCCCTAGACTAAGCAAGGGTAACTTCAACATGCCGGTCCCATCATCAATCCAGCGGCTCCTTCGGGGGTGAGCGCTACATATAAAATAAGCAGGTATTGTAACAAAAAGTATAAAATATTGTTGTTTTTCTTTCAAAATTTTTACTCTTTTTTTAGTTTATAAACCGCAGGTGATGAAATACCACCAAAAGAAAACTCTATTTTTTTGGAGAAAGAAAAGGATAATCTTATTTGGGTACAGCGTCGCACATATTGCAAAAAAATGGCCTGGTCAGGAAGGGGGGTAAACCTTTCCGGAACGGAAGTGGTTAAAGGAGTATAATATAACAATTTTTTTTTTACCACTGCAATCATTTTTTTTACCACTACTATTCCTTTATATTGGCTTTTGAAATTTTCAAATGCAGCAACTTAGAAATTGGATTTAGCGCTGGGAAAAACTTTTTGAAAGATAAAAAGTGCATTTTATATACATCTATAAAGATCAGACCAAAATGAGGGACAAATGAGGGGGAAAGAGGGACAAAGGGAATTTGTTCCAAATCAAAGAAAGCCCCTCGAAATCAGAGACAGTCCCTCGAAATCAGAGACAGTCCCTCAAAATCAGGGACAGTCCCTCGAAATCAGGGACAGTCCCCCGAAATCAGGGACAGTCATTTGAAATAAGAGAAAGTCATTTGAAATCAGGGAAAGTCATTTGAAATCAGGGAAAGTCATTCGAAATTAGGGAAAGTCATTCGAAATTAGGGAAAGTCATTCAAAATCAGGGAAAGTCATTCAAAATCAGGGAAAGTCATTTGAAATCAGGGAAAGTCATTTGAAATCAGGGAAAGTCATTTGAAATCAGGGGAAGACATTTGAAATCAGGGAAAGACATTTGAAATCAGAGAAAGTCATTAGAAATCAGAGAAAGTCATTCGAAATCAGAGAAAGTCATTCGAAATCAGGGAAAGTCATTCAAAATCAGGGAAAGTCATTTGAAATCAGGGAAAGACATTTGAAATCAGAGAAAGTCATTTGAAATCAGAGAAAGTCATTTGAAATCAGAGAAAGTCATTTGAAATCAGAGAAAGTCATTCCAAATCAGGGAAAGTCATTTGAAATCAGGGAAAGTCATTTGAAATCAGGGAAAGTCATTTGAAATCAGGGAAAGTCATTTGAAATCAGAGAAAGTCATTCGAAATCAGGGAAAGTCATTCAAAATCAGGGAAAGTCATTTGAAATCAGGGAAAGACATTTGAAATCAGAGAAAGTCATTTGAAATTAGGGAAAGTCATTTGAAATCAGTGAAAGTCATTCCAAATCAGGGAAAGTCATTTGAAATCAGGGAAAGTCATTTGAAATCAGGGAAAGACATTTGAAATCAGAGAAAGTCATTTGAAATCAGAGAAAGTCATTTGAAATCAGGGAAAGTCATTTGAAATCAGGGAAAGTCATTTGAAATCAGAGAAAGTCATTTGAAATCAGGGAAAGTAATTCAAAATCAGAGAAAGTGTTTTAAAATCAGGGAAAGTCATTTGAAATCAGAGAAAGTCATTTGAAATCAGAGAAAGTCATTTGAAATCAGGGAAAGTAATTCAAAATCAGAGAAAGTGATTCGAAATCAGAGAAAGTCATTTGAAATCAGGGAAAGTCATTTGAAGTCAGGGAAAGTCATTTGAAGTCAGGGACAGCCCCTCGAAATCAGGGAAAGTCATTCGAAATCAGGGACAGTTGGGAGCTATGGAGTTGACAGTTTAGATGAGCGCCATTGTCTCAGAATCACATTAGAGTAAATGGACATGTTTTCCTTGAGATTCTCTTAAACTGCCAGGTCCTAACTACCTACCAAACTTTTGTTTAGCTCTAGGGCCGGTTCATACATCATGCTGTCAAGCTGTTGTGTCGTTAAGGAGAGCGGCGGAGGAAAAGTTGAGCCGCGCGTCCCGCTTGATTGATTGTCTCGGTATGGAAAACGTTATGGAAATTGTACTCGCCGGATCGGAAAAATGCAGACATTAATTGAATTTTATGGAAATCGCCGGGATTGATTTGAATACAGCAATTTCTACACTCAATGCATGATTTGCATAGGAAATCCTAGAAAGATTAATAGCTCGGAGTTAACAACATCCCGAGACTTTTATAAGGGATATAGAAGAAAAACCGGAAAAGTCTCTAAAAGATAAGAAAGTATTTTATTCCACAATGAGCTTTATAAATATTTTGATAAAACGTTTCTTCTTTGTTAAAGGAAAGTATAGGGCGATTTTAGTGAGCGACTATTGTGAATTGTTATTGCAGTGTTTACTATAAAGTGATATTAACCACTTGCTTACTGAGCACATATACCCCCTTCCTGCCCAGGCGAAATTTCAGCTTTCGGTACTCCGTCACTTTAACTGACAATTGCGCGGTCATGCGACGTGGCTTCCCACAAATAGAGATTTCTTTTGGTGGTATTTGACCATCTCTGCGGTTTTGATTTTTTTGCGCTATAAACAAAAAAAGTGTGAACATTTTGAAAAAAAAAACCACAATATTTTTTACTTTTTGCTATAATAAATATCTCAATTTTTGTTTAAAAAAAAAAAAGAAAAAAGAGGGCCAGATTTAATGAAGTGAGGGCCGACTATTTTGCCTGACATTCTTTGAACCATTCTTACCATTGCCATGAATGCAGCCTTACTATTGCCATGAATGCAGCCTTACCATTTCAACCAATACAGCCTTACCATTGCAACCAATGCAGCCTCCCATGTGCCATTAATGCAGCCTCACATGTCCCATTAATGCAGCCTCACATGTGCCATTAATGCAGCCTCACATGTGCCGAAAATGCAGCCTTACATTTGCCATGAATGCAGCCTTACCATTGCAACCAATGCAGCCTTCCCATTGTAACCAATGCAGCCTTACCGTTGCAATCAATGCAGCCTCACATGTGCCATAAATGCAGCCTCACATGTGCCATGACTTACCATTGCCATCAGTGCAGCCTGATTGTTACTCTGTGGCCTCTTTAATACAAAGTCCCACCTCCTATGATAGACAGAACAGTCGTCCAATGGCATCCCAGGAGACGGGACTTCCAATAGAGACGCTGTTTTGGCACTTTTTTGGGCACTGTATTGCTGCTTTTTTCTTTCTTGGGAGAGTACATGTAATCAGCTAAGGGCCAATCAGGACCTTCAAGCCAGAGGGTCAGGGGTTCTGCAGCATCACAGGACAGTCAGAGGAGAATGATAACTCCTCCTACAAGCTTTAACCAGACACTGATAGAAGTCACAAGACTGCTATATACTGCTGATGAAAAAAAGTTTTAACAGTTAATATTTACTAGAATAATTGCATTTCCATGTTCTGTGTACTGTGGGAGATCAGATATTGTCAATGGAGGTCCTGGGTTTAGTAACACTTTAATATGATGTTAATGTACAACATATAAGTGTAAAGCGCTGGCCCCATCTTCTCAGACTTATTGCTTAGTAAACACAGTCAGTCGCTTGCTCAGGACAGGCACCATTCAGAGAACACTTCAAATTTGACTCAGTGAATTTAAGGCATTCTCTGACTGGATGAGGTAAAGAAGTGGGGAGGTGACATCACAATCTCCCCCTTGTCCAATCAAGGAAAGATTTGCATTCACTAAGAAAATGCAAAGTGTTCTCTGAATGGTGCCTGTTGCAGGCAAGGCAAGCTACCCCCTGTGCTCACAATGCAGCAGGGCAGCTGCTCAGCACAGGAGCCAAAAGCCAACAACAATCTGCAAAGTAATAAAGACTACTACAGTGATTCCCATATCCTATTGGGATCTTCCAGGTATGGCACAAGCATGCTTGATCCATGCTACACTATATTGTCAAAAGTATTGGGACGCTTTCCTTTACATGCACTGTGCATCACCTACATCCTATTCATTATCCACTCTTGACCCCTGAACTATGTATTTTTTTGGGGGGCACAAACAAATGAAAAAAACAAAAAACACAATTGCAGCCTCACTGTGCCCATCAAAGGCAGCCACTGTGCCATGTCATCAATTGTCACCACTGTGCCATGCCAAACGCAGCCACTGTGCCATGCTATCAATTGTTACAACTATGCCCACATCAATTGTTGCCACTGTGCCCACATCAATTGCCACTGTGCCCACATCAATTTCCACTGTGCCCACATCAATTGTTGCCACTGTGCCCACATTAATTGTCCCCCACTGGTGCCCACATCAATTGTCCCCACATCAATTGTCCCCACATCAATTGTCCCCACTGTTCCCTGTAAAATTCTGCCAGTCAGGTTGCTCCCCCCCGCCTGGCACTTACCATTCTGGGGTTCGCCATCCTCCTTCCACTGTCCCGCGATGTCTTCTGTCCTTATGCCCTCGATGACGCTCCAGCCAATCAGGTTATGGATAAACAGAATACTGAAACCTGATTGGCTGAGACGGCCTCAGTCTTATTCAAGGGACCTAGCCCACTATGTTCCGAGATAAGACATCCGGGAGCTGAAGGACTGTACTGGGAAAGCCTATCAGAGCCACTGGTTCTGACAGGCACATCCCCACAGCCAACCAGCTGTCCTTAGTCAGATAATCGGCGCCCTATGTCAGGTTATCTGACTAGGCTGTCCACAATAACATACACTCAGGCAATGCTGCAAAACAAATTTGTAAAAGCCTTAAAGGGCCCGTTTTTTTTTTTTTTTTTCTTTTATGACTACAGGAGGGGGGCGGCGCCCGGGCGCCCCCTATGGATGGGCCGCCACTGTTAAGCACTCCTGGCCCCTGAACTACACTATATTGTCTTTTTTTTTTTTTATAATTATCTTTTATTTATTTTTATAAACAAGAAAGCAACACGAAAAACACATGAAAACGGGATATGCAGAATCCAATACAACAGCTTGTTTATATATGGACATTATAATACATCTCTATCTTAGACTCTTTTACTATTCCTGGTCTGCAGCAGAGGGAAATTATAATATTTTATATCACAAGCAATTTCCATTCCCCCCCTAAAATACTATTTCAACTTTTAACTAAATTTCAAACTTCCCCAAATGTTCCATCTCCTCCCTGATTGTCCATATATTCTCTATGTATTCGACAAATTCCCTCTTTTATCTCCATCACGTTGCCTTCCCTATTTTATCCCCTCATTCCCTCCCCCCTTATCCCCTCCTCAAGACCCCCATCTCCACCTCTTCTCCTCCTCCATCCGCGTACACCCACGGACACGGAGGGAAGAGGAGAGGAAGAAGGAGACAAAAAAAAAAAAAACAACACAAAAAAACAAACACCACACACAAAGCCCCATAACACAACAACCTTCCCCCCCCTCCGCTGTCCCCCCCTCGGCGAGAAATTTCATCTTTCCTTCCCTCCTCCCTTTCCCTTCTTTCCTCGACCTCTAATCTTTATTCTTACTCCCCTAGTAACTTTTTACCTTCTTCTGATTGTACAAATAATTCCCAGGGTGCCCATATTATTTTATTTTGCTCTTTCTTATCTATTGGCCTCGGTAAGAGTTTCTCCATTATTCCTATTTTCCTTACTTTTTTAAGCCACATAGATATTGGAGGTGCTTCCGGGTCTTTCCATTTTATTGCAATGCAACTTTTAGCCGCATTTATCAGATGACCTATCATTGATCCTGTATACCTTTTCAAAGAAATTTCTGTATGATGTAATAGGAAGAATGAGGGGTCATCTGGAATCTGGTGTTCTGTAAGTGATTGGGTAATTCTCCGTACTGTTTCCCAAAATTGTTGTATTATTGGACACCCCCAAAATATATGCAACATTGTCCCTTTCTCCCCACACCCTCTCCAGCATCTCTCTGAAATTTCAGGAAAGAATATATTTAGACGCGCTGGCGTATAGTACCACCTTGTTAATATTTTATAATTTAATTCTTGTATTTTCGTACATCTTGAGGAGTTTAACGCTAAATTTATGATATTTTGGCAGTGTATTGGGGAAAAGGTTTGGCCTAAATCTCTCTCCCATTTGGCGAGGCTTGGCATTCTAAAGTCTTCCGGTGGTGCAGTCAACAGTGTATACATTTTCGAGACCATATGAGCCAATGGTTCCGCTCCTCCACAATACTCCTCAAACTTTGTAAGTGGGCGTCTGTACTTTTCTGCACCACCTAGAGTCTCCAAAAAATGTCGTAATTGTCGCGCTTGCCATATCGGGATTTCATATCCCCCTTGTGAAATTTCTCCTATTGTTTTCCATCCCCTTTCTCCTAGAAAGTGAGAGGCTTGAAATCTTCCATTATCTCTTAATTTCTTGAATATTTGAGACTCCATGCCTGGCTGAAATTCTGGATTTCCTATTATTGGATAGAGGGGGGAGTTTTTAGTCGAAAATTTTGAATTATAACATACTTTATTTCCGGTCCATAATGTTGGACCTATCGTAGGGTGGGTTTTAACTATAAGGGGTAATGCTGAATAACACCATATTGCCCTATTTAACGGTACTGGGCTCATTTGTTGCTCTAAAGTAATCCATAGTTTATAATCCCCATGTCTGCTCCAATCGGCTATCCTTCCCAGCTGGACTGCTTGATAGTATTTTAGCATATCCGGTGCTGCTATTCCACCAGCCTTCTTGGGTAGGATCAATAGTTTCCTACCAATCCTAGGCCTTTTACTCCCCCATATAAATTTCATAAATAAAGCCCTGACTTGATTGAAGTATGCCATGGGGATCTGAATTGGTAGCGCTTGGAAAAGATAGAGGAATTTTGTCACTACACTCATTTTTAAATGAACTACACTATATTGTCAAAAGTATTGGGACACCTGCCTTTACACATGCATGAACTTTAATGGCATGCCAGTCTTAGTCTGTAGGGCTCAGTATTGCGTTGGCCCACCCTTTGCAGCTATAACAGCTTCAACTCTTCTGGGAAGGCTGTCCACAAGGTTTAGGAGTGCCTATGGGAACGTTTGACCGTTCTTCCAGAATTGCACTACTGAGGTCAGACACTGGTGTGGACAAGAAGGCCTGGCTCACAGTCTCTGCTCTAATTCTATCGGGTTGAGGTTTCGTACTCTGTGCAGGCCAGTCAAGTTCCTCCACCCCAAACTCACTCATCCATGTTTATGGACCTTGCTTTGTGCACTGGTCCAAATGATTTGGTGGAGGGGGGATTATGGTGTGGGGTTGTTTTTTTTTAATGGTTGGGCTTGGCCCCTTAGTTCCAGTAAAGGAGTAAAGGGAACTCTTAAGGTGTCAGCATACCAAGACATTTTGGACAATTTCAGGCTCCCAACTTTGTCGGAACAGTTTGGGGATGACCCCTTTATGTTCCAACATGACAGTTCTCAAACAAGGTCCATAAAGACATAGATGGGCGAGTTTGGGGTGGAGGAACTTGTCTGACCTGCACAGAGTCCAGGCCTCAACCCTGATAGAACACCTTTTGGATGAATTAGAGCGAAGACTGCGAGCCAGGTCTTCTCGTCCACATCAGTGCCTGACCTAGTCTCTGATCTGGAACCATCATGCACACAGTGAACTCTGCATAGTTGTCCCAAATTGGGTGGCCACATTTCCAAACTGCCATTCAGGGACACATCCCCTCTCTCACTTTCCCCCAAAGAAAGATGAGGGGGGAAAATGTAGTATCGGGGGTTGATGGGGAATTTGGCGGCGGGTTATTTGTCAGGTGACACCAGATGCAGTGCCGCTTGTCACTCTCTCTGCATGAGCCACATGCGTAGAAAGAAAGGAGTGGCATCACTACCAGTCCCTGCTGCTTGCCGCTGGGTGCCGGAGAAGGAGGAGGTGCCGAGGTGGGTGGGGACAGCAGTGCTGCACTAGGCACAGGCCTCGCTCCCGGTCTCACTGCCTGAGAGTAAATTGTTACTGGTTGCAAGATGGCAGGCAGCACCGACTCTAGCAACCAGTTGCGGAAATTTAGTTATTAGTTAGGGGTGGCTGTGTCCTCTATTTCATTCCGGGACATTGTATTGTCCCAGAATGAAGGTGCCCGGGACCCAGGAAAGACATGTCAATTTGCGGGACAGTCCCGGGCAATCCGGGACACGTGGGCACCCTAGTCCCGAGTGATTTAAGTTCTAGGTAGTGAAGTCAGGAACAAGGGAAGGATCAACCATGATAGCTATCTGATTCTTTTCCTGATATGTTCCCTTTATTGGACATCTGCTGTGTATGTCGTCCCCGCTGTGCTACATGAGCTAAGCGCAGACCATTCTTCCAGAAGCACGATGACGAGGAATTCTCTGCTCACATGTTAATCTCTGCTCACATGTTATGTGAAAGCTGACAGCTCTTTCCCCCCACTGCCCGGCAATAAAATAAGATCCCTGTTTAGATGTAGTCTTAGCTGAAGCAGCATAGAAGGCATTAGACACTCCACAGACTTCTAATGAGAAAAGCCCTGGAAACCATCCATCTAATTATTATTATTATTATACAGGATTTATATAGCGCCAACAGTTTACGCAGCGTTGTACAATATAAAATGGAGGCAATACAGTTATGAAACAAGAAGATTAGGAGCGCCCTGCTCAGAAGAGTTTACAATCTAATAGGGTGGGGCAGGTGGTACAAAAAGTTGTGGAATGAGCTCATAGAAGTGGTAAAAGATTAGTTGGAGAAGTGATAGTCTCCCCTATAGAGGTGAGTTTTCAGGGATCGCCTGAAGGCAGCCAGAGTAGGATATAGAAAAAATATATACCAGGATATATCCTAGGATAGAGGCTGGTCCTAGCGCTCAGTGGACAGGTCTTCTAATAGATTATATGAATATATATGCAGAAAAAGCAGCTATTATAATAAGAAAAATGTATATGAAAGAAATATGTCTCTATGAGGCATTAACAGCGCTATATACTTGCTCCGTCTGTACGATACGTCGTGTAGCCACTCTCTGTCGCGTTTCGTGATTGGCTCACGTCTTCAGAGGGCGTCAACATGAGCCAATCACGAAACGCGTCAGGGCGTGGCTACACGACGTATCGTACAGACGGAGCAAGTTACACCCGGGACACATCAGCTGGAGACGGAGCGGAGACGCTAGGCTAGCAGAGTGAGCAGTAACATTGCAACCGATGTGCACACCTTTGTTATTACTTTTGTAAGCATAATTTTTAAACAGGTTTTTTTCATATAATAAAGACAGTATTACGCTATGTCCTCTCTCCCTATGTTTATGTCCACATGATCGCTCATGCTGCACACACGCACTTAACCCCATCTATACCTATTTGGAGGAGAAATACTGCTGCTGGGCTGGGCTGAACTCCACAGGAGGGAGATCCCAATATCTGAAGGCAATTAACACCATGTCTATCTGGTGAGTACAAAACCGTGAGGGGGACTACAAGTGAAGGAAAGCCTGGATGTGTTTTTTTCAATCAATGTCAAGATTATTTCCTACAAAGAACATTATAGATATACAGACTGTGTGTTTTATTTTTATTTTTATTTAAAAAGAAGCACCCTATTGACATACGTGTGTCATATACACTTCATATTGTATTATTTTATTTAGTGTGTAATAGCAGTTTTAATATTGTTCTCAGTATTTGAGGTTAGCTACCATTTTAAGGATAGGAGGTCCTGATGGATGTTTGCACCTCACAAAAAGCAGATTTTGAACTTCTGAGTTCAATTTATATAAAATCATATAGCGCTGTTAATGCCTCATAGAGACATATTTCTTTCATATACAGAGTAGGATATAGTCGGATAGGTTAAGGTAGTGAGTTCCAGAGGATGGGAGAGGCTCTGGAGAAATCCTCGAGATGAGCATGGGAGGAGGAGACAAGAGAGCTTGAGGGTAGGAGGTCTTGAGAAGAGCTGAGAGGACGGCTTGGGTGATATTTGGAGACAAGATGGGTGATGTAGCTAATATTAAAGAGGTCTTTAACGAGTGGCAGCTGGTGCTCAAATTTTTTTGGGGGGTCGCAAACAAACGGGAAAAAACCCCCCATAAATTTCAGTCACTGTGTCCATCAAACGCAACCGCTGTGCTCATTGATTGCCACCAGTTTGCCCCATCATATGCCGCCAGTTTGCCCTATCAAATGTTGCCAGTTTGCCCTATCAAATACTATCCTATCTTTGCTGTGCTCTTTATTACCCAGCCAGGTAAAAACAATAAACTTGTGGTGAGGAAAATAAAGCTGAAGAAGAAAGGAGAACAGCAGATTCAGGTGTAATGATAGGAAACAGTCCTGCTCCCAAACGTAACACTTCTCTGCGCCACGCCCGCCGGAGTGGGTTTAGTGTACCCGGACAGGCCTCTCTCACTGACCAGGCAGCCGGAGTATCACTTGGACAATTTCATGATAAGGTCTCTGCCACAGACCCTCCTTGGTGAACTTGAACTTGGGAGAAAGTCTCTGCCACAGACCTCCTCAGTGAGCCTCAGAAGATACCTCTGCCACGGGTCCTGCCACAGGTCCCCTCTGGGTAGAATTCTTGGAGATATGGCTCCTTGGTTGAGTAACTTCTGGATCTCCTTCAACTTGTCGCCCAGGTACCGACCGACAGGTGATCAATCCCTCAGTGTCCGGCTACCTGTGATCCCCGGTGGTTTTGTTGAAGCCCTATTGGACCGCCAGCCTCTCAATGGCACCCCTCAGACCGACTCCCCCACCGAACAGCACCCAGTCAAGTTCCTCCACCCCAAACTCACTCATCCATGTCTTTATGGAGCTTGCTTTGTGCACTGGGCGGGGGTGGGGCAAACAAACTGAAAATGTGTTTGCCCCCGAACAGCAGTACAGCTTGGGATCTTCAAAAGAGGGAACCCAGTCGCTCACTGGATTCCCACCGCTGGTTCAGATGCTCTGGGCCAACATGGTCCCAGAACCAGGAACACTGTGTGGCACGCCGGGGCACAGTGATGTGGCCACCCTAAAGATGGGTGCCACACTGGACGAGGAAGAACCCAGAACCAATGGCGTCTGTCCCATAAATACCCTTCCCCAGCATGCACAGCGAGGACAAACCCCCGTGATTAGCTGCTGGGAAGAGCACCCAAACCTGGACTCCACTGCTGCCACCTGCAGTCTCGGGGCTGGAAGAACACCCCGATACAGCAGAATGACCCACAGCACAGCCAAGTTGAGACAGAGGCCATATCTATCTATCTATCTATCTATCTATCTATCTATCGATCTATCTATCTATCTATCTATCTATCTATCTATCTCTCTATCTATCTATCTATCTATCTATCTATCTATCTATCCATCCATCCATCCACTTACCCACCCATGTAGACATCCATCCACATCCATCATCTATCCATCTACACATAGTAGACATTTAGGAATATTAGGTTTCCTATTATACAATCATTTCCTTACACAGAAATTTAGAAAACAACGTGTAGCCCTATCTCAAGTTTGGTAAAACTTTATACAAAGCAGTTTACTTATTTTTCTCCTAATTTAGGGACAAAACCTGACCCTAGAGGTGTAATTGCAGCAGATAATCGAGCCATTCATTTCCAGCCGCCCCGCGGTTCTATTAAATATTCATACTGAACTCCCCATTGTATATATGAATAGAGGACGTGTAACCTGCAAATTACATATCAATACTTATGAAATATTTAAATGTTTCAGTTGCTGCTTTTGGATTTTTTTTTTTTTTTTTCGACTGCACCACCAGAAACAACAGCGCAGTAAACTGCACGTTAAACTTTAAGGACATTTAAGGACATTCGACTGTTGCAATAAGGATTTTACTGTAAGCAAATCTCCAGGATTCTCACATCCAATCAGAAGTTAAATAATAGCCAAAGAAACCCATGATCAGTTCAACTTTTAATGGCGTAATACCGCCCCCCCCCCCCCACACACAGCTGGGAAATCTTGCAATACCTGGGCAGCTTAGGGGTTAATGTTTGGAAAGGGCTCCTCATATTCATCCAATATATTGGTCATTTTTGTACCAATGGCTGTGAATGACTTTTCTACTAAATAAATAAAACAAAAAATAAATAAATAAATATAAAGTAAAGATAAATAAAATAATTAAAAAATGTTGGGCCATATTTAGATACACTTAATATTGCGCTGCGTAATCGAAATACTCTACGCTGCCGTATTTTACCAGGCTCTACATCGAATTCTGGTACGGCGGCATAGTCTATTTCTCGCCGCGTAATCGAAATACGCGATTAGGGGGCGTGAAGCATTTAAATTAAGCGCGTCCCTGCGGCAATCGAACTGAGCATGCTCTGTTCAGAAATTTCCCGCCGTGCATTGCGCGAAATCACGTCGTTACGTCATTCGTTGTTTGAGTAGTGTCGTTTACGAACATTCCTATTCCTGGACGACTTACGTTAAAAATAATAAAAGACGTCGGAAAACGTAGAAATTCGACGCCGGAACGACGGCCCTACTTAACATGGGCTGTCTAATATTAGAGCAGCAAAAAGCTGGTATAGTGAAACGCAAAAAAAAGATGACTAAAGGTGCCGTAAGAGATTGCGATTGAAGATCGTAATTTCTGGGATCGCCGGCAAAAGCTCATTAGCATACCCCGACGCCGAAAACGACGGGAAGTCCACCCAGTGGCCCCAATTTTATTGCAGCGTAGATCCGAAGACGTACAAACACGTAATCCAGTCGAATTGAAGCCCGCAGCCGTCTATTCATGGTTTGAGGTTATGCGCGTAATTTGAAATTACTCCAGTCTAACACCAGTTAGACAGGAGTAAGTGCTCTGTGAATCTGGCCCATTGTTTCTACTGAATGAATGGTGTTTGGCAGCCAAGCTCTGGACAGAGATCCTGATTGGTCATGATACAAACTATTTTAAGTAAATCTCTTAAATTTTCCTATTCTTACATCCAATAATAAATTGACAGAAGCCTGTGTCCACCAATCACAAGTCAACATTTTTTTTTCAGCTTAACATTTCCAAACACAGCCAGAGAATATTTCCATACCTCGGTAGATGAGGGGTTAACAGTGGAAAAAAAGTGCTTTTGGGTTTCGAAAGGGCTTGTTATAGCTATATATATATATATATTAGGTCTGTTACTGATTAAAATTTTCGCGTTCGATTAATCGTTTTTTTTTTTAAATCGATTAATCGACTAATTTTGATTGATTATAACTGTAATGTCATCATCTTCCCCCATAACATAATATCCACATCTGCCCCATACTGTAATATCCACATCTCCCCCCATACTGTAATATCCACATCTCCCCCCCATACTTTAATATCCACATCTCCCCCCCATACCGTAATATCCACATCTCCCCCCCATACTGTAATATCCACATCTCCCCCCATACTGTAATATCCACATCTCCCCCCCATACTTTAATATCCACATCTCCCCCCCATACCGTAATATCCACATTTCCCCCCCATACTGTAATATCCACATCTCCCCCCCATACTGTAATATCCACATCTCCCCCATACTGTAATATCCACATCTCCCCCATACTGTAATATCCACATCTCCCCCCATACTGTAATATCCACATCTCCCCCATACTGTAATATCCACATCTCCCCCCATACTGTAATATCCACATCTCCCCCATACTGTAATATCCACATCTCCCCCCCCCATACTTTAATATCCACATCTCCCCCCCATACCGTAATATCCACATCTCCCCCCATATCGTAATATCCACATCTGCCCCCCATACCGTAATATCCACATCTGCCCCCCCCCCCATAATGTAATATCCACCCCCCCCCCATACTGTAATATCCACATGTCCCCCATACCATAATATCCACATCTGCCCCCATACTGTAATATCCACATCTCCCCCCATACTGTAATATCCACATCTCCCCCCCCCCCATACTGTAATATCCACATCTCCCCCCCCATACTGTAATATCCACATCCCCCCCATACTGTAATATCCACATCTCCCCCCATACTGTAATATCCACATCTCCCCCCATACTGTAATATCCACATCTGCCCCCGATACTGTAATATCCACATCTGCCCCCGAGACTGTAATATCCACATCTGCCCCCGAGACTGTAATATCCACATCTGCCCCCGATACTGTAATATCCACATCTGCCCCCACACTGTAATATCCATGTCATCTGCCCCCCATACTGTAATATCCACATCTCCCCCCCCCATACTGTAATATCCACATCTCCCCCATACTGTAATATCCACATCCCCCCATACTGTAATATCCACATCTCCCCCCATACTGTAATATCCACATCCCCCCCCCATACTGTAATATCCACATCTCCCCCCATACTGTAATATCCACGTCATCTCCCCCTATACTGTAATATCCACATCTGCTCCCATATACTGTAATATCCACATCTCCCCCCCCCATACTGTAATATCCACATCTCCCCCCCATACTGTAATATCTACATCTCCCCCATACTGTAATATCCACGTCATCCGCCCCCCATACTGTAATATCCACGTCATCTCCCCCCATACTGTAATATCCACAACATCTCCCCCCATACTGTAATATCCACATCTGCCCCCGATACTGTAATATCCACATCTGCCCCCGATACTGTAATATCCACATCTCCCCCCATACTGTAATATCCACATCTCCCCCCCCATACTGTAATATCCACGTCATCTCCCCCCATACTGTAATATCCACAACATCTCCCCCCATACTGTAATATCCACATCTGCCCCCGATACTGTAATATCCACATCTGCCCCCGATACTGTAATATCCACATCTCCCCCCATACTGTAATATCCACATCTCCCCCCCATACTGTAATATCCACATCTCCCCCCCATACTGTAATGTCCACATCTTCCCCCCATACTGTAATATCCACATCTCCCCCCATACTGTAATATCCACGTCATCTCCCCCCATACTGTAATATCCACATCTCCCCCCATACTGTAATATCCACATCTCCCTCCCATACTGTAATATCCACATCTCCCCCCCCATACTGTAATGTCCACATCTCCCCCATACTGTAATATCCACATCTCCCCCCCATACTGTAATATCCACATCTCCCCCCATACTGTAATATCCACGTCATCTCCCCCCATACTGTAATATCCACGTCATCTCCCCCCATACTGTAATATCCACATCTGCCCCCATACTGTAATATCCACATCTCCCCCCATACTGTAATATCCACATCTCCCCCATACTGTAATATCCACATCTCCCCCCATACCGTAATATCCACGTCATCTCCCCCCATACTGTAATATCCACATCTGCCCCAATACTGTAATATCCACGTAATCTCCTCCCATACTGTAATATCCACATCTCCCCCCATACTGTAATATCCACATCTCCTTCATACTGTAATATCCACATCTCCCCCCATACTGTAATATCCACATCTCCCTCATACTGTAATATCCACATCTCCCCCCATACTGTAATATCCACATCTCCCCCCCCATACTGTAATATCCACATCTCCCTCATACTGTAATATCCACATCTCCCCCCATACTGTAATATCCACATCTCCCCCCATACCGTAATATCCACGTCATCTCCCCCATACCGTAATATCCACATCTCCCCCCCATACTGTAATATCCACATCTCCCCTTATACCGTAATATCCACGTCATCTCCCCCATACCGTAATATCCACATCTGCCCCCATACTTTAATATCCACATCTGCCCCCCATACTGTAATATCCACATCTGCCCCCCATACTGTAATATCCACATCTCCCCCCCATACTGTAATATCCACATCTCCCCTTATACCGTAATATCCACGTCATCTCCCCCATACCGTAATATCCACATCTGCCCCCATACTTTATTATCCACATCTGCCCCCCATACTGTAATATCCACATCTGCCCCCATACTGTAATATCCACATCTTCGATTGTCCGCTCTTACCAGAATAGACAGCAGGCAGACCCATACGTAGA
Organism: Rana kukunoris; assembly: GCA_029574335.1. Taxonomy (NCBI): domain Eukaryota; kingdom Metazoa; phylum Chordata; class Amphibia; order Anura; family Ranidae; genus Rana; species Rana kukunoris. The sequence continues at coordinate 590,148,806 of CM056050.1, forward strand.
GTAGACGACACAAGCAGGCGGGTGATGATGAAGTCAGCGCGCCTTTACTGGGCCGCCGCCAGGTTGACCATGATGGCCGCCGCCTCGGAGCTAGGCCAAAGCCACAGCCTTTGCTATGAGCGAGAACGAGGAGCTCACTCCGGGGATAGTCCCTGATCAAAATTATTTTGATCGTTTAAAGAAATTAATGATTAATCGAGCAATTAATCGTTAATTTCCGCAGCCCTATTTTAAATATATATATATGGCTTTTTTCACCCCTTGTCTCTTCTCTACCTACCACCCTTCCTTGGTTCCATCCCCTTCCCACCTCCCAGTATTACTCCTTTTAGAGAATACGGAACCAAGTAACATTTGCGGTACTAAGTAATACTAAGTAATTTGAATAGAACTTGTTAATCATACAAGAAAAGCAGTAAAATAGATCCCCTATAGCCAGCAACAACAAGCCTCCAGCATCCAGCTACATTAGACTGCTCCCTCAAAAGTAGATCCCCTCCAGCGACAACTGACCCCCCAGCAACATAAGACCAACCCCAGCAATAAAAGATCCCCCACCAGCAATAGACATCCCCAGCAACAATAGACCTCTCCATTTTAAAAATAGATCCCTTCCAGAGACAATAGGTCCCACAGCAGCAGCAATAGACATCCCCTACATCAATACCCCCTAGCAAAAAAATATCTCCTTCAGCAACAATAGATCCCCCCAGCAGCCAGTATCAATAGACACTGTAGCACAACCCAGCACCCCTTACCATTATATACATGCAGTGCTGGAGGCTACAACTAAGGCCGCGTACACACGGCAGAGAACCTCGACGGGCAGAACACATCGTTCCGCCCGTCGAGGTTCTCTGCCGGCCGTCAGATTCGGCGACCCGCCCGTCGGGAATGGCAACCAGCCATTCATCCCGACGGGCCGTCGAGCAAATAGAGAACATGCTCTCTATTTCGGCTCGACGGCATTCCCGACGGGATGCTCGCCGAGAGCGTACACACGGCCGAGATTCTTGGCAGAATGCAGCTCTCAGCGAGGTTCTCGGCCGTGTGTACGCCGCCTAAGTAGGGTTGCCACCTGTCCGGTTTTGACCCGGACAGTCCGGGTTTGGACACATGTGCCCGGTTTTGAAGCCTCCTGAAACCCGGGCACATTTAAAAAAAAAAAAAAAAAAAAAATTTTTTTTTTTTTTTTTTTTTTTAGCTGTCCATCCTGGCCCGGCCGCAACAGAGCTGCACATCCCCGGCTCCACCAGCTTGCCTAAGTGTTAGTAGAAGGTGTGCCGCCCGCAGCAGTGCTCTCTGTTAGCCCCCCGACCGGGCTGTAAACATGTGTGCAACTTCTCACTGTGCTAGCCCCTCCCCCTCCCTCCCTCCGGCGCGCCTCCGTCTGCATTGTGTGCTGCAGAGTGGAAGAGGACACATGGGACACAGAGTGCTCAGCTCTTCTCTGACTGGCTACAGAATACACATGGAGGTGGGTGGATGGGCGGACCATACACTACCCCCACCATACACTAAACATACAGTTCTGCCCCCCCTCCCCTGCATATACCATTACCATCCACAGCCGTATATACAGTTCTGCCCCCCCTCCATACCATCCACAGCCATACATACAGTCCTGCCCCCCCTCCATACAGGGCCGGATTAACAGAGAGGCTGATGGAGCGGGGGTTGTAGCTCGATGACCAGAGGTCACAGAAACCCCACATTTGGGGGGTAGTCAGTTGAAGACCTACCCCACAACTGGTCAAAATATGGGATGGCTATCATTTATGGTTCTGGAGATACGGGGCTGCTTGCACAGCCTGTCAGAAGCTACATACAGAGCGGCCATTATAAATACAAGCTGACACACTGCAGCAGACTGAGAAAAAAAAATCATCATTAATTTTTTGCTAGAAAATTACTCTATGGTGGTCTTTGCAACTTTTTATGTTGCACGGCATAGAGCTGCACGATTCTGGCTAAAACGACAACTGCAATTTTTTTGCTTAGAAGATAGATGACAATTCTCTCACGATTCGTGCGGCATAACATCATCTTTCACATTAAAATGAAAAAAATAAAAATGGACTAACTTTTCTGTTTTGTTTTTATGGTTTTTATTATTCAATGAAGTGGGCAAATGCAGTGTGACATAAAATATTGCAGCAATTCCCATTTTTGTCTCTGCTAATATATATATAATGTTTGGTGGTTCCAAGTAATTTTCTAGCAAAAAATATTGCTTTTTAACAAGTGTTGGACTTTAAGTGGTTACATTTCTTGCATTTACACACAGAAGTTTGAGCTAAGAAGGAAGTTGGTTACAATGTTTCATGTTGTTTACAAACTTGGCAGACTGCCCGGATATTTTCTTTACACACAGAAGTGTATCCCTTTGATATAAGAAGAAAGTGTTAGTTACAATGTTTCCTGATAAGAACTTGGCAGACTGTCCGGATATTTTCTTTTGACAGCTGAAAGTCTCTCCACTTGTTATATGAAAGAATCAGCAAACTCTGCATTGGAGATGTCAGGGGGGAGGGGAATCGACATCACAATTTTTTAACGATTAATTGTGCAGCTCTAGCACGGTACTGTATTTGCGCAGCAATTTTTCAAACGTGTTTTTTTTTTTTGGAAATAAACTGTTTCATTCATTAAAAAAAAACACTAAAGTTAGCACGATTTTTTTTGGTATCCTAAGCGATGCTTTAAATTTTTTTAGGTTACATGTTTAGAGCTACATAGGAGATCTAGTGCTAGAATTATTGCTTCTCCTGTTCATACTGCCCCCATCATACCCTCCACACTCCTCTCCTGTACATACTGCCCACTGTCATACCCCCCACACTCCTCTCCTGTACATACTGCCCACTATCATACCCTCCACACTCCTCTCCTGTACATAGTGCCCACTGTCATACCCTCCACACTCCTCTCCTGTTCATACTGCCCCCATCATACCCTCCACACTCCTCTCCTGTACATACTGCCCACTGTCATACCCTCCACACTCCTCTCCTGTACATACTGCCCACTGTCATACCCTCCACACTCCTCTCCTGTACATACTGCCCCCATCATACCCTCCACACTCCTCTCCTGTACATACTGCCCACTGTCATACCCTCCACACTCCTCTCCTGTTCATACTGCCCCCATCATACCCTCGCACTCCTCTCCTGTACATACTGCCCACTGTCATACCCTCCACACTCCTCTCCTGTACATACTGCCCACTGTCATACCCTCCACACTCCTCTCCTGTACATAGTGCCCACTGTCATACCCTCCACACTCCTCTCCTGTTCATACTGCCCCCATCATACCCTCCACACTCCTCTCCTGTACATACTGCCCACTATCATACCCTCCACACTCCTCTCCTGTACATACTGCCCACTGTCATACCCTCCACACTCCTCTCCTGTACATACTGCCCACTGTCATACCCTCCACACTCCTCTCCTGTACATACTGCCCCCATCATACCCTCCACACTCCTCTCCTGTACATACTGCCCACTGTCATACCCGCCACACTCCTCTCCTGTTCATACTGCCCCCATCATACCCTCGCACTCCTCTCCTGTACATACTGCCCACTGTCATACCCTCCACACTCCTCTCCTGTACATAGTGCCCACTGTCATACCCTCCACACTCCTCTCCTGTTCATACTGCCCACTATCATACCCTCCACACTCCTCTCCTGTACATAGTGCCCACTATCATACCCTCCACACTCCTCTCCTGTACATACTGCCCACTGTCATACCCTCCACACTCCTCTCCTGTACATACTGCCCACTGTCATACCCTCCACACTCCTCTCCTGTACATAGTGCCCACTATCATACCCTCCACACTCCTCTCCTGTACATAGTGCCCACTGTCATACCCTCCACACTCCTCTCCTGTTCATACTGCCCCCATCATACCCTCCACACTCCTCTCCTGTACATACTGCCCACTGTCATACCCTCCACACTCCTCTCCTGTACATACTGCCCACTGTCATACCCTCCACACTCCTCTCCTGTACATACTGCCCACTGTCATACCCTTCACACTCCTCTCCTGTTCATACTGCCCCCATCATACCCTCGCACTCCTCTCCTGTACATAGTGCTCCCATCATACCCTCCACACTCCTCTACTGCATATACTGGTCACTGTTACACCCTCTTCACTCCTTTCCTGCAAGTAATACCTACCCTCTGCACTCATTTCCTGTACATAATGTCTTACACTTTGCACTCCTTTCCTACACATACCAACATACGCGCCACACTCTTGTATATACTGTTGTAAATTCTGCACTCCCTCCCTGCACATACTGTAATACCCTCTGTACTTAATGAAAATTAAAAGGTGAACTAATGCCCCTGATCTCCACTGCACTTACCTCTGTAGTAATGGAAGAGTTTTATTTTTTTTAAATGATTGTGCTGAGGTTTATTCATGTCAGTGAGACTCTTACTTGTGGCACAGCAAAGTAAGCATATTTTATAGGTAAAATAATTATTTTGTTTAATTTAATAATGCCTCGTGAGGCCCCTCCCTCAATATGGCCACACCCACCATATGTAGTGGCGTGTTCGGGTTTGGCTTGAGGAAAAGGTGGCATCCCTACGCCTAAGGCTTCTGCTGAAACGCGTCATTGATATTGTTTTATTGCCACTCTGATGTACCAATAAAATAACACTTCAAGTTCAGTGTTGCCGGATCTTTCTTTTCTGTTTATGACATTGGAGTGTGATGGGATACATCGATCTCAGGTACCTGTAAGTGGATCTGGTGTATGGATTGGGTTGCCACTGCAGAGAGCGCTGTTACCTTTCTATCTTCCCCAATGCTGGAGGTGCCCGAACCGCGTTCCCCCGCGTTCCTGCTGACAAAATCCCTGTATATATATATATATATATATATATATATTATATATATATATATATATTGCAAGTATTATATATATTTAATATATATTGCAAATGTTTTGCACCATCAATGGCTTTCTAAGGCAAACAATAGCATGGAGACTTGGCACGTTTGCGCTGCATGCCATTGGCGGCTAAGCCTTGGATGGAGATCTTTATTAGTCTGGTCTACTATTGCAAATATGAAGTTATGTTCTCTCTCCTAAATTCCCTTATTCTCACATCATCATCAAGTACTTATTAACATAAAGCAAAGGGCAACCCATGGAAACCAATCACAATTCAACTTTTATCGACTTATCATTCCCACACACACACATCTGGAAAATCATGTAATACCTGGACAGCTTAGGGGTTAATAGTGGGGGGAGGGGGGGAGTAATTATTGGATTAAAAAAGGGGCATCAATTGTCACCACTGTGCCCATCAACTGTCGCCACTGTGCCCATCAAACGCAGCCACTGTGCCCATCAAATTCAGCCACTGTGCCAATGAAATGTCACCACTGTGCCATCAATTGTCACCACTGTGCCATGCCATCAATTGTCGCCACTGTGCCATCAATTATCGCCACTGTGCCATGCCATCAATTGTCACCACTGTGTCCATCAATTTTCACCACGGTGCCCTATAAAATGCTGCCACTGTGCCCTGTAAAGTGCCCTTTCTTGGGTCAGCCATCCTGCTTCCACCGGCCCTCGATGTCTTCTCCCACTCAATGGCGCTTCAGCCAATCAGGTTACCGGTAACCAGAACCGGTGAACCTGATTGGCTGAGATGCCTGTCAGTGTTAACTAGGGAATGCAGTGCACCCCCTGTGCGTCCCCTGGATAACTATTTTGGAAGGCGATTACAGCCTGAGGGCTGTAATCGGAAAGCATATCAGAGCCGCTGGCTCTGATAGGCCCTTCCAAAGCCAACCATCTGTCGTTATTCAGATGGCTGGCGCTCACCAGGGGGCCGGCCATCTGAATAGTGGGAGGCAGCGACAATACATAGATTCATGCAATGCATGAATCTTTGTATTGTATTTCAGTGGCGGTACAGGAGAGAGAGGGGGCGGCGCTCCTGCGCCCTCTATGGATGCACCGCCACTGCCGGGGGTTCCTCCAAAGGTTGCTAGGGGTTCCTTGAGCTGTGGGTAGTTGACCTCTAGGGGTACCTGCATATTTCTGGGGCCACCATCTGGAGCAATTTTTCCCATTGGCCTCCAACAAATTGGTTTTCAGTAAGGGCCTCCCCAGACCTGAAAATTATTTTAGGGGTTCCTCTGGGGTAAAAAGGTTGAGAGAGGTTGAAATCACAATTCAACTTTTAATTGTAAACCCAACTTTATGCTACAGATAAGCCTATATTAGGGCTTACCTGTAGCTACCTTGGATATCTCCTAAACCTGCACCTCATTATGCCTTTGTCTTGCAGGTTTTTTTATATTTTTTTAAGGGTTTACAACCACTTTTACATTCCCAGACACAGCTGGAACATCTTGCAAAAAAAAACTGAGCAGCTCAGGGGTTGCCTATGGGAAAAAGTGCTTTCAGGTTTGGAAAGGTCACGTTATCACACGCAAAGATCCTCAGATGAACTGTTACTTTTTTTACACAATCAATTACTTTTTGCTTTCTATATAATAAATAGAGTGGAAGCATGCATGCGTTCAGTGGCCAAATCTTAATTAGAGATCCTGATTGGTCACATCCGGTATAAAATTACTTAATAACATAGACCATAGGGCAAAGATTGAAATCCCGATCGGCCAGCTTGGCGCGCTGACCTCTACTGTTCCAAATACAATTTTAGGCAAATCTCCCATACTCACATCCAATAAGAAATTGTTTAATAATACGTCACAAAATTTCTAAGCAATCAATGGCTGCGTGGGACGCATGCGTGCGGCGGCCAAGCTTTGAATAGAGATCCTGATTGGTCTAGTGATCTACGGTTGCAAAATACAATTTTAAGCAAATCTCCTATTCTCATATACACTAAGAAATGTATTAATAATATCTCACAAAAATGTAATGTAATGAATGTCTGTGCGCAACGAATGCTTTGGCGGCCAAGTTTTGAATAAAGACCCTGATTGGTCTACTGTTGCAAATAAAATTTTAAGCAAATTTCCTATTCTCACATCCAATAAGAAATTGTTTAATAATATCTCACAAAAATGTAATGTAATGAATGTCTGTGCGCAACAAATGCGTTCGGCGGCCAAGCTTTGAATAGAGATCCTGATTGGTCTATTGTTGCAAATACAATTTTAAGGGAATCTCCTATTCTCACATCCAATAAGAAATTGTTTAATAATATCTTACAAAATGTATATGTAATGAATGGCTGTGCGCAACGAATGCGTTCGGCGGCCACATTTTGAACAAAGATCATGATTGGTCTGGTGGTCTACTGTTGCAAATTAAATTTTAGGCAAATCTCTCCTCCAATAAGAAGTCAATTAATAACATCCCACAAAAATCGCAATTAAATGAATGGCTGTGCGCAACAAATGCGTTTGGCGGCCAAGCTTTGAATAAAGATCCTGATTGGTCTATTGTTGCAAATACAATTTTAAGCAAATCTCCTATTCTCCCCTCCAATATGAAATCGATTAATAATATCTTTTACAAAATCGCTATGAAATTAATGGCTGTGCGCAACGAATGCGTTTGGCGGCCAAACTATGAATAAAGATCCTGATTGGTCTGGTGGTCTACTGTTGCAATATTTTATTTTAAGCAAATCTCCCCTCCAATAAGAAATCTATTAATAATATCTCACAAAATCGCAATAAAAAAAAATGGATGGCTGTGCGCAACGCATGCCTTCGGCGGCCAAGCTATGAACAAAGATCCTGATTGGTCTATTTTTGCAAATACAATTTTAAGGGAATCTCTTTTTTCACATCCAATAAGAAATCTATTAATAATATCTCACAAAATCGCAATGAAATGCCTTCGGCGGCCAAGCTATGAACAAAGATCCTGATTGGTCTGGTGGTTTACTGTTGCTAATCAAATTTTTTTTTTATTGCCAATCAAATTTTAGGCAAATCTCCCCTCCAATAAGAAATCAATTAATAATATCTCACAAATCGCTATGAAATGAATGGCTGTGCGCAACGAATGCGTTTGGCAGCCAAGCTTTGAATAACGATCCTGATTGGACTGGTGGTCTTGCAAATTCAGTTTTAAGCAAATCTCCCATCCAGTAGGAAATGGTTTAATAATATGTCACAAAATCTCTAGGCTGTGCGTAACGCATGCGTTCGCCGGCCAAGCTTTGAATAAAGATCCTGATTGGTCTGGTGGTCTTGCAAATTTCATTTAAGGCTAATCTCACATCCAATAGGAAATAGTTTAATAATATCTCTCTAGGCTGTGCGTAACGCATGCGTTCGACAGCCAAGCTTTGAATAACGATCCTGATGACAGTTCTACTGTTGCAATTACAACATTTCCCGGTTTCCCGTAATTTTCACATCCAGCACAGAATGATTGAATAATATAGATCATAGGGCAATGACTGAAAACCCCGATCGGCCAGCTTGGCTCAAACAACCAGTAGATGGTCTGGCTTCGAAGGGTTACAGCAAACTAGCTGTGCAATCCAGATTATTATTCTATTATTGATATTGTCTCTTTTTCAATAAAATTATATTTTTTATTATTATAATACGCCTATACAATCCAGATTATTATTCTATTATTATTATTGTCTCTTTTTCAATAAAGTTATAATATGCCTATAAAGTCCAGATTATTATTCTATTATTATTATTATTGTCTCTTTTTCAATACAATTATATATTTTTTATTATTATAATACGCCTATACAATCCAGATTATTATTCTATTATTATTATCGTCTCTTTTTCAATAAAATCATTTTTTTTTATTATTATAATAAGCCTATACAATCCAGATTATTATTCTATTATTATTGTCTCTTTTTCAATAGAATTATATATTTTTTATTATAATATGCCTATAAAGTCCAGATTATTATTATATTATTATTATTGTCTCTTTTTTAATAAAATTATATTTTCTGTTATTTTTTTATTATTATAATACGCCTATACAATCCAGTTTATTATTCTATTATTATTGTCTCTTTTTCAATAAAGTTATATTTTTTTATTATTATAATACACCTATACAATCCAGATTATTCTATTATTATTATTGTCTCTTTTTCAATAAAATTCTATTTTTTTATTTATTATAATACGCCTATACAATCCAGATTATTATTCTATTATTATTATTGTCTCTTTTTCAAAATAATTTTTTTTTTTATTATTATAATACGCCTATAAAGTCCATCATCTGCTATATATAGTTTTTTCTATTTTATTCTATTAAGCATTGCAGAGATAAGGTGTAAAATGCACGCACCCCCCCAGCATCCAATCACCTTTTACCTGATCGAACGGCAGTCGTTTAATTGCTGCGCCTCCCATTAATGCTTGTTTTATGGAATAACAAGTCCTATCAACTTACAGGGGTATTATTGCAATTAAACAACCTGTTATAAGGACAAAACTTTTTGTTTCCTATTTAAATATATAAATATATAAAAATAGTTGCAGGGAGATAAAAAAAAAAAAAAGAAAAGAAGAGAGTGTATGAGATTGCTTGCAGACATTGCGTACCCATGGCGTGCACGATTAGCGACAGTTTGCGATCCCGGCAGACTGACAGCCCTCTATGCAGCTGTGCTCTGCTGCTTAGTAACTGTTTCTAAAGAGACTGCAGAAAATAATTGCAGTGCATTGGATATAAAGTGAGCACCTACCTCGCTCATGGTTGCTTAGAGATGACAGTCCTTGGGTCCTCCACTCTCCTCTTTTCTTCTCTTCTCTTTTTTTGAACACTGAGGGACTCTGGCAGACAGAGCTCTTGTAATGTGCAAAGCTTTTTTTTTTTCTTTTCTCTTAAAAGGGGGTACCCTGGAGCATCACCAGCCCACCAGCCAATGAGAAGGCTGCAACTGCAAAGCCATTCAGCATCCCCTTTCCACAGTCCGAGGAGCCACCTTGTGGCGGAGCCGGAGATGGCGGGATCGGCGGCGAAGCTTTTGTTGCAGGGCAGATTCTGTTCTCGGAAATCCGTCATTTAACCACTCGCTTACTGGGCACTCATACCCCCCTATCCTGCCCAGGCAAAATTTCAGCTTTCGGCACCGTCACGCTTTAACTGACAATTGCGCGGTCGTGCGACGTGGCTCACAAACAAAATTGATGTCCTTTTTTTCCCACAAATAGAACTTTCTTTTGGTGGTATTTGATCACCTCTGCGGTTTTTATTTTTTGCGATATAAACAAAGATAGAGCGACCATTTTGAAAAAAAAAAACACAATGGCCCAGATTCACAAAGAGTGGGCGCACCTTACGCCGCCGTAGCGCAAACGCCGTACACTACGCTGCATTCAGCAAGCTATTGTTCCCAACAATGCGTCGGCGTGGCGTAGGTTTCGAAGGCGGTAGGTGGAAGTGGGAGTGACCCCATGCAAATGATGGTCCGAGCATGGTGCAGTGTTTTACGCCCGGCGTATCACTTATTGCGCATGCGACGTGACGTGGGCGCATTAAACAGCACCCTTATGCGCATGCTCACAACCACGCCGGCACAAATGCCTAAGCTACACAGGATCACAACGTACGCCGTGAACATAACTTACGCCCAATACGCCGGCTTGTGTTCCCTGGTGCAGACCTTTGCATGTTTGTTGCCGGGTTGCGCCTCATCTATGGGGAATAACTTTACGCCGGACGTACAACTTAGGCCCTGTACACACGATCAGACCGCTCTGATGAGACTTGTCCGACGGACCGTTTTCATCAGACAACTCTGAACTTGTCTGTTGGTCTGATGTGCGTACACACCATCGGACCAAAATCCGATCAGACCAGAACGCGGTGACGTAGAACACAATGACGTGATGAAAAAACAAAGTTCAATGCTTCCAAGCATGCGTCAACTTGATTCTGAGCATGCGCGGGTTTTTGGTCCGATGCTTTTGTGTACTAACCATCGAACCTGTCCGAGGGACAGGTATCCATCAGACAGGTTTTAAAGCAAGTTTTAAAACTTTGGTCCGACGGACAACGGTCTGATGGGCCGTACGCACCATCGAACTGGTCCGATGAAACTGGTCTTAAGACCAGTTTCATCGGACCAGTCTGATGTGCGTACGAGGCCTTACGTGCACCTTGCGTAGCATGCGTACGTTCGTGAATCGCCGTTTTTCCCTCATTTGAATGTTTGAATGCCTAATCAATGGGAGCAGCAACATGCGTCCAGACGAAAAGTGCGCCCACGCTACACCGGCGTATGTAAGCTAGTCGGGGTAGGCTGGGCAGTTTTTAGGCGTATGTTGGTTTGTGGGTCTGGCTCACAGATACGCCGGCGCACATTTGTGCTTACGTCGGCGTTAGTGCTTTGTGAATCTGGGCCAATACCTTTTACTTTTTGCTATAATAAATATCCAAAAAATATATATATTTCTCAGTTTAGTCCGATACGTATTCTTCTACATATTTTATGGTGGGAAAAAAATCGCAATAAGCGTATAGTGATTGGTTTGCGCAAACGTTATAGCGCCTACAAAATAGGGGATAGAATTATGACATATTTTTTTTATTATTATTATTTTTTCACTAGTAATGGCGGTTATCTGCGATTTTTATCGTGACTGCGATTTTTATCGTGACTGCGATATTGCGGCGGACACATTGGACACTTTTGACACATTTTTGGGACCATTCACATTTATACAGTGAACAGTGCTATACATATTCACTGGTTACTGTATAAATGTGACTGGCAGGGACGGGGTTAACACTAGGGGGCGAGGAAGGGGTTCATGTGTGCCCTGCTAGGTGATTCTTACTGTGGGGGGAGTGGGACTGACTGGGGGAGGTGACTGATCTGTAATCCTATGTACAAGGGACACACCATCAGTCTCCTCCTCTCCCTTTTTAAACACAGAGCTCCACGTCCCTGGCTCTGTCACTTCCGATCGCGGGACATCGCGGCCGCCAGGCACGCGCATCGACACCTGACTGATGCCCCCCCCCCCCCCCAGTGGCTGGAGGCCGGAGGCCGTATATAGCCAGTCTCCCGGCATTTTAGAGCCACATTGTGTCCGTAAAAACCCGTCGGGCGGGCGGGAAGTGGTTAAAGCTGAAGTTTAATCTGATTATATTTTACCTTCCCTGGGTCCCCCCTCCCCTCATCAACATGCTAAGGACATAACCTCCCCCCCCCCCCATCAACATGCTAAGAACATTTTTAAATAAAACATTTCTGTTTTCATTGCATACCTTATTTTAGACCCGTGCAGTCACCACTGGGTCTCTGTGTTTCTTTATGCAATGCAGGCAGATCATGGCTGAAGAGGGAGGCGGCAAGGGGCTGCACAGAGCTTCCTGAAGACATCACATGACCCAGCCTCAGTACTCCTCTCCAGAGCCCTCATCCCTGATGTAAGGTGCGCTTTTTAGAAGGAAAATCAACATGAACGTCGGCCTAGGGCAGTGATCTCCAAACTGCTTGCTTATATCTGGTCCTGGGGCACTGTTTTCATCTACTGACACCAACAATGGGGCATAATCCCTCCCACTGACACCAACGATGGGGCACATTTCTCTCCACTGACACCAACAATGGGGCATAATCCCTCCCACTGACACCAAAGATGGGGCACAAATCCTCCCAATGGCACCAACAATGGTGTCCAATTTCTCCGAATGATACCAAAGATGGGGCACAATTTCTCACAATGACACCAACAATGGTGTCCAATGACAGCAATGATGGGAAATAGTTCCTCCCACTGACACCAATTATGGGGCACAATTCCTCCAAAATGACGTCAAAGATGGGGCACAATTCCTCCCACTGACACCAACAATGGAGTCCAAAGATACCAATGAAGGGGGCACAGTTCCTCCCAATGATACCAAAGATGGGGCACAATGACACCAACAATGGGGTCCAAAGACACCAATAATAGGGCACAGTTCCCCCACTGACACCAACAATGGGGAACAATTCCTCCAAATGACACCAAAGATGGGGCAGAATTCCTCCCAATGGCACCAACAATGAGGTCCAAAGACATCAATCATGGGGCAGAATTCCCCCCAATGACACCAACGATGGGGCACAATTTCTTCCACTGACACCAACAATGGAGGCTAATGACACCAATGATGGGGCACAGTTCCTCCCACTGACACCAGTGGCGGGACACAGTTCCTCCCTCTGACACCAATGATGGGGCACAGTTCCTCCCACTGACACCAACGAATAGGCACAATCCCTCCCAATGGCATCAACAATGGGGTCCAAAGACACCAATGATGGGGCACAGTTCCACCCACTGACACCAATGGTGGGACACAGTTCCTCCCACTGACACCAATGATGGGGCACAGTTCCTCCCACTGACACCAATGATGGGGCACGATTCCTCCAAATGACATCAACGATGGGGCACAATTCCTCCCAATGGCACCAACAATGGAGTCCAAAGACACGAAAGACAGGGCACAGTTCCTCCCACTGACACCAACGATAGGGCACCATTTTTCCCAATGATACCAAAGATGGGGCACAATTCCTCACAATGACACCAACAATTGTGTCCAATGACAGCAATGATGGGGAACAGTTCCTCCCACAATGGGGAATAATTCCTCCCAATGATACCAAATATGGGGCACAAATCCTCCCAATGGCACCAACAATGGAGTCCAAAGACACCAATAATAGGGCACATTTCCTCCCACTGACACCAACAATGGGGGCGCTGTTCCTCCCACTGACACCAAAGATGAGGCATTGTGTATTCCCACCGATGTCCAGACCTTTTCTACTCCCGATAACCAAATTGTCTGAAGGACAGTAAACTGGGCCTCTCATAGGACAGTTTGGAGACCCCTAGTCTAGAGGAGTGGATGCTCCTAGGCAGGCTGCATGTGATGCTGAGCCTGTCTGATTGTCTGATCACAAGAACAGAAATCCAATGAATGAAAGAGGTGGACCAGGGACAGTCGGGATGGGGGGGGAGCACTAGATGATGCTGGTTGTCTTCCATCCTGAAAATAAGGCAGGCTTTATCTGACCTGCTGCGGCTTCTCATGTACATTGTGAGGAGCTCACAGCGTGCAGTTAATTTGGCATAACAGTAGCCTGTACAACTGTGCAAGGCTGAAGGGAAGGCTGCAGTTCAGATTTAAAGCATCTGCTATATACGCCGCTAACTTTGTGTGTTAGCTCAATTACTAGCGGCGGCGGCCCCCTCTTCTGTGACGTCGTCTTCTTCTTCTTCTTCCTCTTCTGTTCTCCAGATGTTGACGCGACGCTTCCTTCCGCTGTTATGCCGGGCGCGCGGCTCGCAGCGAATTATATAGGCCTGTCTTGTGACGTCGCAGTCCCATCATGCTCCGGTAGGTACCACGTGCTACCTACCACGTGGTACCTACCGGAGCATGATGGGACTGCGACGTCACAAGACAGGCCTATATAACTCGCTGCGAGCCGCGCGCCCGGCATAACAGCGGAAGGAAGCGTCGCGTCAACATCTGGAGAACAGAAGAGGAAGAAGAAGAAGAAGACGACGTCACAGAGGAGGGGGCTCGCCGCGCGCCCGGCATAACAGCGGAAGGAAGCGTCGCGTCAACATCTGGAGAACAGAAGAGGAAGAAGAAGAAGAAGACGACGTCACAGAGGAGGGGGCTCGCCGCCGCTAGTAATTGAGCTAACACACAAAGTTAGCGGCGGCGAGTCCTGAAGAAGAAGAAGACCCCCGGAGAGCGGAGAAGACCCCCGGAGAGCGGAGAAGACCCCCGGAGAGCAGGAGAAGACCCCGGAGAGTGGGAGAAGACCCCCCAGCCGCCGAAGACGTCGAAAGAAGCCCGCCGGGTGGTGGGCGCTTTTATCAAAGCGCCCCCCCCCGGCGGCGGAAGAGAACCAGACGGCGGCACCCACCCCCCACAGAAGCCCGCCGGAGGGGGGCGCTTTTATAAAAGCGATCATACACACCCCCCCCGGCGGCCAACTAATAAAATATTTCAATACCCTGTGTGGTTTATTTGTGTTTACACTTTTTATTTGCAGGTGAATGGGTAGGGGTACAATGTACCCCATACTCATTCACTTAGGGTGGGGGGCCGGTATCTGGGGGCCCCCTTATTAAAGGGGGCTTCCAGATTCCGATAAGCCTCCCGCCCGCATACCCCGACAACCAACGGCCAGGGTTGTCGGGAAGGGGCCCTGTCCTCATCAACATGGGGACAGGGTGCTCTGGGGTGGGGGGCCGCAGTGCGCCCCCTGCCCCAGAGCACCTAACCCCCCCATGTTGAGGGCATGCTGCCCGGTACGGCTCAGGAGGGGGGGGGGCGCTCGCTCGCCCCCACTCCCTTCCTGACCGGCCGGCCGGCGTGCTTTGGATACGGGTCTGTTATGGATTGTGGGGGGTCCCCCACGCCGCTTTTTCGGCGTAGGGGGTCTCCTTACAACCCATAACAGACCTAAGGGCCCGTTATGCTCTTGAGGGGGGAACCCATGCCGGATTTTTTTTTTAAATCCGGCGGGGATTTCTCCTTCAGGATTCATAACAAACTCCGCCCACGTGTAGAATTGGCGGGAATCCGCGTCGGATCCCCGTCGCTTCTATGACGCACTCGCTGGAATGTGCTTTTACTATTCCAGCGAGTGCGAGATATCGGCAGCCTGTCGCCGAGATTCAGCGTGATGCTGTCGTGCTAAAAACACATTCTCGGCGGCAGGCACTGTACAGTATAGGTGGGCATTACTTTATCTGCTGTATACAGTATAGGTGGGCATTACTTTATCTGCTATATACAGTATAGGTGGGCATTACTTTATCTGCTGTATACAGTATAGGTGGGCATTACTTTATCTGCTGTATACAGTATAGGTGGGCATTACTTTATCTTCTGTATACAGTATAGGTGGGCATTACTTTATCTGCTATATACAGTATAGGTGGGCATTACTTTATCTGCTGTATACAGTATAGGTGGGCATTACTTTATCTGCTATATACAGTATAGGTGGGCATTACTTTATCTGCTGTATACAGTATAGGTGGGCATTACTTTATCTGCTATATACAGTATAGGTGGGCATTACTTTATCTGCTATATACAGTATAGGTGGGCATTACTTTATCTGCTGTATACAGTATAGGTGGGCATTACTTTATCTTCTGTATACAGTATAGGTGGGCATTACTTTATCTGCTATATACAGTATAGGTGGGCATTACTTTATCTGCTGTATACAGTATAGGTGGGCATTACTTTATCTGCTATATACAGTATAGATGGGCATTACTTTATCTGCTGTATACAGTATAGGTGGGCATTACTTTATCTGCTGTATACAGTATAGGTGGGCATTACTTTATCTGCTATATACAGTATAGGTGGGCATTACTTTATCTGCTATATACAGTATAGATGGGCATTACTTTATCTGCTGTATACAGTATAGGTGGGCATTACTTTATCTGCTATATACAGTATAGATGGGCATTTCTTTATCTGCTGTATACAGTATAGGTGGGCATTACTTTATCTGCTGTATACAGTATAGGTGGGCATTACTTTATCTGCTATATACAGTATAGGTGGGCATTACTTTATCTGCTGTATACAGTATAGATGGGCATTACTTTATCTGCTATATACAGTATAGATGGGCATTACTTTATCTGCAGTATAGGTGAGCATTACTTTATCTGCTATATGCAGTATAGATAGGCATTACTTTATCTGCAGTATAGGTGGGCATTACTTTATCTGCTATATACAGTATAGGTGGGCATTATTTAATCTGCTGTATACAGTATAGATGGGCATTACTTTATCTGCTATATACAGTATAGATGGGCATTACTTTATCTACTATATACAGTATAGATGGGCATTACTTTATCTGCTGTATACAGTATAGGTGGGCATTACTTTATCTGCTATATACAGTATAGGTGGGCATTATTTAATCTGCTGTATACAGTATAGGTGGGCATTACTTTATCTGCTGTATACAGTATAGATGGGCATTACTTTATCTGCTATATACAGTATAGATGGGCATTACTTTATCTGCTGTATACAGTATAGGTGAGCATTACTTTATCTGCTATATGCAGTATAGGTGGGCATTACTTTATCTGCTATATGCAGTATAGATAGGCATTACTTTATCTGCTATATACAGTATAGATGGGCATTACTTTATCTGCTATATACAGTATAGGTGGGCATTATTTAATCTGATGTATACAGTATAGATGGGCATTACTTTATCTGCTGTATAAAGTATAGGTGGGCATTACTTTATCTGCTATATACAGTATAGGTGGGCATTACTTTATCTTCTGTATACAGTATAGGTGGGCATTATTTAATCTGATGTATACAGTATAGATGGGCATTACTTTATCTGCTATATACAGTATAGGTGGGCATTACTTTATCTGCTATATACAGTATAGGTGGGCATTACTTTATCTGCTATATACAGTATAGATGGGCATTACTTTATCTGCTATATACAGTATAGGTGGGCATTACTTTATCTGCTATATACAGTATAGATGGGCATTACTTTATCTGCTATATACAGTATAGGTGGGCATTACTTTATCTGCTATATACAGTATAGATGGGCATTACTTTATCTGCTGTATACAGTATAGGTGGGCATTACTTTATCTGCTGTATACAGTATAGGTGGGCGTCAGTGGCGTAACCAGAGTTATGGGCGCCCAGGGCAGAGTTTTTTTTCCGCCCCCCCCCCCCCTTATATAAACACCCCGGATACCTGTTACCTACTCTGCTCATATTCTGGGCTACCCAAAAGCAGCTGATCTCACTTTTACAGTGGAATTGAAGAAAAGAAAAGATTGTTGAAGGGAAAAAGATTATCGAAAGAAAAGATCACTAAAAGAAAAAAGAGACTATTGAAAGAGAGAAGAGATTACAAAAAGAAGAAATCAAGGGAAGAAAAATTGACATTTAAAGGAAGAAAAGATTAAGAGATCAATAAAAAGGAAGAAGAGACCACTGAAGGAAAAAAAAAAAGAGAGATTGTTGGCTGAAATACCAGATCATTGAAAGGGAAGAAGTGATTACTGAAAGGGAAGAAGTGATTACTGAAAGGAAGAGGAGATCACACTGGGCAATAAGAGTGATGGTCTTGCCCAGGACACCAATATACTCTTGAACAGCCATCAGTCAAACCCCTCTTAGAAATAACTCATTGTCATTACTGTCCTGGCGAGAAACAAACCAGGGAAGCCCGGCAGCACCACCAACATCTTCATCCTCATTCCATTCTACACTCCACCTCCACACCACATACAGTTTAGGTGGGCATTACTTTATCTGCTATATACAATATAGGTGGGCATTACTTTATCTGCTGTATACAATATAGGTGGGCATTACTTTATCTGCTGTATACAATATAGGTGGGCATTACTTTATCTGCTGTATACAATATAGGTGGGCATTACTTTATCTGCTGTATACAATATAGGTGGGCATTACTTTATCTGCTGTATACAGTTTAGGTGTGCATTACTTTATCTGCTGTATACAGTATAGGTGTGCATTACATTATCTGCTGTATACAATATAGGTGGGCATTACTTTATCTGCTGTATACAGTATAGGTGTGCATTACTTTATCTGCTGTATACAATATAGGTGGGCATTACTTTAGGTATACAATATGTGCATTACTTTATCTGCTGTATACAGTTTAGGTGGGCATTACTTTATCTGCTGTATACAGTATAGGCATTACTTTATCTGTGTATACATTAGGTGTGCATTATCTGTATACAGTTTAGGTGTATACAATATAGGTGGGCATTACTTTATCTGCTGTATACAGTATAGGTGGGCATTACTTTATCTGCTATATACAGTATAGATGGGCATTACTTTATCTGCTGTATACAGTATAGGTGGGCATTACTTTATCTGCTGTATACAGTATAGGTGGGCATTACTTTATCTGCTGTATACAGTATAGGTGGGCACTGGGCATTACTTTGTCTGCTATACATAGTATATATGTAAATGTTGAGTTTGAGGTCTCAGCCTTTCCTTTAATCACAGCATAGTGTGCAGCCAGCAGCTTGTTCAGCACTCCGCGCCGCTCTGTACGCCAGGCTCTGTATGCCAGGCACTGTACGCCAAGCTCTGTTTTCATTTCTAAATTGAGCCATGCTCCTGGCACAATGGATTTTCTCGAGAGCGGATTTGATGCATGGGAAATGGTTCCGGCTTTTCTGGCTCCTCTCACCCTCTACATCAAAGTCTGCCTGATAAGTCAAAGCCAGAAGAATCATTCGAGGGATTGCATTGTTTCAACCCTCTGTAATGAAGCCCTTACCTTCCTTCCACTGCCATTTCCAAATGCAGAGACATAACTCAAGAGGCTTTCCATAGAGAGCTCCATCGGGGCCACTGAGCCCAGCAAAAAATACTTGTAATCCATGGCGACTAATCAGAGATCATCAGTGGAGTTGTAGAGGACTGGTGAAAGGGCTGCTGAAAAGTGTGAATACATTTCAATGTTCTCTGTAAGATAGGGTGACCAGACATTCCCGGTTTCCGGGGACAGTCCCCAGATTGAGGACACTGTCCCCAGACTAAGTCTGTCCCCAGGTTTCTCCCTGGATTGGATTTGAACAGGGGCTGGGGTAATTTCAAAAACAGTCAGTGCAGAATAAAAAAAAAAATATACAGTACAGACCCTCTCCCTACAGTACAGACCCCCCTACAGTACAGACCCTCTCCCTACAGTACAGACCCCCTCCCTACAGTACAGACCCCCTACAGTACAGACACTTTGCCTACAGTACAGACCCCCTTCCTACAGTACAGACCCCCCTACAGTACAGACCCCACTACAGTACAGACCCCCCCTACATCACAGATCCCCTGTACAATACAGACCCCCCTACATTACAGCCCCCTCTACATTACAGACCCCCCCTACATTACCGATCCCCCCTACATTATAGCCCCCCTCTACATTATAGCACCCCTCTACAATACAGACCCCTTCCCTACAGTACAGACCACCTCCCTACAGTACAGACCCCGCTACATTAAATACCCCCCTCTACAATACAGACCCCCCTACAATACAGACCCCTCTACAATACAGAACACCCCTACATTACAGACCCCCTACAATACAGACGTGACATGTGGCCCACCGGGCATATGCCGGTCTGCCCTATGGCCAGTCCAGGCCTGGGTCTGAGCCACTATAACCTGTTTACTATGTGATCTTGGTTTTTTCCTTCTGTCCTCCCCTTCCGCTTAGTGCTAGTTACTTTAATCCTAGCTAGACCTTCCCTATAGCTCCCACCTGTCTCTGATTTTGAGGGACTGTCCCTAATTTGGAACAAAAAAAACCCAGTAATTTAGCTTGCACGTGATTGGATGATAAAATCAACAGAGCTTCCCCTCATTTCAGATCTTCCCCTCAGATTTACAGCGACTGCACTTTCAAGTGTACTTTCAGTGCAATTTCAAAAGCACTTTGCACCTGTAGTTTGCATTTGTAGTGCAAAGTGGATTTGACTTTCGTAAATGTCCCTCGTTCCTCCTCATTTGTCCCTCATTTTGGCCTGATCCATATAGTTTATGGGCCAGATTCACGTAGCGCGGTTTAAATTTCCGCAGGCGTAACGTAGCTCTGATACACTACGCCACCGTAAATTAGCGAGGCAAATGCTGTATTCACCAAACTAAGTTACGGCGGCGTACGTAAATGGGCCGGCGTAGGCCCGGATAATTCAGGGGTGGGCGTGTTTTAATAAAATGTGTTGTGACCCCCCGTTTTTAACGTTTTTTTTTAACTGCGCCGTCCGTGGACGTATCCCAGTGCGCATGCTCCAAATTATGACGCTAAGACGCATTGGTTTCGACGTGAACGTAATTGACGTAAAGCCCCATTCACGGACGAGTTACGCAATCAACGTAAAATCTGAAAAATTCTACGCGGTCCCGTCGTCCATACTTAACATAGGATGCGCCATCTTTTTGGTGGTTTATCTTTACGCCGGAAAACGCCTTGCGTAAACGGCGTAAATTCATTGCGTCGGCCGGGCGTACGTTCGTGAATAGGCGTATCTCGCTGATTTACATATTCTAGGCATAAATCAGCGGGAACGCCCCTAGCGCCCAGCGTAAAAATGAAGTTAAAGTGGAAGTAAACCCTCCTATCGTTTTTAGCCAAGGAAGCTGCCATCTTGGCCTCTGTTTAATCTGCAACAGCCATGATGCTGCACATGTGATCAGTTATGAAACCAACCATTGGATGGTTTCATGGGCGTCCGCTAAAAAATTTTCAGGGAGGGGCTCTTCGGCAGCGGTGATACACAATCGCAGCTAAAACGATGGTAAAGCGCCACTTTACCGATAACGTGGCCAGCTGGCAGTGTGAAATAGCTATTGAGATAATTCAGCTTCACTCCATGCCCATATAAATATAGACTAGAGAATGAACACACCCCCCTTCAGCACAGATGGACTTCCCCTTCAGCACAGACCCCTCCATTCAACACAGATGGACCCCCCTTCAGCACAGACCCCCCTATTATGCACAGACCCCTCCATTCAGCACAGATGGACCCCCCTTCAGCACAGACCCCCCCCATTCTGCACAGACCCCTCCATTCAGCACAGATAGACCCCCCTCAGCACAGACCCCCCATTCCGCACAGACCCCTCCATTCAGCACAGATGGACCCAATTTAAGCACAGACCCCCCCATTCTGCACAGATGGACCCTTTTAAGCATAGACCCCCCTTCAGCACATACCCCCTTCAGTACAGACCCCCCCCTTTCAGCACAGATGGACCACCAATTCAGCACAAACACCCCTCCCCATCCCATTGAGTACCTCAGATCAGCCATCAGCACAGGCACAGCAGGTTCCCTCCCCCTGTGTACACATAAACACTTGACTATGGTATCCCAGATATAACCTTTACTGCTAGGACACACTGTTTATACTCCCTCTTAAACCTTTAATAATAATGAGACCACCACTGTAACTTGGAGTAAAACTGTCCGTAGCAGCCTCCTTTATTTTAGATAACATCCAATAATAAATAACATATATAAACCATATAATTCCTGAGAAAAACAGTTCTTCTCATACTTGTGCTGGACTTTGCAGGCACCACTAACACTGACTTGTAAAACCTTTTAACATTATAACATTTTATTGGCACTGCAGTACCTCACCTCTGGTCATAGGCCTCAAGCCGACAAGCTGGCTCAGAGACGACCACTGACTGCAGTGCCCCCATTAACCAACATTCCAGCTACACCTTGGTAGACTGGAAACCACACCCCTTCAGAACCCATACCACCTCTGGGTAATGGCATCCATATTTGGGGTAATTTCTTCTCCTGCAAAGTCCAAACACCCGCCACCAGCACCCAAAGGTAACCCCTTGCCTTTGGGCGCACCTCCACACCCTCAATGCTTGCTGTACCCCATCCTACGGGCCCAACCCCCACCATATCGATACCAACATCTGTGCAGTAAACTCCATCACTCCTAAGGTATCTTCACATAGACACCTCCAACTCCCAGATGCCTGACCGCCAGGCCCCCGTTTCTACTTACTAACCACATTTGGTTGGCACTGCGTTATCTAACCCCTGGTCATAGGCCTCAAGCCGACAGGCTGGCTCAGAGACGACCACTGACCGCAGTGCCCCCACCACCTCTCTGTCCATCTTCCACCAAGCTCTTTTTCACCCCCTCCGCTGTCTGGCCATCCTCCATGATGTCCCAGCCACCATGACCGATCATACCACTATCGTATCCGGGAACCTCACGACCCCAGCATTGACCTCACCCCCTAAATCATTTCTCCTACATGGAGAACCAGTACCTCCAGTGGTCGGTCCCAACGTGCAAACCTGTGCACTTCCGATACCACTCTACTTCCACATCATTCCTGGGAAACGCAATCAATGTACACAAGCCTGCCGTCTCGGGACCCCCAGCTGTCGACCCACCGGTCGCACATACACTCTCCAAGCCCCCCCAATCTCCGAAGGAGTGGCCCATAATCCAGACCAATCCTTGCACTGTACCTGAAAGACAGTAAGCAACCTATACAACCATTGATGCAACCACCAAATTACCCCTACGCTAGGCCCACCAACCATTGTGGCCTGCATCTAGTCGAAACCTCTTCGACTCCCACCTCCCTATCCCCTTGACTGTTTCCTCATCAAGGCGATCACGTGCCCCCTCTGTCGCTGCCCCAATCCTAAGGGAACGCCAGAGAATTCCTTCTCCACTAGGCCCAAAGCCCCCAAACCTTTCTTAAACCCTGCCCCAAACTGATACCGCGACCCTGGAGCCCCCTACTTATGCAACCAAATGAACCGCCCACCTTCGGGCGTACCTGCCGGAATTCCCCACCAGCCCGACTGGGCAAAGGTCTGAACCAACAACAGTGACCACCTGCACTGACTTACCTCACCCCCTCTGATCCGTTTTGAATCTGCTTAGAAGCAGTGTGGCCCCTTCATGAGCCCCCCACACGTCAGCAGCCAACATGCCGCCTTGAACTGTTTCTTGGAGGGGCTAACTAACTTGCCCACCCCGGATGCTCCAAAGAATTTGCCAGACCAAAAACACTGTGCATAAACGACACAACCCCATACCGGGATAAACACAATGTCCTCACATTCCCCATAACACCTCTTAAGATGTAACGATACTGGGCGCCGCGCCTCCCTCCGCCGTTCCTGCTGGCTATATCCCTTGAGCGCTTGTTGCACCCAAAAACCATAGTAAAATTCCAGGCACCTTAGCCACTCAAACGAGAATACCAGACTCAACCACTTTTCTTATCGAGTACCAACTGTGACATCCCAGCCTCTATGTTCCTGGACAAACAATACCGAATCAGGACCCATACCTCCGGACCCGCCAGCTGCACCTCCGCCCCCCGAACCAGCATCTGCCACACCAACCAGACCTTCTCTTAGGCCGCCCATGTTTCCTCACCTTACCGACCTTCTGTGAGATGACTCAAACTGAATCCTCCACACACTCGCTGGACAGGGGACCCTTGCTACTCTGCCTAACGCACCAAACCCAGAACCTGTCCCCACTGCAAACCGGGACAAGGTGTCTGCCACAACCTTGTCCACTCCCGTTATACCTCTGGAAACAGCGCAGCTCCAGGTGCCGCAAGAGACGAATGACCGGGGGAGAGGAGCCGACACCCTGTTGAACACCTGTACCACCCCCAGATTATCACCATGTAAACAGACCTTCCGGTCCCGGATGGCAGGGCCCCCATAGTTCCACCGCCAGCACTACCGGAAAACAGTTCCAGCCGAACCAAGTTCTTAGTGAACCCTGCTGGCACCAGGACTGGGGCCAAGGGCCCACCCTACACTGTCCCTGCAAGAATGCACCAAAGCCCGAACCCCCGGCCGCATCTGTGAACAGTTCCATGACAACATTGCTGACCGGACCAAACATCCACAGAGCCGTACTGTTAACTGACTCCAAAACGAAGTGACAAACCGACAGGTCTTCCTTGTGTTCCTTCACAAACCCACAAAGTGTTTGGGTGACTTAACCCCCCGCCGTGCTTGCCGAGCAGCGCGTGCAAATGACTTGCCCCATAGGAAGAATAAGACACACGAAAATAAGTTTTCCCAGGAGCGACTGCCACGCTCAGATTTGTACTTTCTGTGAACCCAATATCTCGCCAATTTTTTGCCGTGAGGCTTTCCAGTGTGTCCCATGGTAATCTGCACTCCATTGCCTCCAAGCCAAATACTATGCCAAAAAATTGTATGACCGACTTCGGCCCCTACCTTTTCTCGGATGCCAGCGGCGCCCCAAATCGCTCCGCAATGCGTTCCAGAGTGGCCAAAACACTGCGCAGATACGCGACCCAGCTGGGCAAACGCTGAGGAAGTCGACCCGATAGTGGACCAAGGAGTTCACTCCAGCCACGTACCGACCCCCCATTCTAGAAACAAACTAAACTGTACCCACAAGGCACATGAACCGAGCAACCCACCGGTACCCACTTGTCCCTCTTGAACTCCCCCTCCCAGTGACACACCAGTACCGGAAGAAGCGGAAAGGCAGCCTCGATGTCAGGCTCAGCCATCACCGCCCCTCGACCATACCCCTGACCCAATCAACCGCCCCATCAACTGAGGCGTAACATACCGTACAATACCCCGCGCTAATAGCCTCGTTGACCCCCCCCCCCGTCAAGACAGGTGATGAATGAGCCTAAACTTGTTCGGCTCCTTGTTTGGCCCCACCCCAAAGGGGAAAAACAACCAACTCATATGAAGGGGGGGGGCGGAGAGAATGGGCACCCCATTCGGCCCAGAGCTACTTCCTACCGCAGTGTATCCGAAACCACTGCAGGGTGACGTAGCGCGGAGCGCCAATTGTTAGGCATGGGGGGGGGGCCACCCCCAGCTTGCAAGGAATGCTAAAACCCTCTGAAAACCCCCCTCCAACGACCGGGCAGCCGCCCTGTCAGGGTGCTACCGAGAAACGGTTGCATCCTCTACACCATCACCGTAGTCCTTCCTCTTACTCGTAAAATCTCCGAGACGTACCTTGCCTTGCTCACAAAACCCAGGAAAGAGGGATGGTTACACCGCAGCCGGAGCCCTCGTGCTTGAACCGGCAGGACCCCCCAAACTTGAATTTATCCTCATTACACTGCCAGCAGACCCCCTTTTCCATTTCCGGCCGACAGTCCTGGGGGAATAGGTTACACAGCCCCCCCCCCCAAAAACGTTGTGGACATCCGTGGGACCGACCTGAGCTGCATCCCAAGGCCAAAGCCCTCGGTCTCTCCACCTACATGTCCGGTCCCACCACCCTGCGTTGCCTGAACTGTTCGTCGCAACGGAGCCATCCCGTGCCTCCGTAACACCGATAGGCCTTGCTAATCGCCTCCTGTTAACTGAAAAGCGCCGAACAGTGTTCAGAGTTTTTCTCACCGATCACGCTCACCCCGATCTAGTATGACTGCGACCACTTCGCAAAAGTCCTGGGTATAAACCTATACCTTCCTTTTACTTCATCTTCCTTTTAGGACTCAGGCTTAACCCTGACCAGGTTAAACTTTCCCAGAGGCAAATGCGCAAATATCTCTACATATTTGCTCTTACAGCCCTTCTCTCTCACCTCCTGCCTAAAATGTGAACCCAAGGGTGCCTCATAACAAGTATACCCTTCCCCCTTTTGCGCCCGACAACCGGACCAGATCCCTCTTTGCGGAGTCTCCCACCACCTACACCTTAACCCTGGATTGCCCACCGTCACTACCCCCAGCCATACCCCCCTGCCGGCACCCAAGCTGCCGCAGGGCTAACATCGGGATTGTCCCCCCAGCCTGGCTCACCAAAGCTACCAACCCTACCAAACAACCGATGCAAACCTGCATCCCCTCCAACATTTTCCCGCAGGCACTAGGCCTTACCTCACTACCCCCGCCACTGCGGGCACTACCAAACGACTACGGGGACCCGCCCCCCTACCAACACACCAGCATTTAGCAACACAGTAGAAATTGATGAAAACGACTTACCGGGCTGCCTGGAAGCAATCCCAACAGCCGAAACACTCGTCTCCAGCGCTGTAAACTGCGTCCCGGGCACGAACTCCTCCTCCTCGGAACCCGACAGCTCCCACTCCGAACGATCACAGGCTCCTCAGATGATGGCCCACCAGGCGACTCGGGCCTGGCAGCCGAGGGCCCAGAGCTGGCATCACTCACTCTGCGCACTCTGGACCCGTGCACGGATTTCCCCGTCGCTTTTCTGGGTGCTGTACCTCTGCTGCTGTCTCCCGCTCCCCCACGCCCCCTCTCCTCAGGGCTGGATAGGAGGTGGCTAGCCGTGGAAGGCAAGGGGCTAGCCACCGCTGCGATCGATCTCCCTCGCCGAGGCACATAAACCACCGGTGCACAACCGGGGTGAGAGCCCGCAGCAGCCTGTTCCACACGTAGGGCAGGCCTAGCCGCCGCTTTGGAGCCCCCTGGCCGCCCCCTCCCCACGCCTCACGGGGCCTACAGGGCCCGCCGCTGTCCATTTTTGCTGGGGGGCCCGGGCTGGGCTCCCTTTCCTCCTGAGCTGCCTGGTGGATGGCCCCGGGGAGTACCGCTACGGGGGCCGCGGGTGCCCCCCCCCGCGGGTGCCCCGCCCCCCCGCGGGTGTTCCCCCCCCCGCGGGTGCCCCGGCCTGGTTGCTGGCCTGGCTCAGGAGAGGCTCCGGGTGCCCCCCCCCCGGGTGCCCCCCCCGCGGGTGCCCCGGCCTGGTTGCTGGCCTGGCTCAGGAGAGGCCAGCAGAAATCCTACCTTACAACTTTTCTCCCCAGACTGTGTTACCCGGGAAAGGAGAGGGGAGAATTTATAGCTTCTCCTCCTCTGCACACTGCACCTCTCATGACCACTCCCCCCTGGCTTGTAAGGGTTTCTGTTAACCCCGTCATGCCCGGCCCTACGCTTATGGCTTGTTCTTTTTGCTCCGGGCCTCTCTGGAGGGGAGGCAGCTTCACTCTGTCCGCTGTGCCTGTGTGACATGCAACCCGGGACCGCTCAGACAGCTCATGGCCGCAAAACTCTTCAACACCTTCTCGATTTCCCGGGGGGGTAAAATCCCCCCCTTGCCCTATGGAGCGGACGCCCATGGATGGTTTGACAGTTTGGTTGAGAGCACAAGCAAATGTGACAGCTAGCATTTCCGGCATGCCGGGAATGTTAACTGTTTTTTTAAACTATCAAATTGATGGGTTTACTTCCCCTTTAAGATACCCCGGCGTAGGAGACTTATGCCGGTTGTATCTTAACAATATTTAAGCGTATCTCACTTTGAGAATACGCTTAAATATACGCCGGCACAGATTCAGAGTTACGACGATGTAACTGTTACTGAACCTGGCCCTCTATATATAGTTTATATAGTTTCCCTGTGCTAAACCTTTCATCCAATTTCTAAATTGCTGCATGTGTAAATTTAAAAGCCAATATAAAGGTATGGGTCCAGATTCATAAAGAATTTACGTTGGCGTATCTGTTGATACGCCGTGTAAGTTCTCAGATGCACCGGCGTATCTTTTTTCTGTATTCAGAAAACAAGATACGCCGGAATTTTGCTAAGATACGACCGACGTAAGTCTCTTACGCCGTCGTATCTTAGTTTCATATTTACGCTGGCCGCTATGTAAGCAGCTGTCAGTGATAGGGTATTTCAGTGCTGCAAGAGTAAGTGGTAAAGCATCGTATGTATTTCACGCTGTAGCAGTTGTTATGTTTATTATGTTACCACTATTTACCTCTATAGTGTCTCCAACACCATTTTGCAGGAGCCCTGCGTCCTGATAGGCCGCACTAGATCTCGAGAGATTTGGGAGGCCATTTTTGGGTGGTTTCCTTATATAAAAAAGCTCAGGCTCGTTTTTGGGGAGAACACGTGTGGATGCAGAGAGGGACAGAGACCCTGCTTGTGAGGGAGAGGTAGAAGAAGTCAGGGAGAGTGTTCCGGCCTGCAGGGATAGTTCAGGGCTCCTACGGAGTCGAGCAGTGGTAACCTTGGTCAGATGAAAGACTCCCAGCTGCTACGGGTAACGTGTTTCCAGCCTCTTCCAATCTGCATTGGGTGCCGGGGTATATAGCGTACCATTGAGTGAGGAGTGCCTGTGTTACCCAGAAAGCCACATCGCTTAGAACAATAGCTGCTGTGTTGCATATGTGTGCCTCTGTGCCTGGAGAAGAACCGTTTGCTGTTTGATTATAAAGACTGTTGTTACTACCGCCTTTCGGTAATAAACGCTACTTTGTTCAAAGAACTTACTTGGCTTCCTCTGTAAACGCAACACCCTTTCCCCGCTTACATTTTGGCGTAGTCGGCAGGATGTCAGAACCATCGTCCTCAAGCGGGGGAGTGGCTAGAAGGTCCTTCATGGCACCGTATGGAGCGGCCTTAGCACTGATTCCAAAATTTTATGGTGCCAATATTCCCCTGACAGATTGGGTGGAGAGACTGGACAGCTCGGTTCGATTATTCGAAATACCCGCAGCACACTTTGCAGATTTGGCGGTTAATGCGCTAGAAGGAGAAGCCCGCCGGGCTGTGATGGTTCTGCCCGAGAAGGAGAGAGATAACAGAGCCGCCATTGTGGCCCGCCTAGAAAGTCTGTATGGTGAGAGTACCTCCATAGCCGAACTTCGGAAGAATTTCTACAGCCGGGAGCAGTATGATCGAGAGACTATTCCTCAATTTGCAGTGGCATTGCAGGAGATCTGGTGCCGGTTGGAGGAGAAAATGGCCCCCGCAGGAACTGGGGTTGCTAACCCCGATCAGCTAATACGGGACCAGTTTCTCGCTGGTGTGTGGTCCCCTTCCTTAAAAAGAGCCTTGAAGGATCGAGTGAGGGCTGATGATACAGTGAAGTTTGCAGTGATCCTACAAGAGGCCATCGAGAGGGAACAGGAAGAGGCGGACCATGAACGGCCTGGGGCCAGAAGCCAGGTTACCCGCACTCAAGGAGCTGGGTGGCCGGTGGGGCGGGTGGAAGCGACTGCTCCATGCCCTGCCACAGTCTCGACGGTGGAGACGCCCTCGATGGAGAAGGTCGTACGAGACTTAGCTGAGAAGGTCGCCTCCCTCAGCCAAGAGGTGGCGGCCTTGCGGAGAGGGTCAGAACAACCCCGAGTGGAGACCAACCCACTCCGGAGGAACCCAGATACTGACCGAAAATGCTGGCAGTGCGGACGGTTAGGCCACCTCGCAAGGGACTGTATGAAACGGGGAGCCCAGAACGTACAAAGGCATCCTTTAAACTAATGATTCCTGTGGTAGAGGGGCGACCCGCGGGAAATGTTCAGTCACCGCCTCAACGTGGCCCTCCTCAATGTGATCCTACAAGTATTTCTGGTTGCCCCGTGGCGACAGTGATCTTCAACGGACAGCCGGCCAGTTGTCTGGTGGACACTGGATCAGAAGTCACTACCATGGCCTATTCGTTCTACCAACAACATTTTGGGCCGACCACAACGTTAGACCCCTCCTGGTTGAGACTGAAAGCTGCCAATAACCTTCCTATTCCAGTAGTAGGGGTCACTTGGATGTCCATGAATGTGTATGAGCAGACCCTTCCTAGGGTTGGAATCGTGGTGACCCGGAATGCCTCTTTCCCGGAGATCCCAGTAGTGTTGGGCATGAACGCCCTAAAGGAACTGGACTTAACACGCCTTCTTCGGGAGGCTTCATCACAAACATCTGGACAATCGGAACAACGGCTGCAGAATCTGATCAAAGTGTGTCGGGCAGTTCAGACGCAGAGCCGTAAACATACTGAGAAAGTGGGGCTCATCCGCCTCCCTGCCCGACATCGGGTTACTATACCCACACGCCAGGAGTTGGTGTGCCCCCTTCCGGTGGCAGCTAGAAGACCCATCAGAGGGGCCACTGTGATGGTAGAACCGCATCGCAATCTGGAAACCAAAGGTGAATGGCTGGTAGCCAGAACTTTGTCTGTTGTCCGTAAGGGACAGGTGTTGGTGCAACTGGTTAACTTGGGGTCCACCCCTATTCAAGTGCCCACAGACATGACCATTGCTGAGTTATATACAGTACCCAAAAGCTGCATTACTGACCCTTGCCCTGGGATGGAGGCCGCCTGCGCTGCCTTGCAAACGGCTCTACCTGATTCAACAGAAGACCATCTTCCGAAATTGTTGGAACAACTAGCGCTTCCGGTGCCGGGAATGATTCCTGACCAACGTAACAAGCTCCAGCAATTAGTTCATAGACATCTGATGGCGTTCTCTCAAGGCCCTGAGGACTACGGTTGTACTAACGCTTTGGATCATTCCATCCACACCGGAGCCGCTGCTCCTGTTCGGGAAAGATATCGTAATATACCCCCCGCTCTTTGTCAAGAGGTCAAAGACTTGTTACGCGGTATGCTGAAAGGGGGGGGTGATTCGAGAGAGTCGTAGCCCTTGGGCTGCGCCCATAGTTCTGGTGCGAAAAAAAGATGGGAGCTTACGCTTTTGTGTGGACTATCGCAGATTGAATGCCTGCACCCATCGGGATGCTTACCCACTGCCCCGGGTTGAGGAATCCTTGATGGCCTTGGGGCAGGCACAGTACTTCTCCACGCTCGACTTGGCCAGCGGATATTGGCAGGTCCCCGTAAAAGAGGAAGATCGTGAAAAAACGGCCTTTATCACCCCTCTGGGACTATTCGAGTTCAATCGGATGCCCTTTGGCCTGACCAATGCCCCCAGTACGTTTCAACGGTTGATGGAGCGCTGCTTGGGAGACTTGAACTTTGAATCTGTCTTGATTTATTTGGATGACATTATCATTTTCTCCAGAACGTTCGAGGACCATTTGCTACATCTTGATCAAGTCCTCCAACGGCTGACCCAGTATGGCCTTCGGCTCAAACCGGAAAAATGTCATCTCATGAGAACCAAAATCCAGTATTTGGGGCATGTGGTCGAGGCAAAGGGGGTGTCCCCCGATCCAGATAAAATTCAGGCTGTACGGGCATGGACAAGCCCTAAAACGGTAACAGAGCTACGCTCCTTCTTGGGACTTGTGGGTTACTACCGCAGATTCATTCCGAACTTTGCTACTATTGCAGCCCCCTTAACCCAGTTGCTGTGCGGTCAGCCTGCTCATCGCAAAGGTAAATCTTCTCCCAGTATCATTGACAGTTGGGGGGCAGCACAGAGTGAGGCATTGGAGGCCCTCAAGGCGCAGCTGACTTCTGCACCCATATTGGCCTACGCGGACTACCATAAACCCTTCCGGGTGTACACCGATGCCAGCCTTCAAGGGTTGGGGGCTGTGCTTGCGCAGGAGCAAGATGGAACTGAGCGGGTCATTGCCTATGCAAGTCGGAGCTTGCGCCCTACCGAACGTAATCCAGTCAACTACAGCTCTTTCAAACTGGAGTTGTTAGCAGTAGTCTGGGCCGTCACCGAAAAGTTTGCTGAGTACTTGGTGAGTGGCCGGGTGGACATATATACTGACAACAATCCTCTCGCCTACCTAGAGACGGCGAAACTGGGCGCTTTGGAACAACGCTGGGTGGCACGATTGGCCCGGTTCAGCTATACCATTCACTACAAACCAGGGCGCTCCAATGGTAATGCTGACGCCCTCTCTCGATTTCCCTTGGATCGGCCTCAGGATGATCTAGATCAACAACTAGAGGGGGAGGAGGTCGTCCCCTCTGGGGTCAACACGCAGGAGCAACTGGCTTCAACGACTCTGCAAAGTAATCAGGGCCTACCAGGAGGGTCAGAAATTCACACTCCTCGGGAATGGTTACAACTCCAACGGAACGATCCTGATCTGGATCAGCTCGTTAGATACTGGGACAGGAATCGGAAGCCAGATTCCAAGCTCTCACCGACGTTGTGCCAGCTGCTAAAACAGTGGGATCGGCTGGAAATATATAATGGGCTCTTATATCGACAAGCACCGGTTCCTGGAGAGCTGCGAATTGTTCATCAGCTGGTCATCCCTCAATCGGAGGCCTTGGAGGTTTGTCGAATTTTTCACCGGATTGGAGGACACTTCGGTGCGGAACGGACAGAGGCCCTTATTCGTAAGTACATATTTTGTCCGGGACTGTCTAAGTGGGTGAAAAGGGCATGTCAGGAGTGTCAGAGTTGTGCCATCCACAAGGGAAGAACAGAGCACACTACCCCTCTGGTGGTGAGAACGGGAGAACCCTTTGAATTGCTGATAGGCATGTGCAAAAGTGAAAAATTCGTTTCGTTTCGTTTCGTTTCAATTCGTCATTTAATAAATTTCGTTAAGTTAGGTTCGTTACATGTGTTGAATTCGTTTTCGGAATTCATTCGTTTTCGACCGAATTTCGAAAAATACGGTCGAAATCGAAAATATTTCGACCGTTTTTCGAATTCGTTCGTTTTCGACCGAATTTCGAAAAAAAACGGTCGAAATCGAAAATATTTCAACCAGATTAGAAAACAAATAGTCTCTTTTCGAATTTTTTTTTTTCGAATAAAATTCGAAAATATTTTTTTTTTTTTTTTTTTTTTCGAATTCCGATCGAATTTAGTCCGCGGGTATTCGATTCGGAATTCGAAAAAAAAAATTCGATTTCGACCATTTTTTTTTTTCGAAATTCGGTCGAAAATGAACGAATTCCGAAAACGGTCGAAATTTTTCGCTAATATAGCAATTCGGGAATTCGTATGCATCCGAATGTCCGAATAATGGAAAATTCGTCCGAATTTCGATTCGGAACGAAACGAAATGCACATGCCTAATTGCTGACCATGGACTTCTTGACAGTGGCGGACACATCGTCAGGGTATCGCTATACCTTGGTGTTTGTGGACCACTTCTCCAAGTTTGCCATCGTAGTGCCAACTAAAGATCAGACTGCCACCACCACGGCTAAACTGTTCTGGACCCATGTAGTCCAGCCATATGGGTGCCCCAAAAGGATTCTGTCGGACCAAGGGCCGAACTTTGAGTCTAAGGTGTTTTCTGAACTGTGTCGTCTTAGTGGTATCCGGAAGTCGCATACTACTGCTTACCACCCCCAAGGAAATGGAGCATGTGAACGTTTTAATCGCACCTTGTTGGGATTAATTCGCACCTTAGAGCAGGAGCACCGAGTACGTTGGCCACAGTATGTAGGAGATGTCGTTTGGGCTTACAATCAGACTGTGCATAGAGCCACTGGTTATACTCCTCATTTTCTGATGTTTGGGCGTTACGGCCGGTTACCGGTGGATTTACTCCTGGAAACCCCAGAGCCTATTACGTCAAGGACCCCGGATGAGTGGGTCCAAGATCACTGGCATCGGCTGGATCAAGCCAAACAAATAGTGTTGGGAAAACACCAGGAGTTAGCAGAGGAAAGTGCTGTCCAATTGTTGCCACTTGCACCGGGCGACAGAGTCTTGGTGAGGAATCCCAAACATCTGAGG
Source organism: Rana kukunoris (assembly GCA_029574335.1). Lineage (NCBI taxonomy): Eukaryota > Metazoa > Chordata > Amphibia > Anura > Ranidae > Rana > Rana kukunoris. The sequence goes on from CM056050.1 coordinate 590,182,808, forward strand.
GGCAGTAAGCTGGAGCCTAAGTGGGAGCCATGTGCGTATAGAGTCGAACAGCAACCTTTCACGGGGCGGCCTGTGTACGATCTGGTCGCAGAGAAGCCAGATGGGCCACTCAAAAGACTGCATCGTAATCTCCTCCGTCCCTGTGTGTTCAGTGCGGAGTCACGAACGGATAATCCTGTTCCTGTCTTCCCACCGTCGGCTAGACGGGACTGTAGCCAGGAAATCCTCAACAATGACTCTGCAACATGGTGTTTGCCTCCTCTGCCTGCAATAGAGAGCTTATCCCCGGCAGAAGGAGAAACAGAGAATCCGGCTGCTGTAACTGAATGGAACTTGCTAGCGAGGGAACCAGATGTACAAGTGGCCCCCATCCCTGAGGAGGATGAACCTTATGGATGAAGTAGTACCTATTGACCCTGTCGTGGGTGAGGAACAGTACCCTGTTGTAGCTGATAGAGATGGACATTTGGGGGATCTGGAGCCTCGCTTCCCAAGGCGTACGACACAGGGACGGAGACCTGTCCGCTTTGCTGACTATAACTTGAACTGTTGTGTTGCTTATTGACTCACATGTTATCTTCTTGCACTGTGTAAATTGTCTTCCCCTAGGCAATGCAAGGGATTGCACTTTTCAAACGGGGGGGGAAATGTAAGCAGCTGTCAGTGATAGGGTATTTCAGTGCTGCAAGAGTAAATGGTAAAGCATCGTATGTATTTCACGCTGTAGCAGTTGTTATGTTTATTATGTTACCACTATTTACCTCCAACACCATTTTGCAGGAGCCCTGCGTCCTGATAGGCCGCACTAGATCTCGAGAGATTTGGGAGGCCATTTTTGGGTGGTTTCCTTATATAAAAAAGCTCAGGCTCGTTTTTGGGGAGAACACGTGTGGATGCAGAGAGGGACAGAGACCCTGCTTGTGAGGGAGAGGTAGAAGAAGTCAGGGAGAGTGTTCAGTAGGGATACTTCAGTGCTCCTACGGAGTCGTGCAGTGGTAACCTTGGTCGGATGAAAGACTCCCAGCTGCTACGGGTAACGTGTTTCCAGCCTCTTCCAATCTGCATTGGGTGCCAGGGTATATAGCGTACCATTGAGTGAGGAGTGCCTGTGTTACCCAGAAAGCCACATTGCTTAGAACAATAGCTGCTGTGTTGCATATGTGTGCCTCTGTGCCTGGAGAAGAACCGTTTGCTGTTTGATTATAAAGACTGTTGTTACAACCGCCTTTCGGTAATAAACGTTACTTTGTTCAAAGAACTTACTTGGCTTCCTCTGTAAACGCAACACCCTTTCCCCGCTTACAGCTAGGTGACGCTTCCGTAGATTTACGCGTCAATAAAAGGCAAATTAGGTAGATACGTCGTTTCAGGAACGTAGTTGCGCCCGGCGGATCTATTTGCGTAGTTTACGTAAGGCATCGGACCGGCATAAAGTTACCCCTGCTATATGAGGCGCAGGCAATGTTAAGTATGGACGTTGGGACAGCGTCGAATTTTCCGTTGTTTTTGCCGTTTGCGTAAGTTGTTCGCGAATAGGGCTGTGCGTAAGTTACGTTCACGTCGAAAGCATTGAGTATTTGCGACGTGATTTCGAGCATGCGCACTGGGATACGTCCACGGACGGCACATGCGCCGTTCGTAAAGAGCAGCAATTACGTGGGGTCATGATAGATTAACATACAACACGCCCACTACCAGCCAAATTTGAATTAGGCGGGCTTACGCCGCCACATTTACACTACGCCGCCGCAAGTTCTTTCAGAATACGGAACCTGCCTCATTAAGTTACGGCAGCGTAGTGTATCTGAGATACGCTACGCCCGCCTAAAGATGTTTAAAAAAAAAAAAGCACTTGTGGGTATAAGTAATCTTTTTTTTTGCATAATTCTCCCTTAAGAGGGAGTGGAAGGGGCGTGTCCTATGCCTATGTACTTTTGCTAATAAGTGTCCCTCATTCCCATCCCTAAAAGTTGGGAGTTGTGCCTTCCCTGTTTCTTCCATCTTCCCTCATTCAGCCTTAGTACTCAGTACCTATCCTTAAGCCTCGTACACATGATCTGATTGTTGGCCAACCGAGCGTCTGATTTTTGTCCAAAGGGCGTGTCCCTGGATTTTGTCTTGCATACTAACAGTGTTGCTCATCTTACTTTAAAAAAGTAATTAGTTACAGTTACAAATTACTTCTCCGAAAAAGTAACTGCGTTAGTGACTCAGTTACTACATTGAAAAAGTAATTAGTTACTCAACAAAGTAGCTGAATTTTTTTTAATATTCTACAATGCTTTGTTGAGAAGCAGATGACGGGCGCTTGCCAGGGAGCAGTGAGTTAATACTCCAAGACAAAAGAATGCCAGATCCTTGAGAGAAGAAAACCGGAAACAAACGGTGATCTCGTGTATATCCCAGCCTAGGTGCATCCGTCCCACCATGTATGTGCAGCTAATAGGACTTAAAACCCTTATCCATCTGCTACATATTACATCCAAATTATAAGCTGGATTAAAATGTATGTTTATAATATACATTTCCTTGACGTTTACAGAATCTGTCATTTAAAATCTTATATTAGGCTTTATTAGAATTGTCTATAGTTTATTGTTTATTATTTTATTTATCTTATATAAGCTTTATTAGATGCAAGGGATCTGGAATGGGGATGTCAGATTTGTCTTTGTTGTCTGATGAAGAGATGAAATCACTGACTAAAAATAACCTGCTGTTCATTGGTCTGTATAGGTGTCCTGCACTTACCATGTTGACCACTAGATGTCGCTGTGTTCACTGTGTTGTATAGGGAACGTTTGTTCTGTGGAACATTTTGTTCCGGCCATGTGTTCCCCGGATCATTGGTCAGGTTGCGCACACAGTGTGTGTGATCGATGTGAGTTGTTCCCCGGTGATAGGTCAGTGTGAGGAGGATGGGGCTCATTGTATCCAGGGCTCCTTGCGATTGGGAGTTTTCAGACTGCTGTGACAGACCATCATAGCGGTCACATGATTCTAAAGCGGAGTTCCACCAATATTCATATTCACAGCGCCGGCAAAAGCAATTACTCTGCTGCCATCTAGTGGCGGTAGATGTAATTGCAGTGACGCCGCCCAAGTAATGGGAACTGCGTTACCGTGAGGGGAAGAGTAATCAGGTAGATTACTCGTTACCCTCAAAAGGGGCTGCGTTAGATAACTGTGTTTATTCTAACTCTGTTACTTACAACACTGCATACTAATGGTACACAATTATCGGCCAACAAACACGAACGTAGTGACGTACTACGAGGAATTTCAGCTCTTGAGCACCACCCTTTTGGCCCCCTCTGGTAACTTTGTGTTTTGTGAACATTGATTCTGAGCAGGAGTGTTTGTCAGAAAGAGCGTACTAATGGTCAGATTTTAGGACAACAGTCTGTCAACAGACAATCCCCTGCCAACAATTGGATCATGTGCATAAGGCTTTAGCCCAGCTACAGAACCAGTTTACCTAAGAGATATAAGAAGGTACTGGGTGATTTAACCCACCAGGAAGGCCTAATATTTATTATTAAGACCTGCAAGCACATCTGTTTGGCACCATAATTAACACCCTTTTGTTAAAGTGGATGTAAACCCACTCTCATTATTTCCAAATTACTTCCATAGTGATTATCTATAAGCAGTGGCGGCTGGTGCTCAAAATCTTTGGGGGGGGGGGGGGGGGGGGGCGCAAATGGAAAAAAAAAATTGCAGCCTCACTGTGCCCATCAAATGCAGCCACTGTGCCATTAATTGTCACCACTGTTCCATGTCATCAAACGCAGCCACTGTGCCATCAATTCGCACCACTGTGCCATGCCATCAAACGCAGCCACTGTGCCATCAATTGTCACCCCTCACTGTTACATGCCATCAAACGCAGCAACTGTGCCATCAATTCGCACCACTGTGCCATGCCATCAAATGCAGTCACTATGCCATGCCATCAAACGCAGCCACTGTGCCATCATTTCGCACCACTGTGCCATGACATTAAACACAGCCACTGAGGAAGGGACACGAATGTCTCGAACGCGCGCATCCGCCCGCGCATAGGAAGTGACGTCACTCGCGCTGCCACACCGGGAAACAGGTTCTCTGCCTTTTGTGTTTTTCAACACAGCCACTGTGCCATGCCTTCAAACACAGCCACTGTGCCATCAATTGTCGCCACTGTGCCAATTGTCACCACTGTGCCCTTTAATTGTCGCCACTGTGCCCATTGTCGCCACTGTGCCCATTGTCGCCACTGTGCCCATTGATGTCTTTGTGCCCTTTAATTGTCGCCACTGTGCCCATTCATGCCGCTGTGCCAATTGTCCCTACTGTGCCTATTGTCGCCACTGTGCCCATTGATGTCACTGTGCCCTTTAATTGTCGCCACTGTGCCCATTCATGCCTCTGTGCCAATTGTCCCCATTGTCCCCACTGTGCCTATTGTCGCCACTGTGCCTATTGTCGCCACTGTGCCCATTGATGTCCTGTGCCCTTCCCTGTAAAATTCCCCTCTCCCCCCCCCAGCCCGGCACTTACCTTTACTGGAGTCAGCCATCCATGTCCCTCGATGTCTTCTCCCACCCTCGATGACGCCTCAGCCAATTAGGTGACCGGTAGCCAGAACCGGCCAACCTGATTGGCTGAGACGCCTGTCAGTCTTATCAAAGGAACGCACCCCCGTGCGTTCTGAGAATAAGCTTCCGGGGACTTCCGTACAGCCAACCAGCTGCCGTTATTCAGATGGTCGGCGCGCATGTCCGGCCATCTGAATAGAACAGTGGCAGCCGTGACAATAACATAGATTCGTGCAATGCATGAATCTATGTTATTAGACTCAGTGGCGGTGAGAGCCAGAGGGGGCGGCGCTCCAGCACCCTCTATGGACGAACCGCCACTGTCTATAAGGATATACAAGCCTCCAGCTTGTATCCTTACCTGTCAAATATCGCCCCTTTAGCTGTTTGGAGCCCTGCAATACTCCGGAATCTGTGGGTAGGTCTGTTGTCCAAGGCTCGGTGGGTGGATTCGTGATGTCAGTAGACTTCCCGCCCACCTCAACACTCCTCTTGACCAGGCATCGATATTTCTTACACTGAACTTCTGCTGGTCTTGTGGATTAAGCCCCATGATCACTAACATCCAGTCAAAACCCAGGAAAGTCACCACATGACTTCAGCATGCCCAATCATGCTGAGGTGTGGCACAGCCAATCCTGGGAGAGCTGGAGAAGAAAAGAGGAGGGGATGTGAAGTACACAGAATGCCTCTCTCAAACTCCTGCATGAGATAGGAAAATCACCTGTCACTCATAGCAAGGGAGAAGAAATGGACACCTATTTCTCTGTGTGTCTGTTTGAAAGATAAGAGGATTGCCCAGAGCTGGATTAACTCTTTGTGGCAAGACTGCGCACAGATGAAATGACATCCTCTGCTGTAACAGATATGAGTCTTAATTGAAAAAAAAAAAAAAATTGGGGGGGGGGGGGTTGGTTTACACCTACTTTAACCACTTAAGCCCCGGAGGATTTGGCTAAGAAAAGGTATTACAAAAGGCTGCCCAATGACTGGGCCATTTTTGCGATACGGCACTGGGTCACTTTAACTGACAATTGCGCGGTCGTGCAACGTTTCACCCAAACAAGATCGACGTCCTTTTTTCCCCACAAATAGAGCTTTCTTTTGGTGGTATTTGATCACCTCTGCGGTTTTTATTTGTTGTGCTATAAACAAAAAAATAGCAACAATTTTGAAAAAAAATTCAATATTTTTTACTTTTTGCTATAATAAATTTTCCCCAAAAATATATAAAAAAAAAAAAATGTCTTTCTCAGTTTAGGCCGATACGTATTCTTCTACATATTCTTGGTAAAAAAAAATTACAATAAGTGTATAGTGATTGGTTTGCGCTAAAGTTATAGCGTCCACAAAATAGGGGATAGATTTATGGCATTTTTTTATAATATTTTTTACTAGTAATGGCGGCGATCTGCGACATTATGGCAGACACATCGGCCACTTTTGACACTATTTTTGGACCATTGTAATCTATATAGCGATCAGTTCTATAAAAATGCACTGATTACTGTGTAAATGACACTGTGTAAATGAATGATTCTGTGGGGGAGGGGCTACCAGTGACATGACCAAAATCACTGCTCCCGATGACAGGGAGCAGTATATCCCTGCCATGTCACTAGGCAGAACAGGGAAATGCCTTGTTTACATAGGTACCTCCCGTTCTGCCGCTCCGTGAGATGATCATGGGCACCCAGCGGACATCGAGTCCACAGGAGCCACGAGCACGGTCACCAAACAAGAGGCAAAGTACAGGTATGTTGCTTTGCACAGCCGTGCCATTCTGCCGACGTATATGTACATGCGGCGGTCGGCAAGTGGTTAAGCGTACCTCTTTTACACAGGACATTATTCTGTTTCCCTGTTTTCCCCCTGGCTTGCAGTATTGTTATAATGCACAAATTACCTGAGATTGCATTTCTTTTTCTTAGAGATGATAGAAAAAATTATGTTGGTCAAAGAAAAGCCACCTCTTTGCTATTGATGTCTACAGGCATTTGCCTACTGTGCCTAATAATACATCTAGCAGTGCGGAATCACCACTGACATATCAATTTTGAGCACATTGACTTTTTAAACCCACATAATATAATACAATGGTCTGTAAAGTATAAATAGATCCTTTCCCAGCCTCCTCTTATATATATATTTAGCAGCTGGTATTTACGGATCCTTTAGCCCCGGTATTAAAGCTTGCAGTAGAAAAGTAGGAAGATTTGGCTTTTTCAAGGTCAGGCGCATTCAGTTGCCTCTTCTCTAAAATATTAAAGCGGAGCTGGATTTAAAGTTTCACCATCTAAAATGTTAATGTTGTTATAAACTTTCATGTAGATGGTATTACATGATACTCAAGATGACTGTTACTCAAGCAAGTGCACTTCTGTGTTGACACCGCCACTTAGAGCAAATTGTCATTAATAATATAAGTGTTGCTATCGGTATGTTTGTCCTTATCTAGACTTTGGCAAAGAGGTAAATAAGGAGACTTAACATTTAAGCTTGTTGTTTAGTAATGGTTACTGGTGAGGAAGTTGGTAGTCGGTGCCAAAACCAACAGTGTAATTCAAAGGATACCAATACTTTAAACAAAGTTTATCCTAGTGCTCAGCTTTATCCACCCTCCTCATGCAATCCACATCCTCAACAACAGACTTCAGTAGGCCATGTGGATCTGGTGTTTCAGTCCTTCTGAACTACTAGGGTTGAGTGGTATTGTTCATGCATGACCAGAGTAGATCAGAGCTCACATAACCTCTTACCTAAAACTGTACACAACTACACCTTCCTATAACCCCAAGGAAACACCACGCTACTACTATTGGAGTTAAATGCCCGAATCGGCCTTTTATTGAACATAGGCTTATATATAACAAACCAGAACAATACACATCAATCAAGGTAACAATGGTTGCAGGTCCTTGATGGTACCATATAACTAAAACGTTGTGTCTGTGGCACCAGTTAGCTAAGTTATGACCCCAGCCGCCAAACACCGCTTGGGGGACTAACCCAGTTGACCTCAGACACCCACCGGTGTTACCACTTCCTGGTCATTATGAATTGAACGGTACCTCCCATGGCTTCCAATACCATCTCTATGCTGATGACACCCAAATCTATCTCTCTACCCTCAGCTCAATCCTTCAGTCTCTTCACGTTTCACTAATTTACTAACAGACATATCAGTCTGGATGTCACACCACTTCCTCAAACTCAATTTATCCAAAACTGAGCTCAAGAATTTTCCTCCCCAACATGCCTCTTCCCCTGATTTCTCTGTCAAGTAGGGATGAGCCGAACATACCCGCGTTTGGTTCGCACCAGAACGTTCGAACAGACCGCGGGTTCGTGCGAACATTTAGAACCCTATTGAAGTCTATGGGAGTCGAACATTCGAATTCAAAACGATCATTTTAAAGACCAATATTCAATTTAATGTTGGAAAACGTCTTCCAGAACCCGGGTCTCGCCCCAGGGAACATGTATCAATGGAAAAAAAAGTTTTAAAAACGGTCGTTTTTTCTGGAGCAGCGATTTTATTGATGCTTAAAGTTAAGAATTCCTTTAAATATCGTACCTGCTGGGTGTCTATAGTAGTGGCACGTGTTTATAATTGTCCCTGCACAACATGAGATTACTATAAGAAAAAATAAATTTAATACTGCTTGCGGCTTTAATGTAATGTTTGGTCCCTGCAATATGGATACACATCATTGAAAAAAATAGCATGGGTTTCCCCGCCACCACTCCCCCCAGGTCATTGCAAGACCCAGTGCCAATCCTGACCTCCCTGGGACCCTAAGCAAAATGACATGGCACATTAAAAATGAGAAGCGGGGGGTGCTGACGACAGTGATATGCGACATGTGACAGCTAATGCGTTTAGGTGCTAGCAAACAGCAAACGTGCAGTTACACCAACTGCATTTAGGTGCTATTAAACAGCAAACGTGCAGTAACAGCTATTGCATTTAGGTGCTATCAAACAGCAAACGTGCAGTCACACCAACTGCGTTTAGGTGCTATTAAACAACACACATGCAGTAACAGCTAAAGCATTTAGGTGCTATTTAACAGCAAACGTGCAGTAACAGCTAAAGCATTTAGGTGCTATTAAACAGCACACGTGCACTAACAGCTAATGCGTTTACGTGCTATTAAACAACACACATGCATTTACAGCAAATGCATTTAGGTGCTATTAAACAGCACACGTGCAGTTACAGCAAAAGCGTTTAGGTGCTATTAAACAGCGCACATGCAGTTACAGAAGTTGGTGTGGTGTGAATTACTGCACTGCTGAAAGTGTGTGTATCTAGCTGCTGAACATGGCTACTGAAAACAAGAAGCAAGAACAAAATGTGGAAAAGGAAAATGCAGCGCTCAAATACAATAAATTGCAGAATGTACCAATAAAGTGAAAAATCGCATAAAAAATAAAAATGCACATAAAATTATAGTTCAAACACTAAAGTCCAAAAATGAACCCGGTAATCATTAAACAGTGCAAAAGTTCAAGGTCAAAAATTGTGTGAGAAAAAGGATGTTTCTAGAATTCCAGTCACGGAAAGAAAAAGTTTGGTTTTTCAAGCGTGGAAAGATGTCCCACCACCAGTGAGAATGCAGGCTTACCAGAACAGGTGGACTCTAATAAAGTGCAATTTCTAGAGTCAGTCAGGCTTGATAAATGCTCAAAACTCGGTGTTGTATTTCTTCAAGAGAAGGGTCTACAAGTGGCTGTGATGCACAATTCAATACCCAGAGGATGTTTGGAAGATCTCGCATTCATAGGGTACAGGGGATGGTCATCCGTATCAATGATGATAAGTATAGGTAAAGAGAAGAAGAGGGGACGCCATAGTGTAATACCGTAAAAATCAATGTAAAAATGTATTTAAAGTTGCACTTACATATTGGATGAGAATACAGCGCATATCAGATAGAATGGTGGCAACAATGGAGTCATCTCTGACGCGTTTCTTGTCAATACACGTTGTCAAAAGGGTATCACATGCAGTTACAGCAAATGCGTTTAGGTGCTATTAAACAGCACATGCGCCGTTACAGCAAATGCGTTTAGGTGCTATTAAACAGCAAACCTGCAGTAACACCAAATGCATTTAGTTGCTATTAAACAGCAAACCTGCAGTAACACCAAATACGTTTAGGTGCTATTAAACAGCAAACGTGCAGTTACAGCAAATGTGTTTAGTTGCAAATAAACATGACAAGTGCAGTAACACAGAGTACGTTTAGGTGTACTAAACAGCACACAGGCAATACAACACGTTAGAACACTGCAGCTAGCACAATCTCCTGCCTGACAAATAGGAATAGCTGATGTAGCTAAGCTATACAAGGTATAAATATATGTACATCTCCTAGGGATGTGTGTATATTATATATATATATATATATATATATATATATATATATAAATATATAAATAATATATATATTCTCTACACACTGTAATTGAAGCTAAACTGACTAGCCTGCCTGCTCTATCTAGCTATCTAAAAAGACAATTTCTCTGTCTCTCTGACTGCTCTCATTAACAAGCCAGAACACACTACACGAGGCCGCCCAGCAGGCGGCCTTATATAGTGTGGGGCATGTGCTAAAGCCCTGAGCCATAATTGGCCAAAGCCACCCAGGCTTTGCCCAATTATGGCTCTTCGTTTTTTGCGCGCTGTGATTGGCCAAGCATGCGGGACATACAGCATGCTTGGCCAATCATCAGCGCGCAATGCCGCAGTGAATTATGGGCCGTTTTGCGTCACTCTAATTTGGCGCGAATGACCGCTTTTGTTCGAATTTTGTCGAACGTACGAACAGACAATGTTCGAGTCGAACGCGAAGCTCATCCCTACTGTCAAGATCAATAGCACTACTATCAGCCCATCCCTGCATGCCAAGGTTCTAGGTGTAACCCTGGACTCTGATCTATCCTTTCGGCCCCACATCCAAACACTTTCCAAATCTTGCCGCCTTAACCTCTGCAAAATCTCCAAATTATGCCCCTTCATAACCAACGACACTTTGACGGATCTTGGATACCCCGGCTGGGCACCTCCGTCAGACCTGTGTCTCCTGTTATCCAAACGCACCCGCAGCAGGCAGACTCGCCATAACTAGCCCTTAACCCCCCAATCACGAGGCAAACCACACAGGTGTTGAGGGTTAAACATGCAGCGCATAAACTGTTTATTAAATACAAAACATACACCTTTAAACACAGTTAGGAACACTCCCCTTAGCCTTCTCATAGAGGGGGGTAGGGGACAAGGAAGAACCAATGGGAACTCAACACTTGTACATTGAAACAGAAACTACAGTTGAAACACATAAAGGGATTATGATAATCAGGCTGCCCCCCCTTACACATCCCCTGCTGAGATGTGTCTCCAAACCCTTTGTCTACATGCCACGACCTAACATAATTAACACATTAACAAGAGGGGGAGATGGGGGGGAAGGGATCTAGCATTACATTTCATTACATTATCCCAAAGCCATTTGTCCCCAAGTCTCGTAGCCCCACGCTTTGGGAATACCGCCATCTTGTATAAACCTTTATCAGCTAAATGTACATTTTTTGTGGAATAAAAATATATATTTAGCCCAGCCGGGCCAATAGGTTTAGGTAGTCGGAAACGACTTCACAAACCCAACCACAGATACCGCATTCACCCGGTTCCGATGAACCGGCGACCGTGGACACAAATGTCTGGAGATGGCATCTTCTTCAAGTGGTGGGAGACGGCAAAAAGCCCTCCAAATCTCCCGTTCTCTGCTGGGCCATAGTCTGTGGGTAGGAGTCCAGCCCACACCCTCCTCCAAAACACACTGTGACAGTGGGTTCTGTCACAGACACCACAAAGCTCCTAGTTCACTCCTAGGTCATATCTCGCCTCTACTACTGCAACCCCCTCCTCACTAGATTACCTTTACATAGGCCATCCTATTCAGTCCATCATAAATGCTGCTGCCAGGCTCATCCACCTTACCAACCATCTGCTACCCCTCTCTGTCAATCCCTCCCCTGGCTTCCATTCACCCAAACAAATTAAATTCAATAACTTACAAAGCCATCCACAACTCAGCCCCCAGCTACATCGCTAACCTAGTCTCAAAATACCAACCTACTTGTTCCATTCGTTCCTAACAAGACCTTCTGCTCTCTAGTTTCCTCATCCCCTCCTCCCATGCTCGCCTCCAGGACTTTTCTCGAGCCTCTCCTATCCTATGTAACTCCCCACCCCAATCTGTCCAACTGCTTTCTCCTACTCTGCTTTTAGACGATCCCTGAAAACCCTCGTTTTCAGAGAAGCCTATTCTGCCCACATCTAACAACTGTACTTTTATTTTCTCCATCAGATCATCCCCAACAGTAATTACCTTTGGTATCACTTGACCCTCCTGCTTAGATTATAAGCTGTAACGAGCAGGGCCCTCTGTGTACTGTCTGCACTCATGTTGTAAAGCGCTGTGCAAACTGTTGACGCTATATAAAACCTGTATAATACCAACTAGAGGACGGCATACCTAAGATGAATCCCAACCATTTTACCAATAACACCCGGTTTAAACCCCCGTCAACGACCCCATACCACCAAAGAACATCAGAAGAAGTATAACAGTACTACCTAATAAAATAGGGCAGGAGGGAGGAGCGTTCTTCTGACGATTTCTTCTCTGCAATTGAAGCTAATCCACTCCTCCCTAGCACTATGCTCTCCTGCTCTTCACAATCACCTCATCTACTTGACCAATCAGGTAAGCGTCAGTATTGACCATACCACTTAATATAGTTAACCCCTTCTGCCTGGTTCCACCTCCCTTTTTAGTTCCTTCTCAGCTCCGGCCATAGCTTTACTTATCCCAATGAGCCCCAACAGAGATACCAATACTCACAAACCTAGAAGGACATGGATTCACTATAGGGCCCCTTTCAGACAGACGTTCTGATCAGGTTCAACCTTCAGTTTTTCAGGTGAACTTGATAGGAAGGTCCATAAATTCTTAGGAAACTTGTGTCCATTTACAGCCTTCTACCTCCAGGAAGAGGTAGGCGAAGAGACCTCAGGGTTCTCAGAGGTACAGCTTGATGGGCTCCAGGATGGCTAATCTTAGTGGAAATAATTGGTTTTACCGTTTTCCCCAGGATTGGAAACTCCTGGATTGGGTTCTGGAGTCCAGAGACTACAAAGAGTCTTGGGAGAAATGAAGCCCCTTTGTTGAACTTTACCTTTCATTACAAGTGGGCCAAAAGCCTGGAAAATGTGCTTCCCGGGCTGGCATTAGGTTAACAACAGACTCTGTTTTCTTGTTTAACATTTTATTGAAGTTTACCAAGGTGTACAGAAAGAATAAGCATAACTTACAACTTCAGGGCCGGTGCAAGGATTTCTGCCTACACAAGCGAAGCTCCATTTTGGCGCCCCCCCCCCTCCCCCAACGGCCACCCACCTCCCTTGCAAAAATGTTTCTTTCATTACATGCCAGACGGTGCCCCATTACATGACCAGACCTGCCCCATTACATGACCAGACTGTGCCCCATTACATGACCAGACTGTGCCCCATTACATGACCAGACTGTGCCCCATTACATGACCAGACTGTGCCCCATTACATGACCAGACTGTGCCCCATTACATGCCAGACTGTGCCCCATTACATGCCAGACTGTGCCCCATTACATGCCAGACCGTGCCCCATTACATAACCAGACGTGCCCCATTACATGACCAGACCGTGCCCCATTACATGACCAGACCGTGCCCCATTACATGATCAGACCGTGCCCCATTACATAACCAGACCTGCCCCATTACATAACCAGACTGTGCCCCATTACATGACCAGACTGTGCCCCATTACATGACCAGACCGTGCCCCATTACATGACCAGACCGTGCCCCATTACATGACCAGACCGTGCCCCATTACATGACCAGCCTGTGCCCCATTACATGCCAGACTGTGCCCCATTACATGCCAGACTGTGCCCCATTACATGCCAGACCTGCCCCATTACATGCCAGACTGTGCCCCATTACATGCCAGACCTGTCCCCATTACATGCCAGACCTGCCCCATTACATGCCAGACCTGCCCCACCAGACCGTCCGTGCCCTTACCTTATTCCATGCGAATCGCGGCTGTACGATTTTTCAAAAGCCGCGCCTCCGACGTCTTCTGTTCCGTGATAGGCGGAACATTCAGCTTCCCATGAGGCACTGTGTTCAGTGCTCGCCTATCACGGAGGCGCTCTCTCGTCCGAGGACGAGAGGGCCTCCGTGATAGGCGGACACCAAACCAGGACGAGAGAGCGCCTCTGTGATAGGTGGACACTGAACACAGTGCCTCCTGGGAAGCTGATTGTTTCCGCCTATCACGGAACAGAAGACATCGGAGGCGTGGCTTTTGAAAAATCGTACGGCAGCGATTCTGGTAATTTTTTCGCCCCATCCCAGGCTGCGGACCTGCCCGCCCCCAAGCGGCCGCTTGGTCCGCCTGGTGGTTGCGCCGGCCCTGTAACTTACAACCAATAAAAGGTAGTAATAAGTAGTGCATGGAAAGGTATACGTAACTAGTCTGTAGAAATCCAGCATCTGTGGTTATTATAAGCCTTTCCAGGGGCTGAATGTAATGCCGCGTACACACGGTCGTTTTTTGCGATGAAAAAAAACGAAGTTTTCTGTGAAGTAAAAAACGACGTTTTTGAAACGTCACTTTTCAAAGACAATTTTGCATACACACCATCGTTTTTTCACAAAAAGCGAGGTTACGTTCACCACTCTTTTCCATTGAAGCTCGCTTCAATAACTAGCTTCTGGGCATGCGCGGGTTGAAAAACGTCGTTTTGAACGCCGTTTTTGCTACACACGGTGACTTTGTGAAACAAAGAACGACGTTTTGAAAAACGACACAAAAAATTCAAGCATGTTGGAATTTTTTTTTGGTCGTTTTTTTTAAGACAAAAAACTACGTTTTGCCCACACACGATCAATTTAAATGACGTTTTAAAAAACGTTGTTTTTTTTCATCGCAAAAAACAACCGTGTGTACGCGGCATTAGGTGCAGAGTATTGTCTAGCATCCTCGGGCACACACATATGTCTAGTCATTGAGTATTTGTTTGAACAATTGAAATGAAAGCAACAATAGATTTCAGCAAAGAGGTGGGAGTAGTACTGTCAGGGTCTTTGGGATAAAGCAGATGGAATGTGTCATTAATTAATGTTCAAAAAATATCATAGAAGGCCAAGTGGCCAAACAAAGGAAAGCAAGGAGGAATGGCCAATTTAAATTACAATGAGGTGAGTAAATATGATATGGGCTTCCTACCTGACCTGTGCCTCATGTACCGATGCTGTGTCCATCTGCAGCCTTATGATCTCCGGTCCTGTGATATGCAGTCTAGTCGGTGGCCGTGTAGTGCAACAAAGTCCCGCCTCCTCCTTGTCTGTGATGGAAAAACACTGACTCGGTTTCCCAGCAGTGAGTCAGTGTTCAGCCTATCACAGACAAGGACGAAGAGAAGACTGGGCTTTGTTACACAGCGTGGTCGCCGACTAGACTGCATATCACAGCGCCAGAGTTCATAAGGCTGCAGATGGACACAGTGAGGCGCGGGACTCGAGTATAAGCCGAGGGGGGCATTTTCAAAACAATGTGCTGAAACTCGGCTTATTCTCGAGTATATACGGTACTTTAACTGCTTGCCGACCTGCCGCCGTCATTTTATGACGGCAGGTCGGCTCTACTGGGCGAGAGCCTGTCGCTGTACGTTGGCTCTTTAAAGGCCACTAGGGTGCGTGCGCGTGCCGCCGGCGGCCCGCCCTGCGCGCCCCCCCTCGCCCCCGAGTCCCGTGCGCCGCCGGGCACCCACGATTGCTCGTTACAGAGTGGGGAACGAGAGCTATGTGTGTAAACACATAGCTCCCGGTCCTGTCAGCGGGGGAAATGCTGATCTTCTGTTCATACAATGTATGAAAAGAAGATCAGTGATTTCCCCTAGTGAGTCCACCCCCCCCCATACAGTTAGAACACACCCAGGAACATACTTAACCCCCTCCCCGCCCCCTAGTGTTAACCCCTTCACTGCCAATGGCATTTTATAGTAATCCAATGCATTTTTATAGCACTGATCGTTATAAAAATGCCAATGGTCCCAAAAATGTGTCAAAAGTGTCCAAAGTGTCCGCCATAATGTCGCAGTACTGAAAAAAACGCTGATTGCCGCCATTACCAGTAAAAAAAAAATATATATATAAATAAAAATGCCATAAAACTACCCCCTATTTTGTAAACGCTATAACTTTTGCGCAAACTAATCAATAAACGCTAATTGAGATTTTTTTGTTTACGAAAAATATGTAGAAGAATACGTATCGGCCTAACCTGAGGAAAAAAATTTTTTTTTTTATATATTTTTAGGGGATATTTATTATAGCAAAATGTAAAAAATATTGCATTTTTTTCAAAATTGTCGCTCTATTTTTGTTTATAGCGCAAAAAATTAAAACCGCAGAGATGATCAAATACCACCAAAAGAAAGCTCTATTTGTGGGAAAAAAAGGACGCCAATTTT
This sequence comes from Rana kukunoris, assembly GCA_029574335.1. NCBI lineage: Eukaryota > Metazoa > Chordata > Amphibia > Anura > Ranidae > Rana > Rana kukunoris. The sequence continues at coordinate 590,198,988 of CM056050.1, forward strand.
GTTTGGGAGTCACGTCCCACGACCGTGCAATTGTCAGTTAAAGCAACGCAGTGCCGAATCACAAAAAGTGCTCTGGTCATTGGGCAGCAATATGGTCCGGGGGTTAAGTGGTTAATAACTTTATTAGGGCAATGATGTCACATAAAGGCAGCATTAAATTCAGGGGCCCTTTTCTCTTTGGGGAAGGGGGGCTGTACAGTCTGCCAGAAGTGAACTGGTAAATGGCCCTACTGGTCCCTTTTAGACAATTTTACCTGTTCAAGGGGTTGTAAATTTTATTTTCTAAATAGGTTCCTTTAAGCTAGTGCATTGTTGGTTCACTTAACTTTTACTTCAATTTCCCTTCTAAATGTTTTTTTTCTTTGTCTGAATTTCTCACTTCCTGTTCCTCCTCAGTAAGCTTGCCCCCATCATCCGAGCCGTTCTGTCTGGGGGTTAGTCAGCCAGAACAGCTTACTGAGGAGAAACAGGAAGTGACAAATTATATATTTGTACTTGTGGATCATATCCCCCCTTATTCTTCTCTTCTCCAGAGTGAATAAATTCAGTTCTTCTAATCTTTCCTCATAGCTGAGCTCCTCCATGCCTCTTATCAGTTTGGTTGCTCTTCTCTGCACTTTCTCCAGTTCCCTGATATCCTTTTTGAGAACTGGAGCCCAAAACTGGACTGCATATTCCAGATGAGGTCTTACTAATGATTTGTACCGGGGGGGGGGGGGGAATATATCTCTCTCCATGCCTCTCTTAATACAAGAAAGGACTTTGCTTGCTTTGGAAACCGCAGCTTGGCATTGCATTCCATTATTGAGCTTATGATCAACCAAAACCCCCAGACCCTTCTCCACTACAGATCCCCCCAGTTGTACTCCCCCTAGCATGTATGATGCATGCATATAACTTAGCCCCTAAGTGCATAACTTTACATTTATCAACATTAAACCTCATCTGCCACTTGGTCGCTCACTTAGACAGAGCATTGAGGTTGGCTTGTAAATTGGAGACATCCTGCAAGGACATTATTCCACTGCATAGCTTGGTGTCATCTGCAAAGACAGAAATGTTACTTTTGATCTCAGACCCAATATCATTTATAAATATAATAAAAAGTAAGGGTCCCAACACCGAACCTTGGGGTACACCACTGATAACCTTGGACCATTCAGAGTAAGAATCATTAACCACAACTCTCTGAATTCTGTCTTTCAGCCAGTTTACTATCCATTTACAAACTGATATTTCCAAATCTGTAGACTTCACCTTACACATGAAAGGAGGTAGTCCTCCTCTGAGCAAGCTTTTTGGTTTGCCATTGGGCATCTACCAATGATGTCCAGCTTTCTGCCACCTGGCTACATTATGAACATCTTACAGATGGCAGTCGACACGGCAAATAAAATAATAGTGGGTAGGGGCAAAATTGCCAGAATTTTTCTGCATTATTTATACATAATAGGATTATATCTCTAGTTTTGGATCTTGCAATGCCAAAAGAAAAACCTCAATTACTTGACAATATCATTAGGCCGATCACATGAATGTTAAAGCTGAGTTATGGCTTGCATTCGCAAAGGAATTTCCAGCAGAACACTCAATGTGTCTTGAAAGCTTCCAGTTTTCAGTTAATATTATTAGCTTCTGATAGTCAGACAGCTCCTAAATCAGATAAACGCAAGGTAAGGATTTCTCCCCTATAGAAGGGTCTAGTTTGAGATTGAGCCGAGACTGCTATTGATTTTATTAATTTATGAACTCTTTTGTGCTGAAGAGCCATTCAGAGGTTTGGTTGCTATATATTAGGCTATAGCTTCCACTCCATTTGACTGCCCAGCTGCTCAATACATCTACGCTAGCTAATCTTTAAGATGGACTACAAGTTAATTGGGCTCAGCTCCTTGGAGACCTTTTAAAGATGCTGAACATCTACGTAATTAATATTTGCTTGTTGCCTTGGCAGGGGCACTGCCTACCCATCTAGGTCTTATGGTGCTTCCTCTGCTCTGACAGGGGTTTGGAGCCTGTGGCACCAAGTGTACGAATCACACTTGGCTTTTGATTGGCCAGGTTGCCTCTGATCTGATGTCATTGGCTCATGCCCCTGTCAGAGCTTTGGGTCGCCAGAAGTAGATGTTATTTTCTTGGTAGGGCAAAGGCAAAACAAACAGAGGCGGCTCTAGGCTTTGTGAGGCCCTAGGCAAAACTTAACATGGGGCCCCACTCACAGCCATGATGGGAAAAATAATTCAAGAGCCTCTTCCCCACAACCCTGGCCGGTGGCTGAGGGGGTCTGCCGGCAGGGGGCTTATCGGAATCTGGAAGCCCCCTTTAACAAGGTGACCCCCAGATCCTGCTCTTTAATAACTAAGGGGCAGGGGGTCACCCGGGTGAACGCCCTTTTTTGTGACATCATTGACTGAGGGCATTCTGGGTCATTGACGCCACAAGGGGTGGTGTCACCGATATTCACTGCTTGTTAGGGACGCTGGCAGCCCCGCTCCTGAATCAGGGCTCTTAACGCTGCCTGAGCACAGCAGCGCTAAGGTCTCCTGTCCCTCAAAACTGGAGTAATGCATCGGGTAAGTTAGGCGGCCACAAGACACCTGTGAGTGTGAGACCTTAGGCGACCGCCTTATTTGCCTAATTAAAGACCTGCCTCTGAAAAAAAAACCTTTACCTTGATTCCTTCTCCCCCTACTACCTCACCTTTCTTTGCTTCCCCTGCCACTGTGATCAGCAAATCCTAGGTCGCCTCTAAATTTATAGCATACGGGAGATATGGGAGTTGATTTCTTAAAGGCAAATACACTGTGCACTTTACAAGGGTAGTTGCTCCACAGCTTGGTAAATGAGAAGAAGCTATACTGACTTCCATCACCCAACCATGTGCAAGCAAATATTTATTTTTTATTTTTCCTTGGATGTGATTGGGTACTCTTTGCAAGGTGAAGTGTTACCTCATTTAGGCCCCTTTCACACTGAGGAGTTTTTCAGGCGGTACATCGCTAAAAATAGCGCCTAAATACTGCCTGAAAAACTCCTGCCCAGCCTTCTCAATGTGAAAGCCCGAGGGCTTTCACACTGAGGCGATGCGCTGGCGGGAGAGCATCTTTGGAACAAGCAGCATCTTTGGAACAGTGAGAGGAGCGGTATGTTTACCGCTCCTTCACCGCTCCTTCCCATTTAAAACAATGGGAAACCACGGTAATAGCGCCTGCAATGGGCCTCTGCAGAGGCCCATTGCGGGTGGTATTAACCCTTTATCGGCCACTAGCGGGAGTTAATACTGCACCGCTAGCTTGTGTAACCTTACACAAAATTATGAATTAACACATGTGGAATTATATACATAACAAAAAAGTGTGAAACAACTGAAAATATGTAATATTCTAGGTTCTTCAAAGTAGCCACCTTTTGCAGCAGACACATCTCTAGAACAGCTGATAAGAGGAGACTGTGTGAATCAGGCCTTCATGGTGGAATATCTGCTAGGAAACCACTGCTAAAGAAAGACAACAAGCAGAAGAGACTTGTTTTGGGCTAAAGAACACAGGGAATGGACATTAGACCAGTGGAAATCTGTGCTTTGGTCTGATGAGTAGTGTTGAGCAGAATATGCCATATTCGAATTCGCGATATATCTCGAATATATAGTCGAATATTCGACATATATTCGCTAAATACGAATATTCGTGATATTTTTTGGAAATTAAATGATTGCGAATTTTCGCTATCGCGAATGCGAATGCGAATTGCGAATTGCGATTGCGAATGCGAATATTCGAGAAATGCGGAATGGAGCACTCTGATTGGCTCAGAATATTCGTGATATATTACAATATAAAATAATTGCGAATATTCGAGAAATGCGGAATGGAGCACTCTGATTGGCTCAGAATATTCGTGATATATTACAATATAAAATAATTGCGAATATTCTAGAAATGCGGAAGGAGCACTCTGATTGGCTCAGAATATTTGTGATATATTACAATACACAATAATTGCGAATATTCGGCAAATGCGGAAGGAGCACTCTGATTGGCTCAGAATATTCGTGATATATTACAATACACAATAATTGCGAATATTCGAGAAATGCGGAAGGAGCACTCTGATTGGCTCAGAATATTCGTGATATATTACAATACACAATAATTGCGAATATTCGGCAAATGCGGAAGGAGCACTCTGATTGGCTCAGAATATTCGTGATATATTACAATACACAATAATTGCGAATATTCGAGAAATGCGGAAGGAGCACTCTGATTGGCTCAGAATATTCGTGATATATTACAATATAAAATAATTGCGAAATTTCGAGAAATGCGGAATGGAGCACTCTGATTGGCTCAGAATATTCGTGATATATTACAATATAAAATAATCGCGCGATATCGCTATTGCCGAATAATCGCATTGCGATTTTTCGGCAATATAAAATGAGCGCTGCAGCTACTCGGCCCAAGGTCTCTAATCATACCAGCAATGCTTTTAGACGTCGATGGGGATCTCTAGGATGTGATCTGTTCTAAAAAAAAATTGAAAACATTCGAATATTCGAAATAGCGAATATTCGCCGCGATATTCGCGTTATTCGCGAATACTCGAATATGCAATATTCGTAGCGAATATTCGCAATGCGAATATTCGTGAGCAACACTACTGATGAGTCCAAATTTGAGATCTTTGGTTCCAACCACCGTGTCTTTGTGCGACGCAGAAAAGGTGAACGGATGGACTCTTCATGCCTGGTTCCCACTGTGAAGCATGGAGGAGGAGGTGTGATGGTGTGGGGGTGCTTTGCTGGTGACACTGTTGGGGATTTATTCAAAATTGAAGGCATACTGAACCAGCATGGCTACCACAGCATCTTGCAGCGGCATGCTATTCCATCCGGTTTGCGTTTAGTTGGACCATCATTTATTTTTCAACAGGACAATGACCCCAAACACACCTCCAGGCGGGGGAAGGGCTATTTGACCAAGAAGGAGAGTGATGGGGTGCTGCGCCAGATGACCTGGCCTCCACAGTCACCGGACCTGAACCCAATCGAGATGGTTTGGGGTGAGCTGGACCACAGAGTGAAGGCAAAAGGGCCAACAAGTGCTAAGCATCTCTGGGAACTCCTTCAAGACTGTTGGAAGACCATTTCAGGTGACTACCTCTTGAAGATCATCAAAAGAATGCCAAGAGTGTGCAAAGCAGTAATCAAAGCAAAAGGTGGCTACTTTGAAGAACCTAGAATATGACATATTTTCAGTTGTTTCACACTTTTTTGTTATGTATATAATTCCACATGTGTTAATTCATAGTTTTGATGCCTTCAGTGTGAATCTACAATTTTCATAGTCATGAAAATAAAGAAAACTCTAATGCGATCACGCGATCACACGATCACTTTTGGCGATGAAAAAAAATGACGTTTTCAATCATGAAAAAAACGACGTTTTTCAAACTTCATTTTCCAAAACGACGTTGCGTACACACCATTGTTTTTCTACAAAGCTCTAGCAAAGCGTGGTGACGTACACCACGTTCGACGGCACTCTTTTCCATTGAAGCTCCGTCTCATAACTTGCTTCTGAGCATGCGCGGGTTTAAAAACGTTGTTTTCAACATCGTTTTGCCCACACACCATCACTTTTTATGACACAAAAAACGACGTTTTGAAAAACGACACAAAAAATTCAAGCATGTTGGAATTTTTTTGGGGTCGTTTTTTTTAAGACAAAAAAAGACGTTTTGCCCACACACGATCAATTTAAATGACGTTTTAAAAAACGTCGTTTTTTTTTCTTAGCAAAAAATGATCGTGTGTACACGGCATTAGAATGAGAAGGTGTGTCCAAACTTTTGGTCTGTGCTGTATATATATATATATATATATTTTTAAGTTGTACATCTGTTTGTCAAAAAGCAATATTTTTGTTAGTTTATGAAACTTTTTATTTATGAAGACATTATTATATATTACAACTGCTAAATTTGTGTCTGTAGTGAATGTTCAAACATTACTACCATAAATAATAACATGTTATTAGATTTTTACTCCAGGAGTATATAATAGGTTTGGCAGTTCTAGAGAAATTCTTAAATAATTCATTACAATTTAACTAAACCCATTAGATTTTAGTCAACTAAATTGATTTTTGTCATAGTTTTCGTCAATTGACTTAAAGGGGTAATTCCCCCAAAAACCTTTTTTTAACATTTATTCAGGCTCGTTATGTCAAGGGGAATCAGGTTTTTTTTTTTTAGAAATGAAGCAGTACTTACCGTTTTACAGATGCATCGTCTCCGTCGCTTCCGGGTATGATCGTCTGGTCTGGGCGTGCCTATTTGATTGACAGGCTTCCGACGGTCGCATACATCGCGTCACGAGTAGCCGAAAGAAGCCGAGCGACGGTGCGGCTCTATACTGCGCCTGCGCACCGTCGTTCGGCTACTTTCGGAAAATCGTGACGCGATGTATGCGACCGTCGGAAGCCTGTCAATCAAATAGGCACGCCTATAGTCGGAGCCCATACCCGGAAGCGTCGGAGACGATGCATCTGTAAAACGGTAAGTACGGCTTCATTTCTAAAAAAAAAAAACCTGATTCCCCTTGACATAACGAGCCTGAATAAATGTTAAAAAAAAGGTTTTTGGGGGAACTACCCCTTTAATTCTAATTTTATTTTTGTTTAGTTTTTGTCACTCAAAACATGCAGCAAATGAAAAAAAAAAAATATTGATGAAATTAACACTGGTGTAAAGGTGTTTATGTGCGTTCTGTTAAGACAGCCAATTAATTTAAAAGGGCTGCCAATGCACTAGACCAGGGGGCTCCAAACTGCGGCCCGGGGGCCGGATGTGGCCCTTTGCTTGCCTTAATGCGGCCCTTGGGGCATTTTTCCATCCAATATAAATGGGGCATGATTCTTGTTGCCGACACCAATGGGGCACTATTCCTCCAACTGACACCATCAATTCTTTCCATTAACACCAACGATGGGGCACTAGTCCTCCCACTGTCACCAAAGATATGGTATTATTTACTCCCACTGGACATTTTTTACTCCGAATGGCCCTAGTCTGGCCCCCCTGAAGTCTGAAGGACCGTAAATTGGCCCTTTGTTTAGAAAGTTAGGAGACCCCTGCACTAGACCAAAAAAAATAAAAAATCGGCACCTTTTTTTCGACGCTGTGTGTTTCCTCTCCGTTGCATTGCAAAGAAAGTGCATTAAGATGCCATTTAAAATGATTGCATTGCACCAATGTGTTATTGCAGTGCAATAGTGTGATGCCAGCCATGCTTAATTATTTAAAGTCATTGTAAAGTCTCATTTTATTTCTATTAACCGCTTAAGGACCAGCGCACGACTATATGTGTCGGCACAATGGCACGGCTCCCAGGGCCGTCTTAATAGCATCTTGGGCCCCTGGGCAAAGTAATGTTCTGGGGCCCCTACAATGATGACAGTGCAGGTAAACAGACATCAAGTAGGTAGGAAGCAGACTGCCTCCCCTGTGTATCTATCACTCTCATTGCCATCATGGGGCGTGGGCTCAAGGACCAGCTGCTTTGGGGGCAGTGCCCAGGTGTGCCCTCTCATTAACACAGCCCTGACGGCTGGGCAGATGGTTGTGCCTGTACGTCCATTTTAAGATGTGGCATTGTGGGCACGCATGGCGCCCACCGCAAGCTCCGTGACTCCGACCGCGGTAGGGTGACCACGTGTCCCGGATTGCCCGGGACAGTGCCACATTTTGCAGGTCTGTCCCAGGCACATTCATTCCAGGACAATACAGTGTCCCGGAAAAACAAACTGACACAGATACCCCCCTGGGCCGATCTGATGCCCCCAAAAAAGGCTGCAACATCACAGCTTTACTCACTGAAAGTACTTGCCCTGGCCGGCAATGCCTGGAGGAGCACAATCCCCGCCACCTGATTGTGATAGGAGAAGTCATAAATCCTGCCTCTTGTGCCCAATCACTGTGCTGTGATTAGTTACAGCACAAGCTGATTTTTTGGAGGGGGGGGGTCCCTGAATGGTAGTTTGGAAATGTGGTCACCCTAGACCGCGGGTCCTGTGGACTCGATGTCCGCGGGCATACCCGTGATCGTGTCACGATGAGGAAGAAGGGGGAAATACTGAAGAAAACAAGCATTTCCCCTAGTGACAGAACACTGATCACAGCTTCCTGTAATCGGAAGCTGTAATCAGTGTCGTGTCACACACAGCCCATCTCCCCTACAGTTAGAAGCACTCCCTAGGACACACTTAACCCCTTCAGTGCCACCAAGTGGTTAACCCCTTCACTGCCAGTGCCATTTGCACAGTAATCAGTGCATTTTTATAGCACCGTTAGCTGTAAAAAGGACAATGGTCCCAAAAATGTGTTAAAAGTGTCCCATGTGTCCGCCATTATGTCGCCGCCATTACTAGTAAAAAAATAATAATAATAAAAATGCCATAATTTTATGCCCTATTTTGTAGATGCTATAACTTTTGCGCAAACCAAACAATATACACTTATTGAATTTTTTTTTACCAAAAATACGTATCGGCCTAAACTGAGGAAAAACAATTTTTTTAAATATATTTTTGGGGGATGTTTATTATAGCAAAAAGTAAAAAATATTGATTTTTTTTCAAAATTGTCACTTTATTTTTGTTTATAGTGCAAAAAAAAAATGCAAAGGTGATCAAATACCACCAAAAGAAAGCTCTATTTGTGGGGAAAATAGGACGTCAATTTGGTTTGGGAGCCACGTCGCACGACCGCGCAATTGTCAGTTAAAGTGACGCAGTGCCGAATCGCAAATAGTGGCCTGGTCTTTGGCCAGCCAAATGGTATGGGGCTTAAGTGGTTAAAGAGGATCTTCAGCCCCCCCCAAAAAATTGTAATAGTCATCATCTAAAAATACTGTAGCTGCTGATTTTTAATAAAAGGACACTTATCTGCCCCAGGGATCCACTGCTGTTCTCAGCCGGGCCAGTTATATGCGGGCATCAGCATGTTTACTAAAGCCGCGTACACACGATCAGTTTTCTCTTCGGGAAAACTGTCATGTTTTCTCTTGGATGAGAAGACCGTCGAGAATCACAACGAGAAAACGTAGAAAATGCGTTTTTTTGCTCTGCAATTTTCCCATAGGGAAACACTGCTAGGGAGCCTACACACAGACGGTTTTCTCGACCAAGAGAAAACCTGTCGGGAAAACTGGTCGTGTGTACACGGGGAAAAGGGTCCTCGGTTTTCCCGTCGGGTTTCTCAACGGTGAAGAGAAACTCGATCGTGTGTATGTGGCATAAGGGAAGCCAGATGTGACTCCTTGCTTCACAACTGGCCCCCCACTGCACATGAGCGAGTCGCGCTGCGCTTTGTGAATGGTCCCGCAAAGTGGGGGACGAACATCCGCTCAGATCGCCTAGGGCAGTGATGGCGAACCTTGGCACACCAGATGTTCTGGAACTACATTTCCCATGATCCTCAACTACACTGCAGAGTGCATGAGCATCATGGGAAATGTACTTCCAAAACATCTGGGGTGCCATCACTGGCATAGGGGATCCACGCAGAAGTGGGAGTGGGTACCTGTCAAAACCAGGTACCTGCTCCCACAAAAATGATAAATGTGTCCAAAGGTAGTAGAGGAGGAGGCGGAAAAGCAGAACCTCCCCTTTTGGGTGAAGTTCTGTCCGCTTTAAGACAGTTTAGGTGTAATTAGAGCAGAAAGCCCCAATCCAAGAACTACAGTGCTGGGCTTTCTGGTTAAAATTGGAACATTGTGAAAAGAAGACCCCACAATTGAAAGTTTAGGGGTTCCCTGGTGTACCGCGCGGGTGTCTGCACTTACATATCCATTTTTTTTAAACTATTTTTCTGATGGAATGCTTGCTTAAAGGGGAGTTCCACCCACAATTTCACTTTTTAAATATAAATACCCCTTTAATACACAAGCTTAATGTATTCTGTTGGTCTGTAAACTAAGGTCCGTTTTGTTAGGTTGTTACAGCATTTAGATTAGTTTAGTTTATAATCTACAAATAGACCGTGGCCATCTTAAGTGTGGGCATCATGAAGCCAGACTGTATGACTTCCTGGATTTCAGCTTTGCATATCTCGCACATGCTCAGTGCTGCACAAGCAATGTAATAGGTTTCAGTCAGGTTTGCAAGGACTACTGGGAACCATGATGCCTATCTCAGAAACCCTTGCAAATAGCCTTGTGACTTAATAGCCTAGGCTAATAAAGAGGAGGAAGTAATGAAGGACTACAAAATAAAGGTATTTACAAGCAACAAAATAATTAAAAATTGTCCATTCTAAACACTGAGATTAGGGCATGCAGCACAGCCAAACATAAAAAAATGGGTGGAACTCCACTTTAAGTTTCTAAAACTCCACAGAGCTTTGTCTCTAGATATCTCTAAGGTCAAACTCTCACTAACACGAGGCTACCTTTATATTCCTCGCAAGAATCCATTTAATGTATTCAGCCCAGGGTCCCCCAGAGACCTCTCTGAATATCATAGACTACAAACATACCTGGGATAAACAAAAAAAGGGCATTCAATCTGCAAGGTCACGTCAACGGTTGTGCGCCGTCAACCCTTGGTTCTTGCAGGCCTAGAATATGATTTTTTTATTTTTTTATTGCTGGGACTTAACAGATAAAAGTCTCCCATGATTCATTATTTTATGACAGTGATTAATATTAGATGCTGCGTTCCCAAGTCAAAATAAAAAAAACAAGCTGGCTCCACAGAATGAAAATGTATGGTGAGGTCATATTTTAATCTATTGCTGGAGTTAGCAGTTTAACGAGTTCCCGTAACACCATTGTTATTGTAAGTAGTGCAGTGTGACCCCCCACCCCCCCGCCCTCCCACCCCCAGAGAGGGCCACTGGCTGATGATGGTCAAAGGCACAGTCAATGTACACTTTCAGAACAGATGGTGATGATGACCAGAGTTCTCCTTCATTAGTGCAAAGGCTGCCAGCACACATAGAGCACAGTCCAGGCACACTGAGGCCGCGTACACACGAGCAAATGAATCTGTTCAAATCGGTCGGACAGACCGATTTGGACAGATTTGTCTGCTGGCTGTTTTGGTTTGATAGCTGTACACACGATCAAACCAAAATCCCCGCCAGCAGACAGCGCGGTGACGTGGCAATGACGTTGACGCCGCCACATCACCGCACCAGGAAGTAAATCACTTCCGCGCATGCGTCGAATCCATTCGACGCATGTGCGGGCAGATATGTCTGCTGGTTAGCGTACTAACTGTGAGGAATTATCTCTTCTATAGGACCAGCCAGGTAGATTTCAGGGTTCAATGAAGAAAGAAGTCCTCAGCTCTCAGGCCTGGGACTTCATATAAAGACACAGGAAACAGCAAGGTGTAGTTATATGAAATCTGCTTTACTGAATCTACATCGGCCGTATTTATAAGGCAAAAAGAGCTGACTTTACAATGTGACGTATGGATTAACATAAATACATTAAGTAAACCATTTATGAATTTAGTGTTACCTAATGTCATTCAACATATAGATGTGAGCTCAAAGAACCTTTGTTTTATGAGCTTATACAACCATTGTAATAGTACGTTATCTTAAGTCAATGTGAGCCGATACAAAGTCCATACATGACATACATATCTTAAACTGGGTGACAGGTTTCTGCATCTCTGCAAAAAATGAGACATTGTGTAAGCTGTATTAATACAAAATTACATGGCATATTAAATCTAAGATGGGTGGGCTATGCTATATTTCTTACAATTTCCCCTCTTTGAGACAATATATGTCTCACAGTTATATAATATTTCTTCTATCATTATACATACTTAGATAAATCCTATTCGCAGCAGCAGGATCAGGGGTTCGGGATGCCTTGGTAATTATGCACATTATAAGCTTATAACACGCATATAGGAACAAAACAAAAATAATAATCATAATGACGGTTATGGCAGCACTTTGTAACCAGGTCAGTATGCCTGATCCCGAATTTAGGCTGGCAAACGGGTTCCAAATTTTGGCAATATTTCTAGCTTCATCTTGTAATTTGTTTACTTCTTTTCGGTGTTGTGCAATAATATCATAGTAATCGGGTATTTGGACAGATGTGTTGTGTATCCATGTGCAACATTCGTAATCCTCTGTAACCTCACATAACCCAGTAAGAGCAGCACTCATGCTTTCTATGGCTAACTCGTGTAGTTCTAATTGTTTTCTAATTGCTCTAGTTTCTATATTTAATTTAGTAATATCATCAGAATTATTTTCCATTATTTCATCAATAATTCCAGTATACTTATTTACCCTTTTCATTAAGTCTATTCCCCACCCAGTCCATGAGGGAAACCATGCCCATGCCATATCCTTTTCTTGGAATAAATCCCGTCTTTCACGATACTTAAGGGGGTATCTGGGATGTATACTGGCCTCTAGTAGGTGTCTTCCCTTATCATCCCCCAACACACCCATTATAGGGATCAGTGATGCAAGGTAACACCATCCCTGAGGGTCCATGGGAATCCATGGATGACATGTTTTCCCACAACAGATATAAATACTATTTCCTAAAGCTAGGGGTTGTTTGTTAAATATTGTCATCATTTCATCAGAAAGACTGGAAAAGGTTAAACTTGACAATAATTTTCCTACTGTGGAAGTGGAACTAGAGTTAAGAAAGTCCATTAGAGTGGTGTTTAGGGCAGGCTCTGAAGTGTGAAAGAAAGGGCTTTCAATTGAAGTCATTGAAAAGTTAATTTTAGCTTGTTGGCAAACTTCAGCTCCCCTTGTGGAGTTCCCCAACCTAAAACACCAGTCTGGGAAATAACTTCTTTATAGATCAACATTATCAGTACCCTATTGCGGGGTCACTACCCTATCTTCTCTACTTAGTATGACACCAAAGGGTCCACAGTACTACTTCACATCTATGTGGAGCAAAGTTCTTCTTAGGGTGTATGTGGATACATATCTTTACTCATTCATATCACCCATCTTGGCATCATACGAATCTACTAATCTGACAATCTGATAACACTCTATCTCTTCCCTGGGGTCATCTTCCTCAGTTCTAATTGCCACTCTAGTAATAATTGTATTTTAACAATAATAGAGCATTTGTGATATTTAAAGGTACAGCCACATCCAACATTTTTCATATCCTGATTGCTGTGCATAGGCATATTTAAACTTCAATAATAACATTTTATCTGTAAAACTTTCTGAGTTTTCATTTCTCTTGTGTCTGTCATGTGTATTACTCATATTATTCTGTTGTAGAGTGTTAGAGGCTCCACAAATACTTTTTATGTGTCCCAAATCTTCAGGATGATAAATACAGTTAGTTGTCAGCCAAATTGGCAGGAACACGATCAGGGCAGTCAAGAATAAGAGGCACAAGGCCTTCCCAGAAGTCTGTGGTGAAATAAGCGACGTCATCTTCTTCAGAGACTTTTTTTCCACCTGCTTCACTCGCTGTTCGAGGATTTGTATCACTTTCTTCACCTCCTTTATCCTTGGCTTGCTTCTTAGGTGTTTGGTTCACCTTCTTCACACGACTGGCATGGATCCAGGCCTGTTGTCCCTCTACCAGAATAGCTGTTCGGATAACCGCGATCACTGTAGTCGGAGGTCCAAATGGATACTCTTCCTTCTTGGTACGCTTCAGTTGCTGGACCACTACGACATCTCCGACCCGAAAGGGATGAGTTGGTTTCTGTGAAGAAGATGGAGAGGTGCGAGCAACATTCCTTTCAACTTGATCTAAAGTTTCAATAAGTTTCAATACGTTTTTTTTTTACATATTCTTCCTGAATAAGATCTAGGTCCCCTCTTTCTAACATAAGTGGCTGTCTGGCCCATGGGGTGGGGAATGGTCTACCCATTAAGACTTCAAAAGGAGAGTTTCCTGTCTTTTTAGAGGGTGTCATTCTTACCTCGGCTAGTATAGCTGGTAGGACCTTCTTCCAATTTGCATACGTGCCTCCAGTGGCCTTCCTGATCTTATCTTTAAGCGTTCTATTCTCTCTACCTGAACTCTGGGGGTGGTAAGGAATATGAAACTTCCATTCTATTTTTAGTGTTTTTACTAGATCTTGACAAACTTTGGCCACAAATGCAGGGCCATTGTCTGAGTTGATCTGAAATGGGCATCCCCATCTGGGAATGATTTCCTGTGTGAGAATTTTTAATACTGTTTGTGCATCTTCCTTTGTTGTTACAAACACTTCTATCCATCTTGAGAACATGTCCACTATTACTAGCAAATATTCCTGTTTTTTACCTAGTTTTGGCATGTGTGTAAAATCAATTTGTAAATGAGTGAATGGTGTAGATGGATATATCAGATGTTCATGTTTTGCCTTGTGAGGGTTCCTGGGATTATTCCGAATGCATGTGATGCATCTGGAAACATATGCTTTAACGAGAGAGGGAAGACCTGGAATGTAAAAATCCTTATCCAAAAGTTCACATGTGACTTTCCAACCTCTGTGACCTATGCCATGGTATTGTGAAATAAAAATGGGTGCGCTGGCTACAGGGATACATGGTCTCCCCTCTTGGCAGACAAGGCCAGTTTCTGGGCTTGTCTGCACACCTATTTTGTTCCATTGCTGTATGTCTTGGTCTGTGGTGTATGCTTGGAGGTCATGCAATGTTTGATCTAGGAGTGGGATTTCAGGTGAGAGCAATGGCATTTGGATGTCTGCTGGCTGTGTGGATGCTGCTTCTCTTGCTTTGTCAGCTAAGGCATTGCCTCTGGCTATGTCATCTTGTTGCCCTGTATGTGCCCTACAGTGTAGTGTGGTTGCATGTCCTAGAGTAAATGATGTAGCCATTTCCACCACCATCACACAGGATACCAGAGCTGCTCTGAGACACGCCAGCATGCCCTGTACTGGCATAGGCACAACCCTTGGGGGAAAAACAATAGGGCGCAGTTTGCCTCCCATGTTTTTGCGCCAGGACTCCTGTCATGGTTGTACAGTTGTCCCTAGCAAATAGGTGTAACCCTTTGCTATACTCAAAGGTCAAGACCAGGAGCTGCTATCATAGTTGTTAGGTATACAAAAGCATTAAACATGTCATACAATCTTGCATGTCAGTACCTGTGGTTTGTCTCAAAATGTTATCATAGTACAGTCAGGTATCCATTGGCAGCAGTCATGCCAATCATGCCAAGAAAGGACAGCATATCCTTCTTGGTCTGTGGGGGGGCTAGACCCACGGAGAGCCGCAGCTCATGACTGACTTTCCTTTCACCTTTTGTGAGTACAAAACCAAGGTATACAACAGTTTCCTGACACCATTGAAGTTTCTTTTTGGAAACTTTGTGACCATTGTCTGATAACCAATGTAACAGATCTAAACCATCATTTTTACATGCTACCTGGCTTGCGTTACATGTTAATCAACATATTGGAGTAGGACAGAACAATGGCAGGGAGTCCAGGACCGCAATGTGGCCTGGAGCACAACTGAGTAGACTACAAGGGAGTCCACATAACCCTAGGGCATTCTACACCATGTCGTCTGGCAAAAATGTTTTAAAAAAAAACAGAAAGCAAGGATTGGCTGTGTCTCCTCATCCACAAGGACGCTAAAAATATATATTTGTTAAATCAATCACAGAAAAATACTCTGCATCGGGTGGTATGGAGATAATAGAATGATTGGCACATCAGTCACTATAGGTGCACACCAGGTTATTTACAGCTTGAAGGTTTTGAACAAATCTATAACTGCCACCCTGCCTGATAATGGGCACTCACAGCTTTCTCTCGTATTACATCAAAACATCCTGCTGCTTCTTTCTGTATTAAAACTTCCTGAAATTGGTCAATCGTCTCTGTGGTCCAATCAGATATCATCTGTTTGACCATCAAGGCGAACTGGGGTTTTAGATTATTCATATAAGTTTGAATAAACGAAGCTCCCACATCAGTAGCTGTAGCTAATCCAGCCTCTGTTGTCCAATTTTCATGAAATCTTTTCCAGAACTCAACTACATTCTCTTCTGTGTGTAATTTCTACCCTTACATGCCTTTTTTTAAGTAAGTTAAAGTACCTCCTGCAGAGGCGGTGTGTTTGGGGCAATGTTTCATTATCCTATCTATGTTTCTGGTCATAATCTTTCTTACTTAAATCTTTGGTGGGCTTTTTCTGTTTCATATTTTCCCTCTGGAACCCATATGGGGCATACTTTAACCAATTACCTGCTCCCTTTTCCATATAATCCATATCCCATTTAGGGTCCCCGGGGTACCAAGGGAAAGCTCTCTTATCTCCTAAACACAATCCTTTGACCATATCTATGTGGAATTCTGTATTACTACCATTTTGAGGGAACGGGTCTACACTGTGTAAGGCTGTGGTCCATTGCGCTAAATTTGAAACCCATGGGTCTATAAGTTCATAATTAGTACCACAAGTTCTAGCTACAAAATCCTTACACATTTCTCCTGGGTTGGGTGAAAGGGGAGGACATTCTTTACCTTGTTTCTGACCCATATTGATAGTGGTAGAAGACTGACTTACCACACAGTCTTCTGATCCACACAACAAATTATTCTTATACTTCTATGCGACAGAAAGAAAAAGCAAAAGATTGTGAGCTTGTTTGGATCTCCTTCCTCATTAACCCCTTAATTTTCCTTCCCAAAAGGAATGTCTATGCAGTACTGCTTATCTTTTGTGGGTTTACCAAAAACCCTGGGTTTACCAAAAACCCTTCTATGTGGGGTTACCAAAACCCTCCTATGGGTTTACCAAAAACCCTTCTATGTGGGGTTACCAAAACCCTCCTATTAACCTCCTGGCGTGGTCCTTATCCCCTACTAATTTTATGGTTCTAAAAAGCTTCAATCAGAGCTGAGGCAAGAAAACATTCAGTCAATAAAGACAAAAAACTTTTTCCTACCTCAGTTAATTGCAGCTTTTATCCCGGACGAGCCCCCATTTTCTGTGAGGAATTATCTCTTCTATAGGACCAGCCAGGTAGATTTCAGGGTTCAATGAAGAAAGAAGTCCTCAGCTCTCAGGCCTGGGACTTCATATAAAGACACAGGAAACAGCAAGGTGTAGTTATATGAAATCTGCTTTACTGAATCTACATCGGCCGTATTTATAAGGCAAAAAGAGCTGACTTTACAATGTGACGTATGGATTAACATAAATACATTAAGTAAACCATTTATGAATTTAGTGTTACCTAATGTCATTCAACATATAGATGTGAGCTCAAAGAACCTTTGTTTTATGAGCTTATACAACCATTGTAATAGTACGTTATCTTAAGTCAATGTGAGCCGATACAAAGTCCATACATGACATACATATCTTAAACTGGGTGACAGGTTTCTGCATCTCTGCAAAAAATGAGACATTGTGTAAGCTGTATTAATACAAAATTACATGGCATATTAAATCTAAGATGGGTGGGCTATGCTATATTTCTTACACTAACCAGCAGACATATCGGTCCAACAGATTCCCAGCAGACAGATTTTAAAGCAGGCTTTAAAATCTGTCTGCTGGGAAATTCCGTCGGCTCGCCCGTACACACAATCAAATCTGTCTGCTGGGAGGGTCTGTCAGACCGTTTCCAGCAGATAGATTCGATCGTGTGTACGCGGCCTTACACCAAGAACAGTGAGTCTAGGGCACAGGTGTAAAACACAAGGCCCGCGGGCCGAATTCGGCCCTCCAGGCCATTTCATATGGCCCTCACACCTCTCCTACAGCCCTCCTGTTGTTCTTTTCCAAACCCCTACTTTCAAGCAATGCATCCAGCTTCTTCCGAGCAGCAGCATAAGGAAAGGGGGTGCACTGTGATGTAAGGGAGAGTGGGGGACTCAACTTCTGATGGTGGAGTGGTGCTTGACATCTAATGTAAGGGGAGGGGAATGCACTGGACATCTAATCTTACAGATACAACCGGCCCTTTTAAGAACAATCATAATGCTGATACGGCCCGCAATAAAGTTTGACACCCCTGGTCTAGGGGATACCTTTTTGTGGTTTTATTGTTGAATAACTTGGATGGGGTGTAGGGAAGTAGGGTAAGGTGACCAGATTTTTTACTAGTAATGGCAGCAATCAGCAACTCTCCGCCCGCCTCACAGCCTGTGAAGCCTTACTCTTCGGGCACGGATACTACTGGTTGGGGATCGGAGGAAGATCACTTCACCAGGGAAGGCAAGGAGATAAGCAGGCAGGCGGCTGGCCGGGACTTGAGCCAAGGCAGAAGAACATGCGAGCAGGGCTAAATAGGCATGCGCCCGAAACTGAAGAAATATTCACTCCGCTCCGACCAGCACATTATCATCAGAAACGGGCACAGATAATGGGAAAACAATACACCCCCCTAAGCTAATAGGGGCAGCAGTGTATGGGGTGTAATTCAGATTTTTTTTAAATTCTGCACTGTCTTTGAAATTGCCGCAGCCCCTGATCAAATCCAATCCGCTGACAAAATCTGGGACAGACTTGGTCCGGGGACAGTGTCCTCAATCTGGGGACTGTCCACGGAAACCGGGGATGTTTGGTCACTCTATAGTAGGGGATACTCCAGGACTACACAAGGACGCTCTTCTCTATGTTGGAAACTTTAGGAACAGTTATTTTGCTCAGCCCAGAACACAATCTTCCCGTGAGAGACTGGTAGAGGCCATAGGTATGTACTCCTCAGGAGGGGAATTACTTGATCCAGCTTTAACCTCCCTGGCGTTATGATTCTGTCTGGAATTTTGTACCAAAAGCGTTGCAATTGTTTTGCAAGGAAATGTGGTGTTATGTATTATAGGCATGCAATTCTTAGTAAGTACTTACTTAAATCTATCTAAACAAGAGTCTAATAGGCATCCCGGGTATGATTTTTTTTTTTTTTTTTTTTATTAAAAATTATAATATAATAATTATAAAAAATTATAACAAATAATAATATAATTATAGTAAAAATTATTCAATAATGTAATCAAATCAAAATCACTGAAATTTGCTCAGTTGCAGAATTTTTGCTGTCATAATTTTTTTTTTTATGACGAATTTCCCCACAGATCGCTATCGCTAAATTCTGCAAGTGATTATAATTTATTATCGCTGTTTTTTAGCTGCTCTAAAACAATTTTTGCCATAAAGGGACACTTTTGGTTGCTATGGGCAATCTACAGTTTGCAGGGAGAAAGAAAAGTTTTTATTATATAAAATGACATGCAGGGCACTGGGCAGACCACTAGGGACATGGGGGGTGTGTATTTTTTACATACAGTACTGTAATCTATAAGATTACATTGTACTGTATGTAAAGTGTTTGTTTACATTTTTGAATTTGGCGCCGTTCTCCGTCCCCGTGCGACGTAACGTCGCAGGGAACGGAGCTCGGCGGCACACGGGGACGCTGTGTGAATCGAGCGAGCACCCGCTCGCTCACACAGCGGGGATGCATCGCTGGATCCAGGGAGAAGGTAAGTAAACAGTCTCTGGATTCTGCGAGGCGAGCCCGTGTCTGACACGGGATCAACTATAGTAGCAGCAAATTTTTACCCCGTGTCAGACACGGGAAAAACGCCAAGGAGGTTAAAGGACAGTCCTTCCATGAGAAGCTAGAAGAGACTAATGTAAGAACCACTCAGGAGAGGAACTACCCAGCTTAATTTAGCGTAAAGTCTTTCCATTGAACTAAATGGGATCAGTTGGTATGTACCTGTGAGACCCCTTACACACGACCGAGTTTCTCGGCAGAGTCCAGCGAGAACCTCGATGGGAGACGTATTCTGCCGAGAAAACCGGTCGTGTGTACACTTCTCGTCGAGCCAAAAAAAGAGCATGTTCTCTATTTCCTCGTTGTTCTATGGGAAAATTTGGCTCGATGAGCTTTTTGACTGCCAAACTAGGAACTCGACGGACGGAACGATGAGTTTCGCCCGACGAGTTTCTCGGTCGTGTGTACACGGCCTAAGGGGTAGGCGGGCGACATTCTCTCTATGTTTCCCTCCTCGTTGGGCACAGAGCAAGGGTCACATACTGTAGGGAGCCTACCACAGAGTGGCTTCTTTGGGCTATGCCAGGCAATGAACGGGGTCACTAACTCTTGCATGTGGGGTAACTCTTTGTGTAATCACCAATGCTGGCACCAGACGGGGCCATGGTCATGTCCATTAGGGCAAGCTCGCCGACTCAGAGATGAGACACATGTGTCTAGTTCCTCCATAAGCTGCTTCGTTCAAGGTTCTACAGACTTGTACTGAATTACTGTATGTGTTGCATTCGGAGGGACAGGCTGAGCCTCTGCCTTCTCCATCAGTCAGCGTACCTCTGTTACCTCACCCCAAGTAACAGAATGAGGTCACACCAAGCATATAGCATGGACCTCATGCATGCGCGGTCTTAATTCTCCTTTTCCCGTACCGACCAGGCCATAGATCTCCACAATGCTAGTCCACTCCCGGAAACGACAGAGATGGACAGCTAGGGAGGGAGTCAATGCACCAACCCCCTCGCTACCGTAGAACCTTCCATCAAACCAGGTACCACACCAAACGACTGGTTGCTGTTCTTACTTGCGGTGACTTATGGCAAATACCTTTTCCTTCTTGTCTTGTTGAATCTTGTCTCTGTCTTAGTGATGTTACACATACCCCATATTGCTGTTATGGACACAGGTTCTTTAGAAATGCACCAAAATTTCACATGCACCCCTTCAGACCAGCATAACTCCCAACTGTCCCTGATTTGGAGCAAAGTCCCTCTGTACCTCTTTCCACCTTATTTGTCTCTCTGCTCTAATCTCCACAGTTATATACAGTATAAAATGCACTTTTTATCTTTCAAAAAGTGTTTCCCAGTGCTAAACCTTTCATCCAATTTCTAAATTGCTGCATTTGTGTAGCGCCCTGCTCCTGTTGAGTAGGCGCTATTATGTAAATTTAGTTACCTGAGCTATAGTTTAGCTCAGAGGATTATACCAAATTGTGGGTTCCTGTTCCAGTCCAGCTGCGTTGCACATGTTCCCCTTGCCTGCAGGTGTCGCTGTCACAGGGAGTCAAGGTTGGGAATGCAATAGGTTGGGCGCATTGGGTGCCTTCTTCCCAGAAGCAGCCCAGTGGGCGTGGTCAACCCGCTGTACATCCTGGGAGAGGGTACTTAAGGGGCAGCCGCCCTTCTGGCGGGGTCTCCCGATCCTGACCTGGTGGCCCTCCTGGCCTCAGGGATGAGCTGACAGTGTTTTTCCTGTCTCGGGGCCTACTGGCCCGAGGCTCCGCAACTGAGAGTGGGCCCAGGAGTTTCTGAGGCCTACTGGATGCACCCGGATCAACTTGCCTCACTGTGCTGCCCACCTGGCTGAAAGATCCTGGTACCGTGAGCTGTGTACTTCCTTTGAAGTGTGTGCGTGGTTACACAATCCTGTGGCAGAGGGCTGTGTAACGACCCAACGACACTCATCAAGTCTGTGGCAGAGACTGTGAACGAGCTTCGCACCGGTTGTTAGGTTAGTGAGAGAGGCCTATCCAGTGGTTGCTAAATCCAGCGTTGAACGAATTTGTCCTTTGGATCTAAGACTGTACACGTGATCCGCAAAGCAAGGTACCTGAATCTTCCCTATCCCTCTACCCCTCTGTTGAGAACCTGTTTAATAAAACTCTTGAAGAAAAAGTAAACCTAAGGCGGCGTACACATGACCGAGGTTCTCGCTAGAAACCAGCTAGAACCTCGCTGGGAGCTGCATTCCAGCGAGAACCTCGGCCGTGTGTACGCTCCTGGCTCGCCCCGCCCGTCGGGAATCCCGTCGAGCGAATAGAGAGCAGGCTCTCTATTTGCTCGACAGCCCGTCGGGATGAATGGCTGGTTGCCATTCCCGATGGGCGGGTCGCCGATTTCGACGGCCGGCCGAGAACCTCGACGAGCGGAACGATGTGTTCCGCCCGTCGAGGTTCTCGTACGTGTGTACGCCGCCTAAGTGTTGGTGCGGACATTCTTTTTGAACAACTCTTCAGGAGAGAAGTAAGGTAACGGCAGGCCCAAAATTAAACCAGCAGCTCCTTCGGTGGTAGAGCTAAATTTGTAAATTTCAAAAGCCAGTATAAAGGAATAGTAATGGTTTATAAAAAGCACTTGTGGGTTTAACCAATTGCTTACTGGGCACATAAACCCCCTTCGTGCCCAGGGGAAATTTCAGCTTCCGGCACTGCGTCACTTTAACTGACAATTGCGCGGTCGTGCGACGTGGCTCCCTAACAAAATTTACGTCCTTTTTTCCCCACAAATAGAGCTGTCTTTTGGTGGTATTTGATCGCCCGTGCGGTTTTTATTTTTTGCGCTATAAACAAAAAAGAGCGACAATTTAAAAATATATATATATATTTTTACTTGTTGCTATAATAAAAAAAACAAATTTTTTATTTTTTTTAACTATTTTTTTTCTCAGTTAAGGCCGATACATATTCTTCTACGTATTTTTGTAAAAAAAAAAAAATATCGCAATAAGCGACTACTTTGCGCAAAAGTTATAGCGCCTACAAAATAGGGGACAAAATTATGATTTTTTTTTTTTACTATTTTTTTTTTACTAGTAATGGCGGCGATCTGCGATTTTTATTGGGACTGCGACATTATGGCGGACACATCGGACACTTTTGACACATTTTTGGGACCATTTACATTTATACAGCGACCAGTGCTATAAATATGCACTAATTACTGTATAAATGTGACTGGCATTGAAGGAGTTAACACTAGGGGGTGAGGAAGGGGTTAAATGTATTCCCTGGGTGTGTTCTAACTGTGTGGGGGGAGGGGACTGACTGGGGGAGGTGACCGATGCTGTGTCCCTATGTACAAGGTTAACAGCATCTGTCTCCTCTCCCTGACAGGACGTGGAGCTCTGTGTTTACACACAGAGCTCCACATCCCTGCTCTGTCACCTCCGATCGCGTGTACCTGACGGACACCGCGGCCGCCAGGTACACGCATCTAATCCTCAGCGATGCGACGGCACTGTTTTTCCCCATGCGCGGGGAATTACAATAACATGACGTCCAAACACGTGACCCCGGCACTTCAGGTCCGCGCTGTGGACATCTTTTGTCCATAGCGTGGATCTGTAGTGGTTAATTAATCTTTATTTTGTAGAATTCTCCTTTAGGGGGTAGGACAAGGGGTGTGTCCTATGCCTGCATACTTTTACTAATTGGTGTCCCTCATTCTTATCTCAAAAAGCTGGGAGGTATGCACATGGGGGTAGTGCTACACGTGGGGGCAACCAATCAGAATCTACTTCAGTAAAGTCACAGTACTATAAAGTGCATTCTGACTGGTTGAGGTGGGTATAGCAATTTGTACTTGTTTAAAGACCATAACAGTTGAACTGAGGACAATCTGTCCTGGCAAAAAAGGTGAAGGAAGGATTGACAGAAGTCAGATGTATGTAAGGAAAACGAAAATAGAATTTCCTCACGGGTAGCTCTGAAAATGTGAGGAATTGCAGTCAGTGTGCTGAGATGTGGCTAAGTGGTTGAGTGATATAAATACGATAAAATGACCTTCATTAAAGACAGCGGGAACCAGGGCTTTTTTTCTGGGGGAACTTGGGGGAACTCAGTTCCACCACCTTTGGCTCAGACCCTTTGGTGCCCGCTCACCACAATCACTTGTGAACACAGAAGTCTGGTTTCTGTGTTTACAAGTGACTGCTTTGTAACCCCCTGAACTCTGCTTAAAAGGGTTTTCCATTGACAGACAACTTAAAGTTCACCTTTTTCTGTCCTGTACGGTCTTCATCTTCTCCGGTAGATTTAACCAGTTCTACACCTTTATACCCCTTATGGACCAAAACTATTTTAAGATTTCAGCTATCAGCCTTTTCATTTGCTGATAACTTTGACTTTTATTAACCACTTGGCAACCAGCGCACGCTGAAATATACGTCGGCAAAATTGCACGGACAGGAAAAAGGGTGTACAGGTACGTCCCCTTTAAATTGCCGCCTTGTGGTCGCGCACGCTGCTGGCAGCGAGCTCTCCAACCCTGACGCGAGCTCCGTGACCATGCCCACCAGTGTCCCACGATCGGGTCACAGAGGTTAAGAACGGGAAGATGTGGTGTGTAAACACAACATTTCCCCATTCTGCCTAGTGACACCGTCACTGATCATGTTCCCTGTCATTGGGAACGGTCATCAGTGACGTGTTACGTGTAGCCATGCCCCCCTACCGTAAGAATCACTTCCTAGGGAACACTGAACCCCTTCAGCGCCCCCCTACAGGTTAACCCTTTCACTGCCAGTGTCATTTTTACAGTAATCAGTGCATTTCTATAGCACTGATCGCTGTAAAAATGCAATGGTCCCAAAATGGTGTCAAAAGTGTCTGATGTGTCCGCCATAATGTCGCAGTCACAATAAAAATCGCTAATCGCCACCATTACTAGTAAAAAAAAAAAATATTAATAAAAATGCAATAAAACTATACCCTATAACTTTTGCGCCATCCGATTAATAAACGCTTATTGCGATTTTTTTTTACCAAAAATATGTAGAAGAATACATATTGGCCTAAACTGAGGAAAAAAAAATGTTTTTTTTTTTAAATATATATTTTTGGGGGATATTTATTATAGCAAAAAGTAAAAAATATTTTTTTATTTTTTTAATTGTCGCTCTATTTTTGAATTATAGCGGACAAAAAAAATGCGGAGGTGATCAAGTACCACCAAAAGTAAGCTCTATTTGCATTATAAACAAAAAAAGAGCGACAATTTTGAAAAAAAATCAAAAAAATTAACTTTTTGCTATAATAAATATCCCCCAAAAATATATTATATATAATATTTTTTTCAAAGTTTAGGCCGATACGTATTCTTCTACAGATTTTTGGTAAAAAAAAAATCGCAATAAGCATTTATTGATTGGTTTCCGCAACTGTTATAGCTTCTACAAAATAGGGGACTGTTTTATGGCATTTTTATAAATAATTTTTTTTACTAGTTATGGCGGCGATCAGCAATTTTTATCGGGACTGACATTATGGCGGACACATCAGATACTTTTGATACCATTTTGGGACCATTGTCTTTTTTTACAGCGATCAGTGCTATAACAATGCACTGATTACTGTAAAAATGCCACTGACAATAAAGGAGTTAACCACTAGGTGGCGCTGCAGGGGTTAAGTGTTGTTCCCTAGGAAGTGATTCTTACTGTTAGGGGGCGTGGCTACACGCGACATGTCACTGATGACTGTTGCTGATCATGGGGAACGGTCATCAGTGAGGCCGCGTACACACGATCAAATTTATCTGCTGAAACTGGTCCAACGGACCGTTTCAGCAGACATCTCCGATAATGTGTACGGGCTAGCGGACATGTTTTCCCAGCGGATACATTTCAAAGCATGCTTTGAAATTTGTCCACCGGAGACATGTCCGTCGGATATGTCCGCTGGTTAGTACACTAACCAGCGGACAGAAATCTCTGCGCATGCGTCTAATGGATTCAACGCATGCGTGGAAGTATTGTACTTCCTGGAGTGGTGACGTGGCGGCGTCAACCTCACCGCCACGTCACGGCGTCCTCAGCCCGATGGGATTTTGGTCCAAAGGTGTGTACACGCCATCGGACCAAAATCCGATGAGACATGTCCGCTGCAAAACAGTCCGTCGGACATGTTTGAGCGAACATGTCTCATCGTGTGTACGCGGCCTGACAGTGTCACTAGGCAAAATAGAGGAATGCCTTGTTTACAAAGGCATTTCCCTGTTCTGCTCTTGCCGACCGCAATCGCAGGAATCCTGGGAACATCGAGTTCCCAGGACCCGCGGCCACACTCGCGAGGCACATGGTGGGTGCGCGTGCATGAATGAATGAATGAATGAATGAAGAACTTGTATAGCGCAGCACATGCGAAATAAATCGCCTCTGGGCGCTTGTTGTTCCTTTCTCCTTTGAGATCAAAAGAGATGAGTCTTGATCTTTCTCCTGAAGACCAAGTAGTTCTCCTCCAGTCGAATGCTGGCTGGTAAGGCGTTCCATAGTCTGGGACCTTGGACAGCGAATCTCCTGTCTCCTTTGGACTTGTATCTGGCTTTCGGTATCTGAAGCCGATTTTGGTTATTGGATCGTAGAATACGATTGGGATTGTAAATTTTTAATTTTTCGCATAGATAATGGGGAGCATTCCCATGGATACATCTATGCGTTAGACAGAGTGCTTTAAAGGTGATTCTGTCTTTGACTGGTAGCCAGTGAAGGGATCTCAGTGAAGGTGAGATTGATTCCCAGGGTTTTTTCCCAGTCACAAGTCTGGCGGCCGTATTTTGTACGACTTGAAGACGAGCGATTTGGTACTTGGGAAGTCCGAGGTAAAGGGCATTTGCATAGTCCAATCTGGAGTTTACAATCGCTCCCACCACGACCGCTATGTCTTTCTTGGGAATAAAAGGCGTGAGTCTGCGTAGTAGGCGCAGCAGATAGTGAGATCCGCTGACTACTGCCCCTATTTGTGCGTTCATTGTCATGTCGGAGTCAAAGATGACCCCCAGACTTTTGACTTTGGCGCTAGGGGTGATGACTTTGCCCAGAATGGGCGGGGGGATCCAGGTTGTTATCGATTGATTGCTACGCTTGGCGTGAAACAGAAGAAGTTCTGTTTTCGCTCCGTTGAGTTTGAGATAACTCTTTGTCATCCAATCCTCTATCAAAGAGAGGCATGTCTCTAGATTGAGGTGGTGATCCTTTTTATTGCAAATGCGGAAGTACAGTTGCGTGTCGTCTGCATATGAGTGATATAGCAGTTTTTGGCTGCTGATGATTTCAAAAAGAGGACGCACATAGATGTTGAATAACATCGGCGACAGGGGAGATCCTTGAGGGACCCCGCACGATAATGTGCGTTGTTTAGAAGTGAAGGGTCCTAGCTTCACTATTTGCGATCGGTTTTCCACAAAAGAGGAGAACCAGGATAGATCGCTTTCTGCGACTTTGGCTATTTTAGCCAGCCGAGTCAATAACAGCTTGTGATCAACTGTATCAAAGGCTGCGCTTAGGTCCAGCAGAACCAGCAGAGAAGATTCTCCTTCGTCTGCGGCCTCAAGAACGTCGTCCCATATCTTAAGCAATGCTGTTTCCGTCCCGTGTCCGGGACGGAATCCCGATTGCAATGGGTCGAGTAAGTTGTGGGTATCTAGATGCTGTTGCAGCTGCAGTACCACTGCCTTCTCCATTACCTTGGAGAGAACATTTAGGCCTGTTATGGGGCGCCAGTTAAGTGGATCCTTAGGATCCAGGGTGGCATTCTTCAAGATGGGTTGAATGAAGCCCTCCTTCAGCTGGGAGGGCATTTTGCCCTCCCTGAAGGATTGGTTAATAAGCTGCGTGACAGGAGGTGCCAGGATGTCGGCGCATTCCTTCAGCAGTTTGGTGGGGATAATATCATTTGGCGCAGTGCTGTTGCGCAGAGTGCCGATGATATTTTTAGTGGTCTGAATGGAGATGGGTTCCAGCGTGAACTCACCAAACTGTGGTGGATTGCTGCCGGTGCTGTGTAAATGACTACGGGGGGGGCTGGGAGAGCAATTGTTCTGCTGAATGCTTTGCCGGATTGCCTCAATTTTGTTAATGAAGCAATCCGACAACTCATCGCAAAATTCTTGTGTATCCAAGTTGGGGGCTTCAAGACATTCTGGATTCATGGTCTGAGTGACCAACTTGAAGAGTTCGCGGGGGCGATTTAGGGCACCGTTGATAGCCTCAGAAAAATAGTTTTTCTTGGCTTCGAAGATTTGCTTGTAGTATTTTCTGGTGATTGCCTTGTAAATCGCGAGGTTCTCATCTGAAGGGTTTCTTTTCCAGGCTGCTTCTGCCCTTCTACGCTCTTGCTTCAGTAACGCCAGCTGGTTGTTGAACCAGCCGGCGTTGTTTTTCCTGATCTGGGTCTTTCGTTTCGGCGCTATCAAGTCAGCTGACTGCAATAGTGCTGTATTTATGGCCTCTAGTGTTTCTTCCGCTGTTTGGTGCGGCTGAATTGTGTTTATTTTTCCCCCTAACGTGGCTTTGAAGAGTTCCGAATGGAGCTTCTTCTGACATCTGGTCCAGTGTGTTGTCACTGGATTTGATGTTTTTGTTAAGGGGGGGAATTCGGAAATAATGAATTTGATTGCATGGTGATCTGTCCATGGCAATGGTTCATTTTCCAAGATTTTTATTTCCAGATCTTGTCTGAAAATAAGATCGAGCGTATGACCTGAAGCATGTGTGGGCCCACATACTAGTTGCTGAAGCCCTAATCCTTCCAGGTGGTCGATGCAGGCATCGGCAATGGGGTCTTGCGGGGAGTTGGCCCAGAGGTTGAAGTCCCCGAGCATCAAAAGGTGTTTACTATTCAGGGTATAAGTGGAGACAAAGTCCGTCAAAGATGGGAGCAGCTGCGACTTGGGGCCGGGTGGCCTATAGCAAAGTAGAATCCGGACGGTCTCCTGGCCGTTTACTTGCAGTTGAAGAGTAAGGGTTTCCATGAATGGAAGCGGGTTTTGGAGGCTTGGTTTTGTGATCGCAAGACGCGTCTTATGGATCACCGCCAGTCCTCCACCTCTTTGCCCTATTCTGTTTTCCGTTATAATACGGTAGTTTTCTGGCACCAATTCTCCTAGAATGGTGTTACAGTCAGCTGTGAGCCAGCTCTCTGTAATGAAGAGGCAGTCTAGGTCGTGTAGTAGAATGAAATCATGGATTTCAAGTCGGTGTTTTACCGCCGATCTTGTGTTGATCAGAGCACATGCAATGCGCTTAGGTTGGGGTAAACGGCTAAAATTTTTGACGGTCGATCGTCGATCGATCCTCAAAAGGTGCTCAATTCTTAGGGTCTTTTTGGTGATGGCTGGCAACATTGCGGCGAAACGCCTCAAATTCCAAATGGTTTCTGCGGAGTACCGCCGATCAGCCATGGTCGCCATTCACCGGGGGAAAAGTCGTTCCTTTTAATGGCGATGAAGAGAGGATTCAATGAATCCTCCCGGCTTGGTCCAGAGGAAGGCAAAAAACCCCTAGCCGTGCTGTGCCAATTTGCCTTTGGTAGGGGAAAAAATTCCTTCCTGATCCCTGAAAGGCGATCGGGCAAGCCCCTGGATCAAGTGCTGTTTAAGTTGTGACAGGGGGGGTGGGGGGGGAAGCTGACACTGCTGACACTGCTGGGTGTACCAAGATGGCCGCCGACCAGGAGCAGGGCATGGGACCCAGGCTGGTATGTAGCCAGCTGGGTGGATTAGTGAGCCAGGGGGGGGGGCTGGTTGTTGAGGCCAGGGGTGGATGAGTACCCACAGTGGTTGGGGGTGAGCTCCTGGGGGCTACAACCAAAGATTTGGCCGAAAATGCGGCGCGCCGCTAGGCCGCGGATGAAGCCGCGGCCTTTCCTAAGCCGCGGCGGCCGCGAATCAGTGACGGCCGGCGCGGTTCAGGGGAGCAAACGGGAAATCGCGGGGAGGCTCCGAGGGGAAGGTTTTGCTGACAGGTGGGTGGTAATGTGGGGTAAGAAGAGGGAAGGAGACCCCAGCGTTCAGCCGATTCGGCGGCTTATCCTGATAAGGACGGCCGCCAATCGGTTCCAGGGAAGGTGATGGCCGGTAGGGTCTACCTGGGGAGGATGCTCAAGGAGGTGGAGGGGGTGGTGGAGATGGCCCCTATGTCAGGGGCTTACCTTGAGGCTCACGGTGGGAGAGAAGAGAACCAAGGGATCCAGGGGCGGCTCAGGGTCAGAGCAGATCTGACGGCTCAGACAGCAGAGGCTGAAGCAGGGGGAGGAAAACCCTGCCTGTCTGGCTCCAGGAGCCGTACGCCCTACTGTTAGGACGCACGCCGATTACTACTGGAGTCAGTTCTAGCCCTGGGGAGGAGTCACTCTTTCAGACTCAATCCTGGAGAGCAGGCTGGGAGGCGGATTAAAAGGGACGTACTTGTACGCCAATCTGCCTGCCTATGCCATTCTGTTGACAAAAATAGGCGTGTGGCGGTCGGCAAGTGGTTGAATAAATAAAAATTAAATAAGGGTGTTTTTTTCCCCACATTTTGTGTTTTAAATGCTTTTATTTTAACCACCTCAATACCGGGCTTTAAACCCCACCTCCATACCGGGCCTATTCTGCCACTTCTCTCCTACAGAAAATTACTCAGAACCCCCAAACATTATATATGTTTTTTTAGAAGACACCCTAGGGAATATAATGGCGGTCATTTCAACTGTTTATCTTGCGCGGTATTTGCGCAATCATTTTTCAAACGCCTTTTTTTTGTAAAAAATGTAAAAAATACCAAAACAGTAGTTAGCCCAATTTTTTGGTAAAATATGAAAGATGATGTTACGCCGAGTAAATAGATATCTAACATGTCACGCTTTAAAATTGCGCACACTCATGGAATGGCACCAAACTTCGTTACTTAAAAATCTCCATAGGCGACGCTTTAAAATTTTTACAGGTTACCAGTAGGGATGAGCTGAACACCCCTGAGTTCGGTTCACCCCAGAACCTGCGAACAGACCAAAAGTTTGTGTGAACTTTAGAACCCTGTTAAACTCGAACGTTTGAAATCTAAAGTACTATTTTTAAAGGCTAAATATGCAAGTTATTGTAATAAAAAGTGTTTGGGGACCCGGGTCCTGCCCCAGGGGACATGTATCAATGCAAAAAAAGTTTTAAAAAACGTCCGTTTTTTCAGGAGCAGTGATTTTAATAATGCTTAAAGTGAAACAATAAAATTGAAATATTCCTTTAAATTACGTACCTAGGGGTGTGTATAGTATGCCTGTAAAGTAGCGCTTGTTTCCCATGCTTAAAACTGTCCGTGCACAAAATGTAATTTCTGAAGGAAAAAAGTCATTTAAAATCACTCACCTTCGGGTCTGGTATGGATTTTAAGGGGAACTCCACCCCAATTTTTTTTTTTTTAAATGCCGCGGACCCCCACACATTTTTTTTTTTATGAATGACTTTTCTCTGTATTGCCGGGAGCCGACAATTCATTATAGCCGCAAGTGATTTTAAATTACTTTTTTTCCTTCAGAAATGACATGGGAAACAAACGCTACTGTACAGGCATACTATACACCCCGCCCCCCCCCCCCGGGTACGAAATTTAAAGGAATATTTCACTTTTATTGTTTCACTTAAAGGAATTATTAAAATCACTGCTGCCAAAAAAAAACTGCAGTTTTTAAAACTTTGTTTTTGCATTGATACATGTCCCCTGGGGCAGGATCCAGGTCCCCAAACACTTTTTATTACAATAACTTGCATATTAGCCTTTAAAATTAGCACTTTACTTTGAGTCCCATAGACTTTAACAGGGTTCTAAAGTTCACACGAACTTGCCGCGAACACCCCAAATAGTTCGCTGTTCGGCGAACAGGCAATGTTTGAGTCGAACATGAGTTCTACTCGAACTCGAAGCTCATCCCTAGTTACCAGGTTAGAGTTACAGAGGAGGTATAGTGCTAGAACTGTTACACACGCTCTTACACACGCGTTGATACCACACATGTGTAGTTTGAACGATGTGTACATACGCGGGCGGGACTTACATGTGCGTACACTTCTGGGAGCGAGCTGCTGGGGACAGGGGCGTTTTAATTTGTTTTTTACGTATTTATTTATTTTTTACACTTTAAAAATAAAAATAAAAATTTGATCGCTTTTATTTTATTCCTAACATCCCTTGTAATAGGAATAGTGTGTGACAAGTCTTCTGTATGGAGAGATGCAGGGTCAATAAGACCCTACATCTCTCCTCCAGGCTGGAAAGAATGAGATAGTGAAAAAAAATTCACAGATCTCATTCAAACTAGCCGCAATTGCGGTTTGTTTACTTACAGGTGACCAGTATCTGGTCACCAGTCATCTCTATGCTGCACATCCGGCGGACGGCGATCATCTCTCCGGGCCCCTAATGGGACGGGAGAGCCCGGATAAGCACCAGATGGCGGCGGGAGGGTGGGATGTCCCCTCCCGCCATGTGTAATAATGATCAAGCGGTGGAATGCTATGATTGTTCTTACGGTGCGCAAGATCGCCGCCGGAAAAAAAATGATATCTGAATGATGCCTCTAGGTGCAGGCATCATTCAGATACCCCCCCCCCCCCCCCCGCAAAGTGCAGGACATTATATGACGTCCACCTGGGATAACAGATCCCCTTTTTGGACGTCATTTGATGGCGTGCGGGTGTAGAGTGGTTAAGGAATAAAATGAATGAAAACTAAAGAAATTAAATTATTTAAAATATAGTAAAAAATCATCAGAAAAATAATAGGTAAGGGGAGTAAAGGAGATAATTAGGTCTCATAAGAGTGATTCTATCTGGGGGGGTGGGCTACCAGTGACACGGCAGTGATCACTGCTCTCAATGACAGGGAGCAGTAGATCAGTGTCCTGTCAGTAGGCAGAATAGGGAAATGCCTTGTTTACATAGGCATCTACCCGTTCTGCCGCTTCGTTAAACAATTGCGGGCACCCAGCGGACATCGAGTATACGGGACCCGTGGGCACGCTCACCGAGCACGTGGCAAGGGCGCACGCGTGCCGCTAGCGGTGCACTTGAGCCTGCGCAGCAGCAAATTCAAAGCAACGTCCAGGTACGTTGCTTTGCGCAGCCGTGCCATTCTGCCGACGTATATATACAGGAGGTGGTTGGCAAGTGGTTAAACAAGCTTCAACATGCTTTTTCTTCAGCAATGAAGTCTTGCGTGGCGAGCGTGCATACAGGCCATGGCAGTTGAGTGCATTACTTATGGTTTTCTTTGAAACAATTGTACCTGCTAATTCCAGGTCTTTCTGAAGCTCTCCAAAATTGGTCCTTGGCTCTTGGACAACTCTTCTGATAATTCTTTTGACTCTTCTGTCAAAAATCTTGTGAGGAGCACCTGGTCGGTTTATAGTGAAATTATGCTCTTTCCACTTCTGAATTATGGCCCCAACAGTGCTCACTGGAACATTCATAATTTTAGAAATCCTTCTGTAACTAATGCCATCATTATGTTTTGTAACAATAAGGTTGAAAAGGTCTTGAGAGCATTCTTTGCTTTTTCCCATCATGAAATGTTTCTTATGTGACACCTTGGTAATGAGACACCTTTTTATAGGCTATCGGTTAAGACAGAACTAGCTGATATTAATTTGCACTGACAAGGGGCAGGATTGATTTCTGATTACTGATAGATTTCAGCTGGTGTCTTGGCTTTCCATGCCTTTTTGCATCTCCCTTACTTTGTGTTTTCAATACTTTTTTCCCTGCATCATTGCATTTTATTACACATAACTTCATTTATGAATGTATTTGTTTTCGTGTATGTAACGGAATGCACCGTGACAGACTGAGATATTCTTATGTCTAGGGTCACCTTATGTCCACTAGGGCCATAGGGTGACAAAGATTAATAATTCATATATTACAGATGGGACATTATTAATACTTGATATTTCAGGACTGAGATATCACAAGGAGTTCATGATGACATGACCCGGTCAACCAGACAGTGAGTCATACCTTTGTATAATAGGCTATTGAAATATCTTAAGGTGTTGGCTATTCACTGTAAAGACATTCCGTTGAAGGTGTTGATTGCACCCACTCTCACAAGACTCTGCCATTGTGTGATAAAGCTGTCTAGAGAACTTATTCAACTAGATGTCTGTGTATTATTCAAGGTTAATTGAACACTATTGATGATGCGGTGCCGTCATGTCTAGCTACCAATTAAAGAATTATCCTCAGTGAGTGAATAGGGGGGTGGGGACTACATTGTCCTGTGATGAACTGTATTATGCTTGAAACTGTATAAGAAGCTGAGAAAATACCAATAAATTGTCATATCTTTGAAGCAAGTGCAGAGCTTGAGTCTCGTCTTGTTTATGGGAATGGATATGGATCGTGTATGCAGGATTGTCGCAGTGTGTCAGATAAGCTTGTCGTGGTTGGATGGAAGGTCGTAAGCGGTGGTGATCGTTACAGTGTATTTGTATGTATGGCTTGCATGGGTTGTTACTGACATGTGGTGAATATTTAACGTCAATAGCACCTGTAGAGCCGGTTCACACAAGGATTCAGCCGCCTGACAAGTCGCGCTCCGCTCTGTTGAATGGAACCGTTCTAATAGGAGCGACTCAAGTCTCAAAAAGGTTCTTGCACGACTTTAGGGGTGACTCGGGGCGACCTGCATTGACTTCAATACAGAAGTAATTTTGCAAGTCCCCTCTGAAGTCGTCTTGAGATCGCCTTGCCGAGTCGCCCGCACAGTCATGCCGCCCCTGTGTGAACCAGGTCTGAGAAATATATTTACCTAGAAAAATGCTGAAGTGTTCAATACTTATTTTACCCGCTGTATATTTATACATTTATGCCCAGCGCATCATTATTTATAATTAGTTACACCTGAATGTATATGAATACAAATACCATTCTCTTTATGTGTATTGTCAGTAAATAATCATATGTTCAGCCCTTTGATGGAAGGAATACAATACACAATGGAACAGTAAGCTCTGTAAAACATGATAGCAGTGTAGGAGTAACAGTATATGAATGTGACACTGGAGGGATCAGATGTAGAGAACTAAATACGGGGGTTATGGGAACCAACCAAGTGCTGGTTATTTCAATTTGTCTCTATTCTCTGTATTCCACATATACTTTGCCTATCTATATTTCTATCTATCTAGCGGAGGTTTGCGCATGTTCAGGAGGCAATACTTCCATCTTTTTAAAAAAACTGCCATTTTCAGATCACCAGAGATGTTCAATCGTGTTCCAGTTTGGGCTCTGGATGAGCCACTCAAGGACATTCACAGAGTTGTCCCGTAGCCACTTCTTTGTTATCTTGGCTGTGTGCTTAGGGTCATTGTCCTGTTGGAAGATGAACCTTCACTACAGTGTAAGGTCCAGAGCGCTCTGGAGCAGGTTTTTATTAAGGATGTCTCTGTACATTGCTGCTTTCATCTTTCCCTCGATCCTGACTAGTCTCCCAGTTCCTGTCTCTGAAAAACATCCCCACAGCATGATGCTGCCACCACCATGCTTCACTGTAGGGATGGTATTGACCAGGTGATGAGCATTGCCTGGTTTCCCCCAGACATGACGCTTGTCATTCAGGCGAAAGAGTTTAATGTTTGTTTCATCAGACCAGAGAATTTTGTTTCTCATGGTCTGAGAGTCCTTCAGGTGCCTTTTGGCAAACTCCAGGTGGGCCATCATGTGCCTTTTACTGAGGAGTGGCTTCCGCCTGGCCTCTCTATCATACAGGCCTGATTGGTGGAGTGCTGCAGAGATGGTTGTTCCTCTGGAAGGTTCTCCTCTCTCCACAGAGAAACTCTGGAGCTCTGTCAGAGTGGCCATCGGGTTCTTGATCACATCCCTGACTAAGGCCCTTCTCCCCCGATCACTCAGTTTGGCCGGGCGAAACCTCTCTAGGAAAAGTCCTGGTGGTTCCAAACTTCTTCCATTTACAGATGATGGAGGCCACTGTGCTCATTGGGACCTTCAATGCAGCAGACATTTTTCTGTACCCTTCCCCAGATCTGTGGCTCCATACAATCCTGTCTCCGAGGTCTACAGACAATTCCTTGGACTTAATGATTTGGTTTGTGCTCTGACATGCACTGATAACTGTGGGACCTTATATAGACAGGTGTGTGCCTTTCCAAATCATGTCCAATCAACTGAATTTACCACAGGTGGACTCCAATCAAGTTGTGGAAACATCTCAAGTAGGGATGAGCCGAACACCCCTGGGTTCGGTTCGCATCAGAACCTGCGAACAGACCAAAAGTTCGTGTGAACTTTAGAACCCTGTTAAAGTCTATGGGACTCGAACAATCGAAATCTAAAGTACTAATTTTAAAGGCTAATATGCAAGTTATTGTCCTAAAAAGTGTTTAAGGACCTGGGTCCTGCCCCAGGGGAGTGTTTGGGGACCTGGGTCCTGCCCTAGGGGAGTGTTTGGGGACCTGGGTCCTGCCCCAGGGGACATGTATCAATGCAAATTTTTTTTTTTTTTAAACGGCCGTTTTTTTAGGAGCAGTGATTTTAATAATGCTTAAATTGAAACAGTAAAATTGAAATATATCTTTAAATTTCGTACCTAGGGGGGTGTATAGTATGCCTGTAATGTAGCGCTTGTTTCCTGTGCTTAGAACTGTCCCTGCACAAAATGTAATTTCTGAAGGAAAAAAGTCATTTAAAATCACTCATGGTTATAATGAATTGTCGGATACCAGCAATACAGAGAAAATTCATTCATAAAAAAAGAATGCATGGGGGTCCCACCAAATTTAATTACCAGGCCCTTCGGGTCTGGTATGGATATTAAGGGGAACCCTGCATCAAATAAAAAAAAATGATGTGGGGTTCCCCTCCAAATATATCAATTCCGGACCCTTCAGGGGAACTCCAGACCCCAAATTTTAAAAAAAATGCCGTGGACCCCCACACATTTTTTTTTTTATGAATGACTTTTCTCTGTATTGCCAGGAGCCGACAATTCATTATAGCCGCGAGTGATTTTAAATTACTTTTTTTCCTTCAGAAATGACATGGGAAACAAGCGCTACTGTACAGGCATAC
This sequence comes from Rana kukunoris, assembly GCA_029574335.1. Lineage (NCBI taxonomy): Eukaryota > Metazoa > Chordata > Amphibia > Anura > Ranidae > Rana > Rana kukunoris. The sequence goes on from CM056050.1 coordinate 590,235,597, forward strand.
TATACACCCCCCCCCCCCCCCCCCTTGCATATTTGCCTTTAAAATTAGCACTTAAGGCCTCGTTCACACATGGATCCGTTCAGGTCCGCCTGTCAGTTTTTCAGGCGGACCTGAACGGGCGCTCCATGCACCCCTATGGAGCGTCGGATGTCAGCGGAGACATGTCCGCTGACATCCGACCTGATCCGATCCGCTAAAAACAAACGTATGGGGCTCACGTCCCCATCCGTCCATGCGGATCGGATCGGGAAAGATCTGATGAAAACGGACATGCTGTCCGTTTTCATCAGATCGCTCCATAGAGGACAGCGGGACTCGACAAGCTCCTCCCCGCTCAGTGAGCAGAGAGGAGCTTGTCATCCGTCGGCTCAGCGGAGATCTGCGGACTGATCTCCCGCTGAGCTGGCAGACACAGGCGGACTCCGTCGGAAAGGACTGAGACGGAGTCGGCTATGTGTGAACGAGGCCTTAGATTTCAAACGTTCTAGTCCCATAGACTTTAACAGGGTTCTAAAGTTCACACGAACTTGCCGCGAACACCCCAAATAGTTCGCTGTTCGGCGAACAGGCAATGTTCGAGTCGAACATGAGTTCTACTCGAACTCGAAGCTCATCCCTAATCTCAAGGATGATGAGTGGAAACAGGATGCACCTGAACTAAATTGTTGAGTGTCATGGCAAAGGCTGTGCACACTTATGTACGTTTTTTTTTTTTTTTTATAAATTTGCAAAGTTTTTAAACAAACTTTTGCATTGTCATTATGGGGTATTGTCTGTAGAATTTTGAGGAAAAAAGGGAATTTTGGAATAAGGCTGTAACATAACAAAATGTGAAAAGGTGAAGCACTGTGAATACTATCCATGGGGGGACGGGGATGGATTGAGAGAGAAAGAGAATATGTACAGTATGATATACATTCTCTCTCTCTCTCTCCCTCTCTCTCTCTCTCTCTCGCTCATCCACTCTTTCTCTCTCTTCCTCTTACCCCCCCTCTCTCTCTCTCTCTCTCTCTATCTCTCTCTTTTGCTCCCTCTCTCTTCTTCTCTCTTCCTCTCTTTCTCACTCTCTCACCCTCTCTCTCTCTTTCTTTCCCCCGCTCTCTCACCCTCCTTTCTTTCTCTCTCCCCCCCTCTCTCTCCCCCCTCTCCCCCTCTCTCTCTTTATCTCTCTCTCCCTCTCTCTCACCCTCTCTCGCCCTCCCTCTCTCTCTCCCCCTCTGTCTCTCTCACCCTCTCTCTCTTCCTCTCTCTCTCCCCCTCTCTCTCTCAGAGTCTCTCTCTTTCTCTCTCGCTCTTTCTATCTCTCTTCCCTGTCTCTCTCCCTCCCTCTCCCCCCTCTCTCTCTCTCAGTCTCTCTCTTTCTCTCAAGCTCTTTCTCTCTCTCTCCCTCTCTCTCCCCCTCTCTCTCTCTCAGAGTCTCTCTCAGAGTCTCTCGCTCTTTCTCTCTCTCTCCCTCTCTCTCTCTCTCCCTCTCTCTCTCAGAGTCTCTCTCTTTCTCTCACGCTCTTCCTCTCTCTCTCCCTCTCTCTCTCTCTCTCTCCCTCTCCCCCCTCTCTCTCTCTCTCCCCCAGAGTCTCTCTCTTTCTCTCTTTCTCTCCTGTCCTTTTTATTCTCTCTTATACTCTGTCTAGGATAGCAGTTAATTTCAATTCCATAGAAAGGAAAATAATTCATAACTATCAAGTTCTTTTTTAATGCTTGCGCAGACTCTTGCAGTGCCAAGTGTGTCTAATAGGAAATGTTCACATTCTCATTTGGACTGTTGCCGAGAATAAATTATAGGTAAGCAGAATCCTTTGATCAGAACATCCCTTACACTGTGCTGTGAGAAACGCTGAGCACAAAGTCTATGGATTCCACACAGCATAATATGTATCATTTTTCAATGAGCACCATCAATACCTCTCAGGTCAGACAAGGGCAAGACAAGTAAGAAATACAAAATAAAATGGAACAAAACTTTTTTAGAATTTTGGATAAACTAAGGAAGGGTTATAACCCCTGTCAGTTTTATTTTTTTTGCCAACGGTGCCCCATTGGGGAGATTTATCTTAATTTCCTGTCCAGGGGGAGGACTGACCATTTGGACACTTGGGCACTGCCCGAGAGCACCATGCCACTAGGGAGCCTCATCAGGGTTGCCAGCCTCAGTAAAACCAGGGACAGTATGTCAAAATTTGTGTTTTTTCACATCTGTCCCTGAAATGTCACTTACTGATATCCTTTTGTTCCAAAAATCCCAAGATTAAAGCTGCCCAGCCTCTCTAGTTCCTTTCCTTTCTAGTTCCTCTCTAGCCAAAACAGGAAATGAGAGAAAATCCCTGTAAATTAACCACTTCCATACCGGGCCTGTTTTGGCACTTCTCTCCTACATGCAAAAATCATCATTTTTTTGCTAGAAAATTACTCAGAACCCCCCAAACACTATATATATGTTTTTTTAGCAGACACCCTAGGGAATAAAATGGCAGTCATTGCAACTTTTTATCTCACACGGTATTTGCGCAATCATTTTTCAAACACCTTTTTTGGGGAAAAAAAAACGGTTTCATGAATTAAAAAATAACAAAACAGTAAAGTTAGGCCAATTTTTTTGTATAATGTGAAAGATGAAGTTACGCCGATAGGTATAATTTTTTTCCCCCTAAATAGCTTCCTTTACCTTAGTGCAGTCCTCCTTCACTTACCTCATCCTTCCATTTTTAAATGTTCTTATTTCTTCTGAGAAATCCTCACTTCCTGTTCTGTCTGTAACTTCACACAGTAATGTGACACTTTCTCCCTGGTGTGGAGTGTTGTGCTCACCCCCCTCCCTTGAACTACAGGAAAGTCAGGACGATCCCTCTACGTTGCAGAGAAAGGAGCTATGTGTTAGTGGGCGTCCTGACTCTCCTGTAGTCCAGGGGAGGTGGCGAGCATGACACTCCACACCAGGGAGAAAGCCTTGCATTACTGTGTGGAGTTACAGACAGAAGATCAGGAAGTGAGGATTTCTCAGAAGAAATAAGGACATTTAAAAGCAAAAATGGAAGGGTGAGGTAAGTGAAGGAGGACTGCACTAAGGTAAAGGAAGCTATTTAGGGAAAAAAAATTGTACCTTTACACAGGGGTCAAGTCCTGGGGAAAAAAGTGTGGGAACTCCCACCCAAGATGCACTCCCCACCAAAAAAAAAAAAAAATGATACGCTCATATGCATAATTACTAAACCATGTTTTTTTTTTTTTCGCTCCACTGTACCTTAGTAATCCTTTATATTACTGACCGCTTCCTGTATATGGATTCATTGGGTAGTGTGTGGGTATTCTGTCACTTCCTCGATGCTGCAATGTCTCCTGGGAGCTTTTGTCATTGTTTTTGGGAGACATTGCGGAGGTCGCTGCGATAACTGGCAGCAGACCTCCGCAATGTCTCCTGGGAACAATGACAAAAGCTCCCAGAAGACATTGCGGCATCGAGGAAGTGACAGAATACCCGCACACTACCCGATGAATCCATATACAGGAAACGGTCAGTAACATAAAGGATTACTAAGGTTCACCTGCCTCTGACAGTGACTCGAGCCGGGCATCACCGCTTAGTGAAGGATTGGCTCGGGCGGCTCGGCTGCTCTAGTCCTGCAAAGGGAACTGCGTTCCTGCTGTGAAACAAGTGCAGGGACGCCGTTCCCACGCATTCCCGCAGGACATGAGCCCTGCCTTTACAACCCCTTTAAGCCCTAAACTATAAAAATAAAAATGTATAAAACATTCCTGTCCTTCAAAGGAAATAAACAGTGCTCTTCTATATAGACTCCTCTTTTACACAAAGCTCCAGGAATGTGTGATATTTGTGTTGGTTGAGACGGCAGAGCATAGTCACTCTTCCTGTGACACCAAAATGTCAGTGCTGACAAGCAGCTCATGACCGGGGGGTCTCCTCCATAGGGAGAAGAAGGTGACATTCGGCAATTTCTGGCATTGAGTTCACGCTGTGATCCCGGATGATGATCTCTTTGAGCTGAGAATCCATTCCTCTTGTCATTTATCAGCTTGGAGAAAACCCAGCACACCTGTACAGAATGTGCCCAGCTCAGCGTCCTGGGAAATACTCTATAAAATAAAAGCTTGAGGAGTATATTCATAAATAAGCAAACTATTGATTTACTGATGCTGCCTTTTCGCGGTTTTTCCATTTGAAGATACGCTGTGGCTGCACTGTCTTTTACCGGATCTATATTGTCTCCCAGAGATTCGTCCAACAATTGGATTTCTTATCCTTCAACAGAAACCCAGCTCTCAATTACATTTGCTGATATTTAACCACTTAAAGCGGATCTCCACCCTAAAGTGGAGTCGCGCTGATCGGAACCCTCCCCCCCTCCGGTGTCACATTCGACACCTTTCTGGGGGGAGGGGGGTGCAGATACCTGTCTAAAGACAGGTATTTGCACCCACTTCCGGCCACAACAGAGACGGGCAAAAGACGGGTTTTCCTAGCTTCCCGTCGCCCCCCCGTTGTGTGCTGGGAACTCTCGGCTCTCAGCACACAGCGGGAGCCAATCGGAGGGCACAGCGCGACTCGCGCATGCGCCATAGGGAACCGGGCAGTGAAGCCGGAGCGCTTCACTTCCTGGTTCCCTCACCGTGGATGGAGGGGGGAGCAGCAGAGACGAGCGAACGCTCGTGCTCTGCTGCAGACGCCGCTGGACTCCAGGACAGGTAAGTGTCCTAATATTAAAAGTCAGCAGCTGCAGTATTTGTACTGTAGCTGCTGGCTTTTAATATTGTTTTTTAATGGGCCATCCGCTTTAAAACCCGGACCATTATGCAGGTGTAGCATACTTCCAAGTACGGACGCTATTTAAATTTAGAGGGGGATGATAGACTTATTCAGCTCTCATCCATGTGAATTATGTTAGTTTAGTGCTGTGCTGTCGTTTCATTCTGTGTTCCAAAGATGCCTTTCCATCTCATAACGACAGGTGCCAGCAGTGGAGACCAGCGGGAGCTCCTTCTTGCCAGCAGCCAATTAGAGGAAGTTTTCCCTCGCAGGGCATGCTGGGGGAGGGTACTTCTTAGGGCGCCATCTTGGCGTCGGGAGTTTGAGGTTGGATCCGGGTGCGGCACCCACCTTTAGGGTTTGTGCACATCACGGACCCCGGAGAGATGGCCTACCAGGCCGGGGAACACATGCTTTGCAGAGTTCCTGACTCTGGGCCCTCATGGCCTGGAGGCTGGAGCAACTAAAGTTGCAAAGGGGCCCCAGTAACTTACTGGGTCCCCATTCCTATGAGAAGATCCCAAGCTAGTTGTGCTGTTCGGTGGGGAGTCAGTCTGAGGAGAGCCCGGAGGCAGGCGATCCAATAGGGCCTGGACGAACCATCGGGGATCAAGGTAACCGGACACTGGGAGTTTGTTTTATGGCAACCTGTCAGTCGGTCACCTATATCAAGAACTGTCTGAAGACATTCAGACAATTGCTTTACTGAGAAGGAATCGCTCCATCAAGTCGCATTCCAGAGCAATGGCCTGTGGCAGAGGTACCTCTCCTATTTCCATTGAGCCAAGTCTGTGGCAGAGGCTTGTCTTCCTTCTCAGAGTTCCGAGTGATACTCCGGCTACCAGTTCTGTGAGAGAGACTGTCCGGGTACACTACACCCACTCCGGCTGGAGTGGCAACGTACCAAAAGGGTGTCATTGAAGCACGACTGCTTCAGCATTACTGAGGCCTGACTCTGCAATTTCTTCTTTCATCACATTCCTGTATTCACCTTAGGTTACCTGTTGCCGTGTTGGCGCAAGAATAAAAGCACAGAAAACGACATCTTGCTGTTTGGACATTTTATTACTGCTCACGTCACCTACTTTCATCATACCCCTGGACATGCTACAGAGGTAACACGCTGATCCCAAATCTAACCAGTGGCTCCTGCGGGGGTAGGGCTACACAGGTTAAGGACCTTGCCCCTTTTTGCGATTCGGCACTGCGTCGCTTTAACTGACAATTGCGCGGTCGTGCGATGTGGCTCAAAAACAAAATTGGCGTTCTTTTTTCCCCACAAATAGAGCTTTCTTTTGGTGGTATTATAACCTCTCCGTGTTTTATTTTTGTTGCACTATAAACAAAAATAGAGCGACAGTTTTGAAAAAAAAATATATACTATATTTTTTTACTTTTTGCTATAATAAATATCCGCCAAAAAAGATATAAAAAAACATTATTTTTCCTCAGTTTAGGCCGATACGTATTCTTCTACCTATTTTTGGTAAAAAAAACATGCGATTTGGTTTGCGCAAAATATATAGCGTTTACAAAATAGGGGATAGTTTTATGGCATTTTTATTAATAATTTTAAATTTTTACTACTAATAGCGGCGATCAGCGTTTTTTTTTTTCGTGACTGCGACATTATGGTGGACACATCCGACTATTTAGAACGAATTTTGGGACCATTGTCATTTTCACAGCAAAAAGTGCTATAAAAATGCACTGTTTACTGTGAAAATTACAATGCAGTGAAAGAGTTAACCACTAGGTGGCGCTGTAGGGGTTAAGTGTGACCTCATATGTGTTTCTAACTGTAGGGGGGTGGGGCTGGACGTGTGATTGTGGTGGTTGTGGGGGTCTGCGGGTGGGGAGCTTATCAGAATCTGGAAGATCCCTTTAAAGGGGAGGCTCCCCTAAAAAGAAACTTTTAACATTGCCTGTCTCTTCTTAATAACATGTAGAATCGGCTGGTAGTTTAAAAAAAAACATCCGTACATACCATTTTCGGCATGTAGTCTCACCGCCGCTTCCGGGTCTGGCGGCCGGGGATGGGCGTGCCTACTTCATTAACAGGCATCCGATCGACGCATACAGCGCGTCACGAGATGCCGAAAGAAGCCGAACGTTGGTGCGCATGCGCCGTATAGAGCCGCACCAACGTTCGGCTTCTTTCGGCATCTCGTGACGCGCTGTATGCGTCGATCGGATGCCTGTCCCCGGCCGCCAGACCCGGAAGCGGCGGTGAGACTACATGCCAAAAATGGTATGTACGGGTGTTTTTTTTTTAAACTACCAGCCGATTCTACATGTTGTTAAGAAGAGACAGGCAATGTTAAAAGTTTCTTTTTAGGGGAACCACCCCTTTAACAAAGGGGACCCCCAGATCCTGCCCCCCCCCATGTGAATTGGTAATGGGGTACAATGTACCCCTACCATTTCACGAAGGAAGTGTAAATAGTTGTAAAAAACACACAGACACACACCGTAGAAAAAAGTCCTTGATTAATAAAAAAAAAAAAAAAATCCAGCGCTGGTAATCCACTTGGTCCCGGCTCCCTGCTCCAACGTTGTCTGTATCCAGTGACGGGTGATCTCCTCTCTGGTTCAGCGATGAGGGCGACGGGTGATCTCCTCTCTGGTTCAGCGATGAGAGCGACGGGTGATCTCCTCTCTGGTTCAGCGATGAGAAGATCATCCGGGATCCAAAGCGCAAAAAGAAATATCACAGCTTCCGCTGTGTCATTCGCCGGGCTGTGTCCAGCGGAGAGAAAGCGCTCTGGATCCCAGATGATCTTCTCATCGCTGGACCGTCGCTGGATACAGACAACGTTGGAGCAGGGAGCCGGGACTGTGTGGATTACCACCGCTGGATTTTTTGTTTTATTAATAAAGGACTTTTTTCTACAGTGTGTGTTTTTTACAACTATTTACACTTCCTTCGTGAAATAGTAGGGGTACAATGTACTCCATTACCAATTCACATAGGGGGGCCATGATCTGGGGGTCCCCTTTGTTAAAGGGGTCTTCCAGATTCCGGCCAGGGTTGTGGGGTTGAGGCCCTTGTCCCCATTAACATAGGGAAATCCTCCGCATGTTGAGGGCATGTGGCCTGGTACGGTTCAGGAGAGGGGGGGCGCACTCTGTCCCCCCCTCTATTCTGTGGCCGGCCAGGTTAACATGCTCGGATAAGGGTCTGGTGTGGATTTTTGGGGGACCTGAAAGGGCCTGGTAATTGAACACACTTTTTTTTTTATGAATGAATTCTCTCTAAATTGCCGGAGCCGACAATTCAATCCTGCAGCTTCCATCTGGAAGTAAGATCGACCTCAAAGTGTATTGTGGAAACGTGTTGGTGAAGGAAGAAAAAAGTACTTCATAGTGCAGTACGTTTAAAAAAAAAAAACTTTAAACTTTAATTTTACTCGGTGGATGAAGCTGACATCTTAAGCTTCAATAGTTACAAAGTATCGGATGAGAAGCATTAAAACAAACTAGCCGTTGCTGGAGCCAGCCAGCTGGGGGCGTGGTGACGTCAGTAGCTATCAATCCACCCGATGCTGCGTTTCTCCCTATTGGGCATCGACTATTTTTCTCATCAAGATTCCCGGCAGTTTTCTCGACAAGAAAACATACACATGACCGGTTTTCTCTGCAAAAAGCTCTGCTAGCAGTTTTCTTGCCGAGAAAACCAGCCATGTGTACGAGGCTTCACTCCCATCTGTCTCCTCATTTGGAGGGATGGTCCCTACTTTGGAATCAAGTCCCTCTTACCTCTTCATTGGTCCCACTTTCCAGTCTGATGTTTGGACAGCAAACGTGGTATGCAGCACTAAACCTTTAATCCAACCTCTACATTAACCACTTAAGGACCCATTCATGCCAATATACGCCGGCAGAATGGCACGGCTGGGCACAATCACATACCTGTACATGTCTCTTTAAGCCAAGCCGTGAAGGTGATCGCGACTCGGTCCTAAGCTCCGTGACCGCGCCCACGGGATCGGCGGACCCGATCGCCGCCGGTGTCCCACGATCGGTCACCTGAGCTGAAGAACGGGGAGAGGTGAGTGTAAACACACCTTCCCCATTCTTCACTGTGGCAGTGTCATTGATCGTCTGTTCCCTGATATAGGGAAAGACGATTAATGATGTCACATGTCCAGCACCGCCTCCCTACAGTTAGAAACACATATTAGGTCACACTTAACCCCTACAGCCCCCCTAGTGGTTAACTCCTAAACTGCAATTGTAATTTTCACAGTAAACAGTGCATTTTTATAGTACTTTTTTGCTGTGAAAATGACAATGGTCCCAAAAATGTGTCAAAATTCTCCAATGTGTCCGCCATAATGCACAAAAAAAATCGCTGATCGCCGCCATTAGTAGTAAAACAAAAATTATTAATAAATATGCAATAAAACTATCCCCTATTTTGTAAACGCGATACATTTTGCGCAAACCAATCGATAAACACCTATTGCGATTTTTTTTTTACCAAGAATATTTAGAAAAATACGCAACGACCTAAACTGAGGAAAAAAAAAGTTTATATATATTTTTGGGGGACATTTATTATAGCAAAAAGTAAAAAATATTTCATTTTTTTTCAAAATTGTCGCTCTTTTTTTGTTTATAGCGTCAAAAATAAATACCGCAGAGGTGATTAACTACCACCAAAAGAAAGCTCTATTTGTGGGGAAAAAAGGGCAGCAATTTTATTTGGGAGTCACGTCGCACGACCGCACAATTGTCGGTTAAAACGATGCAGTGCCGAACCGCAAAAAGGGGCAAGGTCCTTAACCTGCATAATAGTCCGGGTCTTAAGTGGTTAATGTACAGATGTATTTGTTTTGCTTTTTTTTTAAACCCCCGAATAAAGAAAATAATAAAAAAGAAGCACACTTTAAGTTTAACTGATTTGTTTTTTCATATACATTTTTAGTGGTCTGTGTAACTGGTGGTTTGGTAGAGTTGTGTCTTTTGCTCCATACTTTGTGCTAAAGACGTCCCTTTTTTTCATCTCAGAAAGTTGGGAGGTAGGCGAATGAAAAATGTATAGGTTTTTCCAACTATTTCCTTATTCTCTGAATCTTAGAGGAATTCATCACACTGAATAGCCTGACTCCCTGGAGCAAAATGTTAAAACGCATTAGGCCCATTTATAAAAAAATACACGCCATCACACCTAAACATATGGTAGATCTGATTCCAAAATCTGCTCAGGTTATTGACGTATGAAATATTAAAAAGGAAAGAAAAAACTCTTTTGTGCCAGTTTTCAAAAGTGTGGCTGGTAATAATTATATCCCTGCATTACCCTGAATCAAAAAAAGAGGCTAATTATATTCTTTTGCGGTACTTTTTTACGAGCACGGTAATAGAATTTTTAAGAACTGTATAGACTTTTGCAGTGAGATTTGTTACCCCGGCTCTATAACGACATTCCATTTTATTTTCTTATAATTTTCTTACAAATTGCCAGTCCTGAAATATCAGCTTGATGATCTCAAGAAAGTAATCAGTCTGCTAAATGCCATAAAGGAGACACGCGGAGAGGAAAATGGAACGCAACCTAATTTCTCCTTCTACCAGCACTTGTTGAAACCAAAGTTGAATTGTTGATGTGAAGGCTGATGGTCATGTGCAGATTAGGTATGAGCTTTGTCTGTTCGTACGTTCGACGAAATTCGAACAAAACGGGTCGTTCGCGCCAAATTCGAGTGACGTGCAACGGCCCATAATTCACTGCGGCATTGTACGCTGATGATTGGCCAAACATGCACTATGACCCTGCATGCTTGGCCAATCACAGCGCACAAAAAACGGAGAGCCATAATTGGCCAAATTATAATACCTTGGTTTGAGAGTTACAGTGGAACATTGGTTTAAGAGTAAATTGGTTTGAGAGCGTTTTGATTTGCAAGCAACTTTTTTTTTTAAATTCTGACTCGGGTTGCGAGTGTTGTCTCACAAGATGAGCAGAATTCAATCTAAATAGGCCTGCAGTACCGAATTTGGCCTGTGGTACGGGGGAGCAGGAAACGAGCCGAAGTGTTCTCTGGCCTTTTCGGACGTTTTCGGCTCTCTCTGGCACCCCCCTATCTCTGGCTGCATTCGTCACTGCATCCCATTGAAGTCAATGGGGAACAAACTATTTTAGTTTCCATTGACTTCAATGGGAAAACTTGCATTGATATGCAAGTATTTTGGATTACGAGCATTCTCCTGGAACAGGTTATGCTCGTAATCCGAGGTTCAACTGTACTTGATATGAGAGCGTTTTGCAAGACAAGCAAAATGTTTTAATACATTTTGCCTTGATATACCAGCAATGTCTTGATATAAGAGTAGCGTCATGTCACAGCTGAGTATAAAAAAGAAGAGAGGAGCCTCTAATGCCCTGTACACACGATTGTTTCGTCTGATGAAAACGGTCTGATGGATCGTTTTCATCGGACGAACCAATCGCGTGTGGGCCCCATCGTTTTTTTCCCATCGGTGAAAAAAAATAGAACAGGTTTTAAAATTTTCTGATGGTTAAAAAAACGATCGTCTGTGGGGAAATCTATTGGTCAAAAATCCACGCATGCTCAGAATCAAGTTGACGCATGCTCGGAAGCATTGAACTTCATTTTTCTCTGCACGTCGTTGTGTTTTACGTCACCGCGTTTGGACACAAATCGGATTTTTAACTGATGGTGTGTAGGCAAGACTGATGAAAGTCAGCTTCATCGGATATCCGATGAAAAAATCCATCGGTCTATTTTCATCGGATCAACCGATCGTGTATACGTGGCATTAGTGTAGCAATATGGTTACATTTAACCACTTGCTTACTGGGCACATACACCCCCCTCCTGCCCAGGTGAAATTTCAGGTTCCGGCACTGCGTCGCTTTAACTGACAATTGCGCGGTCGTGCGACGTGGCTCCCAAACAAAATTGACGTCCTTTTTTCCCCACAAGTAGAGCTTTCTTTTGGTGGTATTTGATTGCCTCTGTGGTTTTTATTTTTTGCGCTATAAACAAAAAAGAGCAACAATTTTGAAGAAAAATACAATATTTATTACTTGTTGCTATAATAAATATCCCAATTAAAAAAAAAAAACACATTTTTTTCCTCAGTTTAGGGCGATAAGTATTCTTCTACATATTTTTGGCAAAAAAAAAAAATCGCAATAAGCGACTGGTTTGCGCAAAAGTTATAGCGCTTACAAAATAGGGGAGAGAATTTTTTTTTTTTATTATTATTTTTTTACTAGAAATGGCGGCGATCTGCGATTTTTATTGGTACTGCGACGTTATGGCGGACACATTGGACACTTTTGACACATTTTTGGCGCCATTCACATTTATACTGCGATCAGTGCTATAAATATGCACTAATTACAGTATAAATGTGACTGGCATTGAATGGGTTAACACTAGGGGGTGAGGAAGGGGTTAAATGTGTATCCTAGGTGTGTTCTAACTGTGGGGGGAGGGGGGGTGACTGGGGGGTGACCGATCTGTGTCCCTATGTAGGAAGGGCTCCTCCTCTCCAGAGACAGGACGCTGTCTCTGTGTAAAACGGCAATGAGAGATGATCTATGAGAGATCATCTCTCATTCGCCCACAGATCGCATCGCAAACGGCCACTCTGATTGGCCGTTCGCCGCGATCTGTGATTGGCCATGTCCAAGGGACACGGACAACACAGGGCTTCCCCGCAGCGTGCTCTACAGCGCGCGCTGGGAACGCCCCAAGGGGATGCCGTCATTTGACGGCATGTTGGATATTCAGACCCGCGCTGTTGCCGTCATTCGACGGTAGCGCGGGTCTTAAGTGGTTAATGAAGGTACAACATTTAGTAACTTATTGCTACACTTAGTCAGGACGCTCTCTACATTGCAGATAGATAAAGGAGCTGTGTGTTAGTGGGCGTCCTGACACTCCTGTAGTCCAAGGGAGGGGGCGAGCACGACACTCCACACCAGGGAGAAAGCCTTGCATTACTGTGTGGAGTTACAGACAGAAGAACAGGAAGTGAGGATTTCTCAGAAGAAATAAGGACATTTAAAAGCAAAATGGAAGGATGAGGTAAGTGAAGGAGGACTGCACTAAGGTAAAGGAAGCTATTTAGGGAAAATAAATTATACCTTTACAACCCCTTTAACTACTTGAGATCCGCGCTACAGCCGAATGACGGCTCTAGCGCAGATCTAAATTGTCAACAAGCCGTCAATTGACGGCTTGTCACTAGCTGCTTCCCAGCGCGCGCTCCAGAGCGCGCTGCGGGGAAACACTGTGTTGTCCGTGTCACTTGGACACAGCCAATCACAGATCCCCGCGAACGGCCAATCAGAGTGGCCGTTTGCGATGCGATCTATGCGGCCAATGAGAGATGATCTCATAGATCATCTCTCATTGCCGTTTTACACAGAGACAGCGTTCTGTCTCTGGAGAGCAGGAGACGGATCTGTGTCTCTTGTACATAGATACACAGATCGGTCACCTCCCCAGTCACCCCCCCCTCCCCCCACAGTTAGAACACTATGCAGGGAATACATTTAACCCCTTCCTCACCCCCTAGTGTTAACCACTTCAATGCCAGTCACATTTATACTGTAATTAGTGCATATTTATAGCATTGATCGCAGTATAAATGTGAATGACGCCAAAAATGTGTCAAAAGTGTCCGATGTGTCCGCCATAACGTCGCAGTCCCAATAAAAATCGCAGATCGCCGCCATTTCTAGTAAAAAAAAAATAATAAAAAATAATAATTCTGTCCCCTATTTTGTAGGCACTATAAATTTTGCGCAAACCAGACGCTTATTGCGATTTTTTTTTTTTTACCAAAAATATGTAGAAGAATACGTATCGCCCTAAACTGAGAAAAAAAAAGTTTTTTTTTTTTTTAATTGGGATATTTATTATAGCAACAAGTAAAAAATATTGTATTTTTTTCAAAATTGTCGCTCTTTTTTGTTTATAGCGCAAAAAATAAAAACCGCAGAGGTGATCAAATACCACCAAAAGAAAGCTCTACTTGTGGGGAAAAAAGGACGTCAATTTTGTTTGGGAGCCACGTCGCACGACCACGCAATTGTCAGTTAAAGCGACGCAGTGCCGGAAGCTGAAATATCACCTGGGCAGGAGGGGGGTATAAGTGCCCAGTAAGCAAGTGGTTAAGTGGAAGGAATATGATAAATGGTTTTCGAAATCTTTTACAAATAAATATGTGAAAAGTGTGGTGTACGTTTCTATTAAGAAACAAGTTCACAATGGACAAGCAACATTACCACTAGATTTTTGTCAAAATTCTGCAGTATTATTTTTTCTTGTACCATTCCAGCGCAGTGGTCACCGGTGCATCGGGGCAGACAGGTATAAAAATACACAACCGTAAAGCTGCATCCTTCAAGAATTCTGAATTGCTGACCTTTTCGTTGCCTTGTGATCCTTTTGCAGGAGGAGGTGGCACGAGAGATACACCGCATCGGATTTATTGCCGCGGCTCTCCTGATTATTTTAAAGTATTGGAAAATCGTTAGTTCGATGTACAAACAATATTTTACTAGAAAAATAAATGTCATGTTTATGTCAGTGTCTTCTTTATGTTTATGGACATTTGATTTATTACCCACACAAGCTTGTTTTATAGATCTTCATCTGAGAGATCCTCTTGCCTTTCATTGACTTAAAGGGTCAGTCCACCTAGAAATGATATTTCACTAGAAACCCCATGGCTCTGTAGTAAAACTTTAATGTGTCCTGCATCAGATGAAGACGATCTTTAACGCACATATAGTAAGATTCTCTTAAAGTGAAACCATGGGCAAAATAAAAAAAATATGTATGGCAGTGGTTGGGGCAAGGTATACAAGGGTCAACTTTTAGGCCTCATGCACACTGGGCATTTTTAGCGATGTTCCTATGGGCATTTGGTACTTTTTTTTATGCCTCTAAACCAGGGGTCTCCAAACTTTTCAAACAAAAGTCCAGTTTATTGTCCTTCAGACTTTAGGAGAGCCGGATTGTGCCCAGTGGGGGCAAAAAATGTTCCGGGCTCAACATCGGTGAGAATAAATATGTCCTTAGGGTTGGTGGTCAATAGGAAGAGGAGTAGTGTCCCTAATTAGTATCAGGAATAGTATCCCATCAGTGGTATTGGTGTCAGTGGGAGGAATAGTGCCCCAAGGGCCAGATAAAGGATAGCAAAGGGCCACATATGGCCCTCGGGCCGCAGTTTGGAGACCCCTGCTCTAAATGACGCTGCAGTGTAGACAACGCTATAATGTCAAATGTATTGTGACACCTGCCTTTACACGCGCATGAACTTTAATGGCATCCCAGTCTTAGTCCGTAGGGTTCAATATTGAGTTGGCCCCGCAGCTATAACAGCTTCAACTCTTCTGGGAAGGCTCCACAATGTTTAGGAGTGTGTCTATGGGAATGTTTGGCGGCGTACACACGACCGAGGTTCTCGCTGGAAACCAGCGAGAACCTCGCTGGAAGCTGCATTCCAGCGACGACCTCGGCCGTGTGTACGCTCTCGGCGAGCTTCCCGTCGGGAAGCCCGTCGAGCAGAAATAGAGAGCACGCTCTCTATTTGCTCGACGGCCCGCCTGGATTAATGGCTGGTTGCCATTCCCGACGGGCGGGTCACCGATTTCGACGGCCGGCAGAGAACCTCGACGGGCGGAACGATGTGTTCTGCCCGTCGAGGTTCTCTGCCATGTGTACACAGCCTTTGACCATTCTTCCAAAAATGCATTTGTGAGGTCAGGCACTGATGTTGGGCGAGAAGGCCTGGCTCGCAGTCTTCACTCCAATTCATCCCAAAGGTGTTCTATCGGGTTGAGGCCAGGACTCTGTGCAGGCCAGTCAAGTTCCTCCACCCCATACTCGCTCATCCATGTCTTTATATACCTTGCTTCTTTTCTAGGAAGACCTAGATCACCTGACTCTCTCCAAATAAATACCTTCTCCCAGCATTCATAGTGGCGAATTTGATTGGCTGGAAATATATGTTTATTCATAACCTAAACTCACTGTAGCTCATCATACTAATGTCAAAGGCAACAGCACCATCTACTGACAAAAGGGAGGAACCACAGCTAAACAGGATTAGGGGAAAAGCCATTTGACCACTAAACACTACAAATTAGCCAGGCTGGATACCACCCAGCACAAATAAATTTACCTGTAGCCCTGCTTTGGGACAGGGGTGCTATAGGGGTTTTAACCTTTCCCTACTCAAGCAAAAAAAAAATGTGGCTTTATGTATAAAATAATATACCGTATATACTCGAGTATAAGCCATGTTTTTCAGCCCTTTTTTTGGGCTGAAAATTACCCTCTCAGCTTATACTCGAGTCAGCGTATCAGAGTCCATTAACCTCACCGTGCCCATTGCAGAATCCAATCTGTGTACCCGAATCCGTGACATATTCAGACATCGGCCATGCTGTTTTAAAAACTCACGCGCCTCCTTGTGCTGTTCCGTGATAGGTGGAACACTCAGCTTCCCAGCAAACACTGTGTTCAGTGTTCTGCCTATCACGATCACTCTCTCGTTCATGATAGACGAGAGGGCGATCGTGATGGGCGAAACACAGTGTTTGCTGGGAAACCGAGTGTTCTGCCTATCAGCACAAGGAGTAGCGCATGTTTTTAAAACTGCACGGCTGCCGTCTCGGACTCGGGTACACAGATCGGATTCTGCAATGGGCACAGGGAGGTCAGGCTGCAAAGGTAACTGGATCTGCCGGGGGAACCACCTGGATCCTGCCATGGTCCAGTTTAAGAGCTATGGGCACAGGTCAGGCTGCAATGGGCACAGTGAGGTCAGGCTGCAAATGGGCACAGCGAGGTCAGGCTGCAAATGGGCACAGGGAGGCTGCAATGGGCACAGTGAGGTCAGGCTGCAAATGGGCACTGTAAGGTCAGGCTGCAAATGGGCACAGTAAGGTCAGGCTGCAAATGGGCACAGCGAGTCTGCAATGGGCACAGTGAGGTTAGGCTGCAAATGGGCACAGTAAGGTCAGGCTGCAAATGGGCACAGTGAGGCTGCAAATGGGCACTGCTGACCCTCTTTTCCTCTTACAGGAGCTGCTGCATTCTCACCCTTGGCTTATACCCGAGTCAATACATTTCCCCATTTTTTTGTGGTAAAACTAGGTACCTCAGCTTATACTCGGGTCGGTTTATCCTCAAGTATACACGGTAACAATCAAGCATGTAATCTGCAGAAGACACTGAAATAATTCCTTTATGATTTGCCTAGTATCTGCACTTTGCACATTGCGATTTGTTGTTCTTTTAACCTCATTTAAACAAAAACTGAAAATTGTTAAAGTGTCCTTGCTAGATCACACCACCAACCACGGCCTCAGGATGTCGACAGCTGATCAGTGGCCAATTAGCATTCAGCGCATCCGCCTTCTTACAGTTTTCTGTGAACACCAGGACTGACACACTGAAGTCTTCCTACTCAGATCATTATACCACTAAATCATAATAAATGTGATTGGAATGACATTTATATTGATACCTAATCCATCCAAAATAAACTATCCGTTTAATAATGATGATTTAAGGGGCTTTGTTGGGGAAATGTCAAAGGCATCTCAGTGATTAAAAAACAATTTCTGAAAGGGGAAATATGTTCAATACACAGTATTGGCTTCGCATGACAGTTCTCCAATTTTCAGATTAATGGGTATCTGGACTCTGAATCTATCATGCAAATCTAATTACTTCTTTGTATATAGTCTAATAACATGCAGCATTAAAAATGCGCTCCAGTCACTCATTACAGCTGTGCAAATTATACTGGCTTAGGACACACAGCCCTCCTGAACATTGGCCTTTTAATCCAAACATCCATTCTAAAGCCCAATTACAATCTAATTTTTTTTTAAATAACCCCTCTGGTCTTCCTAGTAACTCTTTTTTGCCCCAGATGTCTTCGATCTTCCGCTTTGGGGAGAGATTTACTAAAACTGATGCATACAGAGTGAGTGAGTGAGTAACTTATATAGCGCTAACAAATGCGAACTAAATCGCTTCAAGGCGCTTGTATCCGGAGTCGTCCTTGTCCTTCAGAAGAGGTGGGTCTTCAGTTTTTTCCTGAAGGCGCGATGATTATCTTCCATGCGGATGCTGGTTGGTAGTGCGTTCCACAGCCGTAGTCCCTGGACTGCAAATCTTCGCTCTCCTTTCGATTTGTAGCAGGTCTTGGTGATGCAGAGCAGGTTTTGATTCATAGACCGTAGAGTCCGCCCAGGGTTGTAGTGTCATATTTTCTCGCATAGGTATTGCATGGCTTTACGTTGTGTGCATTTGTGAGTGAGGCAGAGTGTCTTGAATGTCAACCAATCCTATATATTAGCCAATGTAGGGACCTAAGGGACGGGGTGATGGAATCCCAAGAATTTGGTACAGGTGTGCATAGTAACCAATCAGCTTCCATGTTTTATTGTCACAGCTTACCCACCTCCCGCCTGCCGTATTGTCAAATGGCGGGCAGGCGGTCCTGTCAATTTAAGAAGGTGCTTCTAATGAATAATCGTTATGTGTATTTAGCAATACCCCCTCAGGAGCCGCTGATTAGATTTGGGATCTACTCTCTCCACTTTTGGCCCACCCATATTTAACTGTCTCAAACCCTATCTTGACACATAAGAAGTCTAGTAAATGTATTGTGACCTCTGCTTGGCCGGGGTCACAATAGCAGGCATATGTGTATATATAGCATATAATGGCAATGCAACAACAATGTTACCTGCTCCTGTGGGCGGTTCTTCAAGTGGAAAAAAATACACTTCACACAAGTAATTTATTAAAACTAAAAAGAATGACTTAACTTTAGGTAGAAAGCAAATATGGGTTTAAATTATAAGTCAATAACAATCATACAATGGCACACAATGACTCCGCAAGGGCCCTTGCAGGAATCAGCAATTGATAACAAGAAAAGATCTAAGATAAGGAATGGTAACATTCAGTTAAACTAGTATAGGCAGTCTATGCTCGCAGGCTCCCTAGCGGGCAGTTCTGCGTTACAGCTAAGGAAACGTCTCGAGACCAAAGTCCACGTTGCGGCCGTTGGTGCACTTTAGAGTTGTAATCCAAAAGGGATAAACGATGAGATAAAGTTAGTCAAAAACAAGGTATTATGAATAGCAGTGGTGGTGAACTGATCGTTCGTCAGCGTCAGTCACTCCTGTGTAACAACTATCAACTTAGAAGGCCTTGAAACTTAGTCAGAGGCCAACACGTGTCTCCGGCTTATGGGGTGGCACTAGATTGTTTTTCTAAAGGGGAGAGCTGAAAGTTGAGCAGGTGCTCTCTCACCTGAACAGGCCGATCCACCTGAGTTCTTCTCCAAAATGCGTTGGTCGATCACCGTCCCGTAGCACAAGGTCTCCGGTATCAGGCCCTCCACTGTTTCAGTTGTCAGCTGGGTGGCTTTGCCGGTCTCCTGGAACGCGAGCTAAGTACAGTGGTCTTGCTTCCCTCCAGCGGGTTGGCCTCCTGGCGACTCCAGGCCCAGGCGTCAGGCCTAACAGCACGGTTGTGCTGCTCCCCACAGCTCCGCAGAGGAGAAGAAGCAGGTCCAGAGAGAGCGAGATCAGCCCCTCCCTCTCCTTAAGTAACCTCCCCCATAAGTCTGTGCGGAAGTGTTCCAATAATGCAGGGCATTGTGGCAAGTGTAGTCTGTTTCTATGAAGAGTCAATGGAGTCCCTATCTCCTGGCACTTGCAGTCCCACAATGCATAATTTCTTAAAGGTATCCAAACATATTTACAGGCGTAGCTCAAGTTCCGGTGAGATTCAGGCCTATCAATAGTCTCTGATAGGATGACTCCGCTACATGTATAAACGACACCTGTCCACAGAATCTCTTTCTTCCATTCAAACCTCATCATTATGGGCAAGACCCAAGAGCTGTCAAAGGATGTCACAAGGCTGGAATGGACTACAAAACCATCAGAAAGAAGCTTGGTGAGAAAGAGACAACTGTTGGAGCGATAATTTGCAAATGGAAGAAATACAAAATAACCATCATTGACTCGACTCGCCATGTTTGGAGGAAGAAAAATGCTGACTATGACCCTAAGAACACCATCCCAACAGTCAAACACGGAGGTGGAAACATTATGCTTTGGGGCTGTTTCTCTGCTAAAAAGGTTCAGGCGGACTTTGCCACATTGAGGAGCCAATGGACGGGGCCATTTATTGTAAAATCTTGGATGAGAACCTTCTTCCCTCAACCAGAACACTGAAGATGGGTTGTGGATGGGTCTTCCAGCACGACAATGACTCAAAACACACCGCCACCAGCAAATGAGCAGTTCAAGAAGAAGCATATTAAGGTCATGGCGTGACCTAGTCTCTCCCCAGACCTTAATCCTATAGAAAATTTATGGAGAGAGCTGAAAACTTCAAGTTGCCAGGAGACAGCCAAGAAACCTTAAAGGGGTGTTCCAGCCAAATGTTATGTTTATTAAAAGTCAGCAGCTACAAAAAGTGTAGCTGCTGGCTTTTAATAAACATACACTTACCTGCTCCAGCGTCCCAGCAACGTGCCGGCCGGGGCTCTGCTCCGCTCCCCCCTCCCCAGCCGGCATCCTAATTGCTACTGTGGGCACCCGGCCGTGACAGCCTTCGGCTTCACGGCCGGGCACCCACTGCGCATTCGCGAGCGGCACTGCGCGCGCGGCGCGGCCCAGCGCTACGCCGTCCTATTGGACAGGCGATCGCCTAGGACCTGTCAGTGTCCTAGGCCATCGCCTACAGGGAGGGGCTGCAATAAGGCGATTAAGCTTAATCGCCTTACCAGCCCCTCAGCGGAAGGAGGAAGTGGGACAGGAAGTTCCACTCCTCCTGAAGCCCCCACTCCCCCCCCCAAAAAATGACATGCCAAATGTGGCATGTAAGGGGGTGAGGAGTGGGATAAGCGGAAGTTCCATTTTTGGGTGGAACTCCGCTTTAAGAATTTACAGAACATTTGTACAGAAGAGTGGACCAAAATCCCTGAGATGTGTGAAAACCTGGTCACCAACTACAAGAAACATCTTTCCTCTGTGATTGCCAACAAGGGTTTCTCATCTAAGTACTAAATCATGTTTTGTTTGGGGATCAAATACTACAGTAATTTTATTCACTGAACTGCAACTTACTTTATAACATTTGTATTGTGTGTTTTTTTCTGGATTTTTTGGTTGATATTCTATCTCTATCATTTAAAATACTCCTATGATAGTTATAGACGCTTAATTTCTTTGTAAGTGGGCAAACTTACAAACTCTGCAGGAGATCAAATAATTGTCTCCACTGTAGAGCTGGTGCACCTGTGCCCTCCAACTGCAGCTAAACTTTAGATCCATGTGTGGTGTACTGGGTTCTAAAGGCCTAAATCCACTAGTGCATCCAACACCACCCTCTCCCCAGATTAACACCACCCTCTCCCCAGATTGACAATCTAAAGGATTCTCCATTGTTCCTCTAGAGTGGAGACACCCTAATACCGCGTACAGACGATCGAACAAATGTTGTAGGAAATTGCGAACTTCAAGAACGCGGTGACGTACAACAGGTACGACGATCCGAGAAAAATTAAGTTAAAAAGCTGGCTCTTCTGCTTGATTCTGAGCATGCGTGGAATTTTGTGCGTCGGAATTGTGTACACACGCTTAAAGTACAAACACGCATGCTCCGAACCAATGCTAACAGGGCCGCATCAGGGGGGGACAGGCAGTACACCTGTAATGGGCCTGGATGGCAACCCCCTATTTTTTGTAAGGGGCCCGGAGGTCCCCAGGGCCCCGGATGACAACCCCCCCTTTTTTTATATTTAAAAAAAAACGTGTTTTTTTTTAAATCTTTTTATATATATTTTTTGTTTTGTTTTTATTAAAGGGCCCCGGATGGCAATATAAAAAAAAATATATATTTTTTATTTATTGTTTAGTTTTAATTAAAAGGCCCAGAGGTCCCCAGGGCCCCGCCCGGATGGCAACCCCCTTTTTCTTTTATAAAAATGTTATTTTTTATGTAAATATTTTTTTATTTACCTTTTTTATTTTTACTAAAGGGCCCAGAGGTCCCCAGGGGCCCGGATTGCTACCCCCCTTTTTTTTCCTTCCTTTATATATATATATATATATATATAATATATATATATATATATATATATATATATATTTATTTATTTATATATATATATATATATATAATATTTTTTTTTTTTGAGGCGGCAGCAACCCCCCCCCCCCAGTTCTCTGCTTCTGCACCAGTGGGCCCATGTCTGAAGCTGTGTAAGGGGCCCCATAATTCCTGATGGTGGCCCTGAATGCTAAACATCAGACAGCAATAGCATAAGTTGCCCAAAGGGTGGCGGTAAAGAGCTAAAAAAACACGTAGTTTGGTGTATGTTGGCTGAAAATGTTCTGCCGTCTGTATGCAGAACAAGTTTACGGACAACGCCCTTTGGACAAAAACTAAAGACATTACATTTTTGTATTTTGGGTTTAATACAGCTTTAAACATTATTTCATTATTTTTACTGAAGAGAAATTATTTTATTCAACTATATTTTCAATCTTCACATCAGAACTAAATTTAAAGCCTAAGAAGATGAATGCATTCATAAATACCTAATATTTAAAATTTTCATATAAAATAATTTTTTTGCCGTATTTATTAGCGGAAAAAATAAAAATGCTATAAATAAGATAATAACAAATGTATAAATGGTAGATGTACAAACGTATATATAAAAAGGACTTTTTATTTGATAGAAAAATGGAAACATTATTGCACTCGTAAAGATTTTACTATCGTACATAAATGACAGGAATAGCGTTCCTTTAATCTTGAACCGCAGCAAAGTTAATTGAGCAGCCAATTATTATGAGCCGCTCGCAGGCAGAGAAACAATTGACCTTGGCTTACCTTGTCCTGAAGGCTGAATAATTCCAGTTTAAATGAGAACCTATAGATTTGTTACAGCTTTTGTTTTTCCACATATGTAAATGCAATCACCATAATACAATAATAATAATATCACATACAGTATCTCACGAAAGTAAGTACACCCCTCACATTTTTGTAAATATTTTCTTCTATCTTTTCATGTGACAACACTGAAGAAATGACACTTTGCTACAATGTTGTGTAGTGAGTGTACAGCTTGTATAACAGTGTAAATTTGCTGTCCCTTCAAAATAACTCAACACACAGCCATTAATGTCTAAACCGCTGGCAACAAAAAGTGAGTACACCCCTAAGTGAAAATTTCCAAACTGGGCCCAATCAGCAATTTTTCCTCCCCGGTGTCATGTGACTTGTCAGTGTAAGGCTGCGTACACACGAGGGGATATGTCCGCTGAAAACGGTCCGATGGACCGTTTCAGCAGACATCTCCGCTCGTGTGTATGGGCTAGCGGACAGATTTGTCCACCCGACAGATTTCAAAGCAAGCTTTGAAATCTATCCGGTGGGGATCTGTCCGCCCGACATGTCTGCTGGTTAGTACACTTACCAGCAGACATGTCGTCCCCCACCGCCGCCGCGCCGCTGCCGAATGGATTCGGCGCATGCGCGGAAGTGTTTTACTTCCTGGTGCGGTGACGTGGCGGTGACGCGGCGGCGTCAACGTCACCGCCACGTCACCGCCCCGTCCGGCGGCGGGGAATTTGATCCGATGGTGTGTACACGCCATCGGATCAAACTCCCGATCGGACATATCCGATGGAAATGGTCCGCGGACCGTTTTCATCGGATATGTCCGATCGTGTGTATGGGGCCTTACAAGGTCTCAGGTGTGAATGGGGAGCAGGTGTGTTAAATTTGGTGCCATCGCTCTCACTCTCTCATACTGGTCACTGGAAGTTCAACATGGCACCTCATGGCAAAGAACTCTCTGAGGACCTGAAAAAAAGAGTTCTTGCTCTACATAAAGATGGCCTAGGACAGTGATGGTGAACCTTGGCACCCCAGATGTTTCGGAACTACATTTCCCATGATGCTCAGCTACACTGCAGAGTGCATGAGAATTATGGGAAATATAGTTCCAAAACATCTGGGGGGCCAAGGTTCGCCATCACTGGCCTAGGCTAAAAGAAGATTGCCAAGACTCTGAAACTGAGCTCCAGCATAGTGGCCAAGACCATACAGCGGTTTAACAGGACAGGTTCCACTCAGAACAGGCCTCGCCATGGTCAGCCAAAGATGTTGAGTGTACGTACTCAGTGTCATATCCAAGAGGTTGCCTTTGGGAAATAGACGTATGAGTGCTGCCAGCATTGCTGTAGAGGTTGAAGGGGTGGGGGGGTCAGCCTGTCAGTGGTCAGACCATACGCCGCACACTGCATCAAATTAGTCTGCGTGGCTGTCACCCCAGAAGGAAGCCTCTTCTAAAGATGATGCACAAGAAAGCCCGCAAACAGTTTTCTGAAGACAAGCAGACTAAAGACATGGATTACTGGAACCGTGTCATATGGTCTGATGAGACCAAGATAATATTATTTGGTTTAGATGTTGCCAAGCATGTGTGGCGGCATCCAGGTGAGGAGAACAAAGACAAGTGCGTCTTGCCTACAGTCAAGCATGGTGGTGGGAGTGTCATGGTCTGGGGCTGTATGAGTGCTGCCATCACTGGGGAGCTACAGATCATTGAGGGAACCATGAATGCCAACATGTACTGTGACATAGTGAAGCAGGGCATGATCACCTCCCTTCAGAGACTGGACCGCAGGGCAGTATTCCAACATGATAACGACCCCAAACACACCTCCAAGGCGACCACTGCCTTGCTAATGAAGCTGAGGGTAAAGGTGATGGACTGGCCAATAGTGTTGAGCAGAATATGCCATATTCGATTTCGCGATATATCTCGAATATATAGTCGAATATTCGAGATATATTCGCTAAATACGAATATTCGTGATATTTTTTGGAAATGAAATTATTGCGAATTTTCGCTATTGCGAATGCGAATTGCGAATGCGAATGCGAAATTTCGAGAAATGCGGAATGGAGCACTCTGATTGGCTCAGAATATTCGTGATATATTACAATACACAATAATTGCGAATATTCGAGAAATGCGGAAGGAGCACTCTGATTGGCTCAGAATATTCGTGATATATTACAATATAAAATAATTGCGAATATTCGAGAAATGCGGAATGGAGCACTCTGATTGGCTCGGAATATTCGTGATATATTACAATATAAAATAATTGCGAATATTCGAGAAATGCGGAAGGAGCACTCTGATTGGCTCAGAATATTCGTGATATATTACAATATAAAATAATCGCGCGATATCGCTATTGCCGAATAATCGCATTGCGATTTTTCGGCAATATAAAATGAGCGCTGCAGCTACTCGGCCCAAGGTCTCTAATCATACCAGCAATGCTTTTAGACGTCGATGGGGATCTCTAGGATGTGATCTGTTCTAAAAAAAAAATTGAAAAAATTCGAATATTCGAAATAGCGAATATTCGCCGCGATATTCGTGTTATTCGCGAATACTCGAATATGCAATATTCGTAGCGAATATTCGCAATGCGAATATTCGTGAGCAACACTACTGGCCAAGCATGTCTCCAGACCTAAACCCTATTGAGCATCTGCGGGGGATCCTCAAACGGAAGGTGGAGGAGCGCAAGGTCTCTAACATTCTCACTTAGGGCTGTACTAACTTTTGGTGTACTCACTCTTAGTGACCAGTATGAGAGAGTGAGAGGAATAACACCAAATTTAACACACCTGCTCGCCATTCACACCTGAGACCTTGTAACACTAACAAGTCACATGACACAGTGGAGGGGAAATGGCTAATTGGGCCCGATTTGGATATTTTCACTCGCTTTTGTTGCCAGCGGTTTAGACATTCATGGCTGTGTGTTGAGTTATTTTGAGGGGACATCAAATTTACACTGTTATACAAGCTGTACACTCACTACTTTACATTGTAGCAAAGTGTCATTTCTTCAGTGTTGTCACATGAAAAGATAGAAGAAAATATTTACAAAAATGTGAGGGGTGTACTCACTTTTGTCAGATACTGTATTACCGCTTTGTGCTCTTTGGGGGTTATTTACGAAAGGCAAATCAAATTGGAGGTGCAGTCGCTGTAGATCCGAGGGGGACATGCAAGGAAAAGAAAAAGCATTTTAGCTTGCACATGATTGGATGATAAAATCAGCAGAGCTTCCCCTCATTTCAGACCTTCCCCTCGGCTTTACAGCGACTGCACTTCCAAGTGCACTTTGCACTTGTAGTTTGCACTTGTAGTGCAAAGTGGATTTGCCTTTTGTAATTAACCCCCTAAGTATCCTTGATAGTTTTGACCATAAACAAGAGCCAGAGCTGTTAATGCAACAGATTTTTCTTCACCCTCCCGAGGGTGTCATTGAGTTATGACCAGGGCTTTTTTTCTGGGGGAACTTGGTGGAACTCAGTTCCACCACCTTTGGCCCAGACCCTTTGGCGCCTGCTCACCACAATCACTTGTAAACACAGAAGTCTGGTGACAGCTCTGCACTCTGTGTGTAACCCCCTTGAACTCTGCACTCTGTATGTAGTGCAATTCTGGTACTTTTCTGGTACTTAATGCCCCTTTAAGACCCTTCTACTGTTTGTGAAATCTGAACGGGGTCGTGGTTGAGTTCCTGCACCTATTTTCTGAGAAAAAAAGCTCTGGTTATGACCCACCCAGTAAATATCTGAGGGCTGTATTTAAGGTGTGTTGGTGTGTTTTATAATGCTCCAGTGGACTTACCCTAATGCCATCCATCCTGGGTACATCTGTATTCCCATATGACAAAGTTTTACAATCTGAAGACCAGCATATTATTTAGCAGAATGAAATTACAATTTGTTAAATACAAGGCAGATTGTCGTTCTGTCAGAAGGGGAGGCATTGATCCCGTGTTTCTGCAAAGCAGGAACACAGATCTTTGCCTTCCCCTACTAAAAGAACCACCTATAGTGAGTAAGTACAACCTTGGCACACATTAAACCCTTTGATCGCTCCTGATGTTAACCCCTTCCCTGCCAGTGTCAAAATTAGTACAGTGACAGTGCATATTCTTAGCACTGATTACTGTATTAGGTTGGGTTCACACTTAGGGGGACCACGTGTCCCGGATTGCCCAGGACAGTCCCGCATTTTGTAGGTCTGTCCCGGGCACATTCATTCCAGGACAATACAGTGTCCCGGAATGAAACTGACAGACACCCCCCAGGCCAATCTGATGCCCCCAAAAAAGGCCACTTTACTCAATAGTAAACCAGTACTTAACCCTGGCCAGGAATGCCTGGAGGAGCACAATCCCGCCCCTGCTTGTGATTGGAGAAATCATAAATCCCGCCTCTCGTGTCCAATCACTGTGCTGTGATTCGTTACAGCACAAGCTGATTTGTGGGAAGGAAGGGTGTCCCTGAATGATAGTTTGGAAATGTGGTCACCCTATTCACACTGCTTCCGGATGCGGTTCACAGCAGGGTTCCGGTGGGTCCCTGTTCTACGTTTCAGGGATGAACCTGGGGTGAATTTTTGCCTGAATTTGGCTCTGAAACAGAGCCAAAGACGCACAGGACTCCTGTGCAAGCCGCTCCGCAGCCGCGCCGAAAATGTGTGAATCAGCTCCACTGAGAGCCGGTCACAATATCCTGTCATGCGAATTGGATGTAGGGAAAGCAACATCCAATTCGCACTAGTGTGAACCCAGCCTTATTTCGCGTCCACACGATCGGATTTTCCGATAAAAAAAGTCAAATGGACTTGTTTCATCAGAAATTCCGATCGTGTGTGGGCCCCATCAGACTTTTTTTCCATTGGAGTAAAAAAATAAATTTTCTTCCAATGGAAAAAAATCTGATGGGAAATTCCGATCGTCTGTGTGGAATTCATTTGGAGAAAAATCATGCAATTAAGTCGACGCATTCTCGGAAGCTTTGAACTTAATTTTTCTCGGCTCGTCGTAGTGTTTTACGTCACCGCGTTTTGGACGGTCGGAATTTAGTCTGACAGTGTGTATGCAAGGCAGCTTGAACGGAATTCTGATGAAAAAATCCATCGGATTTTAGACCATTAGTGTCACTGATCTTCAAAAGGTGTCAGTTAGGTGTCCGATTTGTCTGCTGCAGCATCGCAGTCACTGACTGCCGCCATTACTAGTGAAAAAATATATATAAAATAATAAAGATATCCCATAGTATGCAGACCCAAAACTTTTGCACAAACCAATCAGTATACGCTTATTGGAAATGTATGTTACCAAACATATAGCAGAATACATATTGGCCTAAATTGATGAAGACATTTGATTGTTTTAATTTTTTTATTGAAGATGTTTTATAGCATAAAGTAAAGAAATATTATTTTTTAGTGGGGAAAAAGGACAAAAGATGTTTTTGGGTACAGCGTTGTCAGTTAAATTAACGCAGTGCTGTAACACAAAAAATGAGCTGGTCGTGAAGGGGGGTAGAACATTCCAGAGCTGAAGTGGTTAAACAAAATACATTTAACCACTTAAGGACCGCCGCATGTACATTTACGTCGGCAGAATGGCACCGACAGGCACATCAACGTATATATACGTTGGACCCCCCCCCTGTACATGCGGCGGTCCGCGCGGCAGCAGGAGCGATCCGACAAGAGGGGGCGGCTATTCGTTTTTTGTCCGCCCCCTCCGGATCGCTCCCAGCCAATGCGCGCCCCCGCCCGCCCTGTCACTTCCTCCTCCTGTGTAAACACAGGAAGGAGGAAGCGATGTGATCTCTCCCTCGGCGGTTTTTTTCAACCACCGCTGAGGAGAGATCACAACACAGTAAGTCTGCACTAACACTACACTGACACTTCACATAACCCCCGCGATAAACATGTCCAAGCTAGATATGTAAATAACCTGTCACTCAAAGCAAGGAGAGAGGAACAGACGTTTTATTTAGACTGGAAGTCTGTTAATTTTCACTGAACAATAAAAGAGGATTGCTCAGAGCTAGATTAACTCTGTGTGGCAAGACTGGGCACAGATGATAGGAAATCTTATACTCTACAGTGTGACATCAAAAATAAATAAATGATAAATTAATATACACCGAGCTGCATTAATTTGTGTCCTTTATATCTGCTAAGAGCAGTGACGTTGTTGCTAGGTCTAAAAAAGATCTGGGGCTAGAGCCCATAGCAGCGAAGTAAAGAAAGTCATACGCTTGGGTGGGCATACACATGTATATAATATATGTGTGTGTGTGTGTGTGTGTGTGTGTATATGTATATACATATAGTTAATTAGTTACATATTTGAGTGCGGAACCCCCTTACGACTCCCCAGAGAGCCCCTTCCTTATATCAGGGTCCACAGGGAGCCTCTCCTTACATTAGGGTCCCCAGAGAGCCTCCCCATACATCAAAGTCTACAGAGAATCCCCCCTTACATCAGGGTCCCCAGAAAGTCCCCCCTTACATCAGGGCCCCCAGAGAGTCCCCCCTTACATCAGGGTCCTCAGGGAGTCCCCACTTACATCAGGGTCCCCAGGGAGCCCCCCTTTACATCAAGGTCTCCAGGGAGCCTTTCCTTGCATTAGGGGCTCCAGGAAGCCTTCCTATTCATCATGGTCTACATAGAGCCCCTTCCTTACATTAGGGTCCCAAGGGAGCCCCCCGTACATCAGGGTGAGAGAGAGGAGGATGGCTGAGAGAGGGTGAGGGAGGGTGAGAGAGAGGGATGATAGAGAGAGAGGGGGTGGGAAAGACAGCAGTCCCTACTGTCTCTGTGTCTAGGCGTATGTGATCCACCTATCTCCCGCCCGTCCTCAGTCAGCCTGTTTTCTTCCTGTCAGTCCTGACAGTCACAATGAGCTAGGAGAGGAGGTTGGAGAAGGAGTGTAGGCTCTGGGAGGCACCAGGGATGCTCAGGGTGGTGGTGAGGCCCCGTCTTCTCTCACTCCCTCCTGGGCTTTTAACGGCTGCCCAGGCCTCACCCTCCCTGTTGGAAGATGCCACTGCCCTGCACCCCACCACCACCGGACCAGCGGCGGGACAATCTGGTCCAGAAACATGACAAGGGGGCTCTTTATGCCCCACGAGCACTAAGGCCGAGGAGGAGGAAGTGGAATCACCCTCAGCTTTGAATTCTGGTCATGGAGTGAGTTGTGGCAGTGACGTCACTGGTTGCTAGACTCTAGATGGCTCTAGCAACCAGTGGCCAAGAGTAGAGTCAGGTGGAGACGGGGGCGGGGCCATGGCTCAGTCCACCCCTGTCCCCTGTATTCGGGACATACCTGCTAATTGCAGGGAATGCGGCCCAGCAGATAAGAGACTGAGGGCTATGGGCCCCAGACTCGGGGCTATAGCCCCAATAGCCACCTCCTAGTGACGCCACTGGCTAAGAGGTTAACTTTAAAGCCTGGCTTCTTTTCTTCATTTTGGAATCCAGTGTTGTGAGGTTCTAATTGTCATCTGTGTGATCTTCTCCCCCTGACTCAGTGGTTCCTATCACATTATGTGGACATAGCAAAAAAAAAAAACAGAAAGAGGTTTTGATATTTCCACTGAATCCAAACTTTAAAAAAAAATGTTATCTGGGATTCAACATGGAAATGTTTACATTTTCTTTACGTCCTTTAAATCCATATTCATTCATGTGGACATTGAATTCAGTCTGCAAGGTAATGTAGCAGCAATCACGTCCCCAGGAATGACGTCATACATGTGTAACATGTCTGGTTTTCTTCGATTTGTTATCAGTTCTTTCCAGTCCAACAACCTGCATGGAAAAAAACATAACAGATAAAAAAAAAGATAAAAAGAAAAAGAAAAAAATAGCATTCTTCCCCTTCTGTTATAATACGCCAGTCGTTTCCTTGCATCTGCGGCAATGTCTGTTGGGTTTGTAATTAGAGTATTATTTGGAAGCCGCACTTATTTATTTTGGAGATGAAGACGTCCAAAAAAAGAGAGATTTTTTTTCTTTCTCGCTTGGCAAAAACGAAACCCGCTGTGTGCAGGAGGATTCTCCTAAAAATAGAGCCACACAGATATTGCTGATGACAAAGGAAAGTATTGTGCCAAGGAGGAAATATGTAAATATCCCATGACAATACATTTTTTAAAGAGGGATACATATTTATCACCTTACACACTTTGGGTAAATGTAAAACCCAACTCCAAGCAAATGTTTTATTAACCACTTCCTTCCCGGGCACTTATACACCTTCCTACCCAGACCAATTTTCAGCTTTCAGCACAGTTGGTTGCACTTTGATTGACAATTACGCGGTCATGCTACACTGTACCCAAACTAAATTTATATCATGTTGTTCCCACAAATAGAGCTTTCTTTTGGTGGTATTTGGTCACCTCTGGGATTTTTATTTTCTGCAAAAAAAAGGGCCGAAAATTTTGAAAAACAAATGCTTTTTTTTGTTTCCGTTACAAAAGTACGTTTTCTTTCATTCACTGATGGGGCTGAACTGAAGGGCACTGATAAGGCGGCACTGATGGGCACCGATGAGGTGGCACTGATGAGGTGGAATTGATGGGCACTGGTGAGCACTAATATGCAACACTGATGGGGCACTGATAGGTGGCACTGATGGGCACAGATAGGCAACACGGATGGGTACAGATAGGTGGCACAGACAGGCACAGATAGGCGGCACAGATAGGTGACACGGGTGGGCACAGATCGGCGGCATGGATGGGCAGTGATAGGTGGCACAGATGGGCATGTATGGGCACTGATAGATAGCACGAATGGGCATGGGTGGGCACTGATAGGTGGCACGGATGTACTGTATTATATTGTACTTATGGATGCCAATCAGTGCCAAACAATGCCTGCCAATCAGTGATGCCCATTGTGGGCACTGATTGGCATCCATTGTGGGCACTGAGTGGCATCCCTGGTGGTCTAGTGTGGCATACCTGGTGGTGAGCATCCCTGGTGGTCTGGTGGCATCCCTGGTGGTCTGGTGGCATCCCTGGTGGTCTAGTGGCATCCCTGGTGGTCTGATGTGGGCATCCCTGGGGGGGGGGCTGTGCTAATAATCAATCAGCACAAACCCCCCTGTCAGAGAAGCAGCCGATCGTCTCTCCTCTACTTGCGTCTGACAGACGCGAGTGAGGAAAAGCCGATAACCGGCTCTTCTTGTTTACATCGCGATCAGCCGTGATTGGACACGGCTGATCACGTAGTAAAGAGTCTCCGTCAGAGACTCTTTACCTAGATCGGTGTTGTAGGGTGTCAGACTGTCAAAAGTGGTTTTAGAGCAACTAGAATAAAGCAATAATAAATTAGAATCACTTGCAGAATTGAGCGATAGCGATTTGTGGGGAAATTCATCATAAAAAAATAAAAGTAATGACAGCGACAATTCTGCAACTGAGCCAATTTCAGTGTTTTTGATTTGATTACATTATCGAATAATTTTTATTATAATTACATAATTATTTGTTATAATTATTTATAATTATTTATTATATTATAATTTATGATTTTGTTTTTTAAACATTTTCATACCCTACCATTTCATACCATATCAAGAGTTAACTAGATTCTTGTTTGGACAGATTTAAGTGAGTATATATAAAACGCCAAATTTCCATGCAAAATAATGGTACCGCTTTCAGGACCTAAAATTTGGAATAAAGTAACGCTGTACTGTATAGCAAAAAAAAGGCCTGGTCATGAAAGGGGGTAAATCTTCCGGAGGTCAAGTGGTTAAAATGGTTGTAAACCGGGTGAAATAACTTCTGCCAGTCGCTGGCTCCCCAGCCCCTCTGTTTTACTCACCTGAGCCCTGGAAAGTCCTGTGTCGAGGACGCGCTCCTCCTCTGCCCGGGGGTTCTTGGCTCTTGATTGGATCGATTAATAGCAGTGCAGCCATTGGCTCCCGCTGCTGTCAATCAAATCAAATGACGCTCGTGCGGGGCCGAGTCCTGCATTAGCCGGCTATGGACCCGAATGCTGGACACGGTGCAGTGGAGGTAAGTATAACATGTTTGCTATTAAAAAATAAATAAAAATCGAACCTTTATGCTGGGTTCACACTTGTGCGGATTGAGTGCGGCTTAAATCACATCTGATACGCAGAACATTTCTAAATACATTGTTTTCAATGAGGCTGGTTCACATATGTGCGATGCATTCGCACTGCGCATTGCAGAAAAAACGTGTGCGGATTTTATGCTCAGGTGCAAATTCAGTCACATTATCTTCTATGGGTACGCAGCTGATTCGCAGATGTGGTCAGTTCTCTTCAGGAATTTCTGTCATTCAGCTCAATAGACTTCTCCCCCACTCTCCTCTCACCCGAAACTTCTCCCAGGTCTCCAAATTCGCAGCTAAAAACTGAGCTAATCTGCTGAACACTTCCCTTATCTTTGCAGAGACATTACAGAGCTGAAATTCGCACCGCACAAGTGTGAACCCAGCCTTAGTGTCACTTTAGGCTGGGTTCACACCTATGCGAATTGGTTGCGGTTTCAACCGCATCCAAAACGCAGAACATTTCTAAATACAATGTTTTCAATGAGGCTGGTTCACATATGTGCGATGCATTCGCACTGCGCATTGCCGGAAATCCGTATGCGTTGTGGAGGCCTTGCGGTGCGGCTCAGGTGCGAATTCAGTCCCATTATCTTCTATGGGTACGCAGCTGATTCGCAGATGTGTTCAGTTCTCTTCAGGAATTTCTCTCATTCAGCTCAATACATTTCTCCCCCACTCTCCTCTCACCCGGAACTTCTCCCAGGTCTCCAAATTCGCAGCTAAAAACTGAGCTAATCTGCTGAACACTTCCCTTATCTTTGCAGAAACATTACAGAGCTGAAATTCACACCGCACAAGTGTGAACCCAGCCTAGGGTTGCCACCTGTCCGGTTTTGACCCGGATAGTCCGGGTTTGGACACATGTGCCCGGTTTTAAAGCCTCCTGAAACCCGGGCACATTTAAAAAAAAAAATTTTTTTTTTTTTTTTTTTTTTTAGCTGTCCATCCTGGCCCGGCCGCAACAGAGCTGCACATCCCCGGCTCCACCAGCTTGCCTGAGTGTTAGTAGAAGGTGTGCCGCCCGCAGCAGTGCTCTCTGTTAGCCCCCCGGCCGGGCTGTAAACATGTGTGCAACTTCTCGCTGTGCTAGCCCCTCCCCCTCCCTCCGGCGCGCCTCCGTCTGCATTGTGTGCTGCAGAGTGGAAGAGGACACATGGGACACAGAGTGCTCAGCTCTTCTCTGACTGGCTACAGAATACACATGGAGGTGGGTGGATGGGCGGACCATACACTACCCCCACCATACACTAAACATACAGTTCTGCCCCCCCCTGCATATACCATTACTATCCACAGCCGTATATACAGTTCTGCCCCCCTCCATACCATCCACAGCCATACATACAGTCCTGCTCCCCCTGCATATACCATCCACAGCCATACATACAGTCCTGCCCCCCCCCCCTCCATACAGGGCCGGATTAACAGAGGGGCTGATGGAGCGGGGGTTGTAGCTCGATGACCAGAGGTCACAGAAACCCCACATTTGGGGGGTAGTCAGTTGAAGACCTACCCCACAACTGGTCAAAATATGGGATGGCTATCATTTGGTTCTGGAGATACGGGCCTGCTTGCACAGCCTGTCAGAAGCTACATACAGAGCGGCCAGTATAAATACAAGCTGACACACTGCAGCAGACTGAGAAAAAAAAAATCATCATTAATTTTTTGCTAGAAAATTACTCTATGGTGGTCTTTGCAACTTTTTATGTTGCACGGCATAGAGCTGCACGATTCTGGCTAAAACAACAACTGCAATTTTTTTGCTTAGAAGATAGATGACGATTCTCTCACGATTCGTGCGGCATAACATCATCTTTCACATTAAAATGAAAAAAAAAATGGACTAACTTTACTGTTTTGTTTTTATGGTTTTTATTATTCAATGAAGTAGGCAAATGCAGTGTGACATAAAATATTGCAGCAATTGCCATTTTTGTCTCTGCTAAAATATATATAATGTTTGCGGTTTCAAGTAATTTTCTAGCAAAAAATATTGCTTTTTAACAAGTGTTGGACTTTAAGTGGTTACATTTCTTGCATTTACACACAGAAGTTTGATCTAAAAAGGAAGTTGGTTACAATGTTTCATGTTGTTTACAAACTTGGCAGACAGTCGGATATTTTCTTTACACACAGAAGTTTATCCCTTTGATCTATGAAGAAATCGTTAGTTACAATGTTTCCTGCTAACTTAGCAGACTGTCCAGATATTTTCTTTTGACAGCTGAAAGTCTCTCCACTTGTTATATGAAAGAATCAGCAAACTCTGCATTGGAGATGTCAGGGGGGGAGGGGAATCGACATCACGATTTTTTAACGATTAATTGTGCAGCTCTAGCACGGTACTGTATTTGCGCAGCAATTTTTCAAACGTGTTTTTTTTGTGGAAATAAACTGTTTCATTCATTAAAAAGTTAGCACGATTTTTTTTGGTATCCTAAGCGATGCTTTAAATTTTTTTAGGTTACATGTTTAGAGCTACAGAGGAGATCTAGTGCTAGAATTATTGCTCTCGCTCTAACGATCGTCACGTATGTAACCTGTGTGTATCTGGCTCTGATACTAGCCAGTGCCTACCCAGCCACTGACTGGTATCTCTCCCTAGCCTGTCCCCACACACCCTCTCACCTGCTGACCTGTAGATGGGGAAATCACTCATGTAGTGTTATTGTGTTCTGCCAGTGAGTACAATGATCAGTGTTGCAATCTATAGCTGGCAGCACTGATTGTTTTTGGAAAAACAGGCTGGTTGTACTCAAGTCGATTAATAGATTGACTCGTGTAAAACCAGCTAGCCCATACATAGATCGACTATGGCTGGTCTCTGCATAATTGGTGTAATTTCAATTCATGTATGACCCGCTTAACCACTATGCAGTCCCTAAACATCCTTCCACTCCTATACATTGTGCCCACTGTCATACCCTCCACACTCCTCTCCTGTACATAGTGCCCACTGTCATACCCTCCACACTCCTCTCCTGTACATAGTGCCCACTGTCATACCCTCCACACTCCTCTCCTGTTCATACTGCCCCCATCATACCCTCCACACTCCTCTCCTGTACATAGTGCCCACTGTCATACCCTCCACACTCCTCTCCTGTACATACCTGCCCATTGTCATACCCTCCACACTCCTCTCCTGTACATACTGCCCACTATCATACCCTCCACACTCCTCTCCTGTACATAGTGCCCACTATCATACCCTCCACACTCCTCTCCTGTACATAGTGCTCACTGTCATACCCTCCACACTCCTCTCCTGTACATACTGCCCACTGTCATACCCTCCACACTCCTCTCCTGTACATACTGCCCACTGTCATACCCTCCACACTCCTCTCCTGTACATACTGCCCACTATCATACCCTCCACACTCCTCTCCTGTACATACTGCCCACTATCATACCCTCCACACTCCTCTCCTGTACATAGTGCCCACTATCATACCCTCCACACTCCTCTCCTGTACATAGTGCCCACTATCATACCCTCCACGCTCCTCTCCTGTACATACTGCCCACTGTCATACCCTCCACACTCCTCTCCTGTACATACTGCCCACTGTCATACCCTCCACACTCCTCTCCTGTACATACTGCCCACTATCATACCCTCCACACTCCTCTCCTGTACATAGTGCCCACTATCATACCCTCCACACTCCTCTCCTGTACATAGTGCCCACTGTCATACCCTCCACACTCCTCTCCTGTTCACACTGCCCCCATCATACCCTCCACACTCCTCTTCTGTACATACTGCCCACTGTCATACCCTCCACACTCCTCTCCTGTACATACTGCCCACTGTCATACCCTCCACACTCCTCTCCTGTTCATACTGCCCCCATCATACCCTCGCACTCCTCTCCTGTACATAGTGCTCCCATCATACCCTCCACACTCCTCTACTGCATATACTGGTCACTGTCATACCCTCCACACTCCTCTCCTGTACATACTGCCCACTATCATACCCTCCACACTCCTCTCCTGTACATAGTGCCCACTATCATACCCTCCACACTCCTCTCCTGTACATAGTGCCCACTGTCATACCCTCCACACTCCTCTCCTGTTCATACTGCCCCCATCATACCCTCCACACTCCTCTCCTGTACATACTGCCCACTGTCATACCCTCCACACTCCTCTCCTGTACATACTGCCCACTGTCATACCCTCCACACTCCTCTCCTGTTCATACTGCCCCCATAATACCCTCGCACTCCTCTCCTGTACATAGTGCTCCCATCATACCCTCCACACTCCTCTACTGCATATACTGGTCACTGTTACACCCTCTTCACTCCTTTCCTGCAAGTAATACCTACCCTCT
The DNA here is from genome assembly GCA_029574335.1 of Rana kukunoris. Taxonomy (NCBI): domain Eukaryota; kingdom Metazoa; phylum Chordata; class Amphibia; order Anura; family Ranidae; genus Rana; species Rana kukunoris. The sequence goes on from CM056050.1 coordinate 590,272,761, forward strand.
GCACTCATTTCCTGTACATAATGTCTTACACTTTGCACTCCTTTCCTACACATACCAACATACGCGCCACACTCTTGTATATACTGTTGTAAATTCTGCACTCCCTCTCTGCACATACTGTAATACCCTCTGTACTTAATGAAAATTAAAAGGTGAACTAATGCCCCTGATCTCCACTGCACTTACCTCTGTAGTAATGGAAGAGTTTTATTTTTTTTAAATGATTGTGCTGAGGTTTATTCATGTCAGTGAGACTCTTACTTGTGGCACAGCAAAGTAAGCATATTTTATAGGTAAAATAATTATTTTGTTTAATTTAATCATGCCTCGTGAGGCCCCTCCCTCAATATGGCCACACCCACCATATGTAGTGGCGTGTTCGGGTTTGGCTTGAGGAAAAGGTGGCAACCCTAACCCAGCCTTAAAGATGAATAATAAAACAGGAGTTGACCAGCTAACCCTGGAGATGTTATTATTTTGGGCGCATACTATTATTGTATTATAATAATTATTATTCTTATTTTTATTTTATTTTTTTAACTCGTAGTAATGATTATAGCCCAGTATTGGTTACCTGTGATGAACTGCTTCTTGGAGTTACTGTTGTCTCGGAGAAGGCCGAGTCACTGCGATTTGATCGATTTGATCGAAAACCTAAAGAACAAAATGATTAACAGCTCAAAAAAGTAGGAAGCAAAACCCTGCTCGGATTTCATACTGCCGAGGTGGCCTGAAAAACCTGAATCGGATTCCACCTTAGCTTCCCACATAAGGAAGCATGTGAGGCGCGCCTTCCATTATGTCACAACATATAATTTTCTTCACCCACCATCCGCTTGTGTCAAACAAAATCTCTGCAGTGTCACCACCTATCAGAAAACAACTCACGCTCTTTTTTGATCCTCAATTTAGGAAGGTCAAGCAGTTCTTAGAATGAGCCGCTCCACGGATGTTGCTCAACTCTCAAATGAACCTAACCGGGTAATATTACATCTTGTGGGCTGTGATCCAGCATATATGTCCAAAGGAATAATGCCGTGTACACACAAACGTTTTTCATGACGTGAAAAATGCAATTTTTTTAAATGGTCATTATTCACTAGGAATCCAGCCTATTGCCTAAAGACGGCCACAAGGTGGCTCTCAATTGCCGGGAGGCCGTCCTTAGATGTCCTCCGCTCCTCCGGCCACTGGGGGGCGCGCAAACACACAGATCCACGTCCTCTCAGGGAGAAAGGAGACTGATGCTGTGTCCCTTGTACATAGGGACACAGATCGGTCACCTCCCCCAGTCAGTCCCTTTCCCCCACAGTTAGAAACACTAACAGGGTACACATTTAACCCATTCCTCGCCCACTAGTGTTAACCCCTTCCCTGCCAGTCACATTTATACAGTAATTAGTGCATATTTATAGCCCCTAACGCTGTATAAATGTGAATGGTCCCAAAAATGTGTCAAAGTGTCCGATGTGTCCGCCATAATGTCGCAGTCCAAATAAAAATCACAGATTGCCGCCATTACTAGAGTTGAGCGGACACCTGGATGTTCGGGTTCGGACCCGAACCCGAACTTTAAAAAAAAAAAAAACCTGAACCCGGACTCTTAACCCCATTGAAGTCAATGGGACACAGACTTTTAGTAAAAAATAAATAAAATAAATGCGTGGGGGTCCCCCCAAATTCAATAACCAGACCCTTTAGGTCTGGTATGGATATTAAGGGGAACCCCGCCGTCAATTGAAAAAACAAAAATGACGTGGGGTTCCCTCCAAATATCCATAACCAGACCCTTCAGGTCTGATATGGATATTAAGGGGAACTCCACCCCAAATAAAAAAAAATGGCGTGGAGTTCCCCCTAAAATCCACACCAGACCCCTTTATCTGAACACGTTGACCTGCCCGGCCGCAGAAAAGAGGGGGGGACAGAGTGCGGCCCCCCCTCTCCTGAACCGCACCAGGCCACATGCCCTCAACATTGGGAGGGTGCTGATGGGGACAAGGGTCTCATCCCCACAACCCTTGCCCGGTGGTTGTGGGGGTATGTGGGCAGTAGTGTTGCTCACGAATATTCGCATTGCGAATATTCGCTACGAATATTGCATATTCGAGTATTCGCGAATATCTCGAATATCGCGGCGAATATTCGCTATTTCGAATATTCGTATTTTTCAAATTTCGCAATAAATTTCGCAAAAAAATCGCAATCAATTTTGCATTCGCGAATTTCGCAGTGGCGAAATTTCGCAATAGCGAAATTTCTCAATTTTTTTTTTTTTTTTTTATAAAATATCACGAATATTCGATATTTACGAATATTCGCGACCGCATATGTGAAATTTCGCTTTTTTTTTTATAAAATATACTGAATATTCGTAAATATCGAATATTTGTGATATTTTATATATAAAAAAAAAAAAAAAAAAATCGCGAAATTTCGCATTAGCGAAATTTCGCATTAGCGAAAATTCGCATTGGCGAAAATTCGCAATTTTTTTTTTTAAATATCACGAATATTCAATATTAACGAATATTCGCGAATATTCTTCGAAATATTCGCGAAATATCGCGAAATCGAATATGGCGTGTTCCGCTCATCACTAGTGGGCAGGGGGCTTATCAGAATCTGGAAGACCCCTTTAACAAAGGGGACCCCCAGATCCTGGCCCCCCTGTGTGAAATGGTAATGGGGTACACTGTACCTCTACCATTTCACGAAGGAAGTGTAAATAGTAGTTTTCAGGAAACCATAGAACAAATTACTTTATTAATTAAACCAAATAAAAATCCAGCGGTGAAAATAGACGATCGGTGCTGCTCCCTGCTCCAATGTTGTCTTCTATCCAGCGCCGGGTGAATGACGCGCCTGAGCTTGACGTTTCTTTTATAGGGGAGGCAAGCCACGCGTCACCCCCTCTTTTCTGCGGCCGGCCAGGTCAACGTGCTCGGATAAGGGGTCTGGTGTGGATTTTAGGGGGAACTCCACGCCATTTTTTTTTTTAAAGCATAAGTATAAATGATGAATTCACATGAATTCACATAAGAGAATACAATGAAAGAAATCCTTACTTGGTGCTGCTGATGGAAGATCTGGTGTGTATGCAAAATTGTGTTCTCCAAGGCTGACTCTGTCAATGGTTCGGATATTACTGAAATCCCGCTGTGGTATTCTCCTAGGAGACGACAATAAAACTCACATTGGAACATCATGTACTTGGCAACCACAGACAGCGCAATTTCAGAAAACGCCAAAGGAAACTTCAGCAATCTCATCTATCAGTATAAAAAGCACCCCCCCCCCTCCAGAAACATAAAAATAACCCCCTAGTCAAGGTTATTCAAGGTTGATGATCTAAAATGTAAAAAATGTCTTCTATAAGCATCCTTTTGCAGGGTCATTTGTTCCTTTCTACTCCAGAACAACATACTCAAAGAGGTACTGGGAACTTTTAAATTTGCAGGTGTAGATAAAGGAAAACTTCAAACAAGCTCAATAGCTCTGGCAAGACGGCTTCTACACAGCAAGGCTTCACCCAATGGGCTCAACCAATAGAAATGCAGAAAGGAGCGCCAGACCAAAATCAGATAAAAGAGTTCAAGATAAGTTTAACTGTTGGTAAAAAAAGTCATAAAAACAGTCAACGTGTTTCAGAGGAAACACCACTCTCATGGCCTCATTAATGCTCAGTAGGGATGACCTGAACAACCCCCCCCCCCCCCCGTTCGGTTCGCACCACAACCTGCGAACAGACAAAAAGTTTGTGTGAACTTTAGATCCCCTTTAAAGTCTATGGGACTCAAACGTTTGAATTTTAAAGGCTAATATGCAAGTTATTGTCCTAAGAAGTGTTTGGGGACCTGGGTCCTGCCTCAGGGGACATGTATCAATGCAAAAAAAGTTTTAAAAACGGGAGTTTTTTCAGGAGCAGTGATTTTAATAATGCTTAAAGTGACCCGGTTCGAAGCTCCGGGACCGTAACTGCAGGACTCACGGATTTTTTCGCCGCTGGAGTGCGGCGATCGGTCCCTGGAGCTGAAGAACGGGGAGAGCTGTGTGTAAACACGGCTTCCCCGTCCTTCACTGTGGCGGCGTCATCGATCGTGTGATGCCTTATACAGGGAATCGCAATCGATGACAACACACCTACAGCCACACCCCCCTACAGTTGTAAACACATATTAGGGAACACATAACCCCTTCAGCGCCCCCTTGTGGTTAACTCCCAAACTGCAAATGTCATTTTCACAATAAACAATGCAATTTAAATGCATTTTTTGCTGTGAAAATGACAAATGTCCCAAAAATGTGTCAAAATTGTCCGAAGTGCTTGCCATAATGTCGCAGTCACGAAAAAAAAACGCTGATCGCCACCATTAGTATTAAAAAAATTAAAATAATATAAATGCAATAAAACTATCCCCTATTTTGTAAATACTATAAATGTTGAGCAAACCAACCGATAAACATTTATTGCATTTTTTTTTACCAAAAATAGGTAGAAGAATACGTATCGGTCTAAACTGAGGGAAAAAAAATATATATATTTTTGGGGGGATATTTATCATAGCAAAAAGTAAAAAATATAGATTTTTTTCCAAAATTGTCGCTCTATTTTTGTTTATAGCGCAAAAAAAAACGCAGAGGTGATCAAATGCCACTAAAATAAAGATCTATTTGTGGGGAAAAAAGGACGCCAATTTTGTTTGGGAGCCACGTCCCACGACCGCGCAATTGTCAGTTAAAGCGACGCAGTGCCGAAACGCAAAAAGGGGCCTGGTCCTTTAACAGCATTTTGGTCCAGGTCTTAAGTGGTTAATATCACTTGACTCCAATATTGTCAGCTCCAGGCAATACAGAGAAAAGTAATTCATCAAAAAAAAAAATGTGTGGGGGTCCCACCAAATTCAATTACCAGGCCCTTCAGGTCTGGTATGGATATTAAGGGGAATCCCATGTCAAATAAAAAAAAAATGATTTGGGGTTCCCCCCAAATATCCATTCCAGACCCTTCAGGTGCATTTTTTTTTATGAATGGCTTTTCTTTGTATTGCCGGGAGCTGAAAATTCATTATAGCTTCGAGTGATTTTAAATGACTTTTTTATCTTCAGAAATTACACTTTGGGACAGTTCTAAGCACGGGAAACATGCGCTATATTACATGCATACTATATACACCCCCCAGGTACGAAATATAAAGGAATATTTCACTTTTATTGTTTCACTTTAAGCATTATCAAAATCACTGCTCCTGAAAAAACTGCAGTTTTTATAACTTTTTTTTGCATTGATACATGTCCCCTGGGACAGGACCCGGGTCCCCAAACACTTTTTATGACAATAACTTGCATATTAGCCTTTAAAATTAGTTCACACGAACTTGCCGCAAACACCCCAAATTGTTCGCTGTTCGGTGAACAGGCAATGTTCGACTCAAACTCGAAGCTCATCCCTACTGCTCAGCAACTGTTATCTAGTTGTTCTAGTAGTTCAGTACCAGTTCTAACATAGTTACCGTATGTACTCGAGTATAAGCCAAGTTTTTCAGCATAGTTTTTTGTGCTGAAAATGCCCCCCTCGGCTTATACTCGAGTCACTTTTGTGCCTGATTTCCCTGATTTTGGGGACCCGGTCCTGGCCGTCCATAGGTCCCCTGGACCCAAAACTTGGCACACATGTAGCCCCACTCTTCTACAAGTGTGCAAAGGTTGTTGTCCGAGGGACCTACAGCCGGGGAGCACTGATTTTTCAAAGCCGGGCACCCCTTCCATAGACTCCAATGTTAAATGGTCATTTCTCCAGTGACTTTGGGGACCCGGTGCCGGCCGATCGTAGGTCCCTTTTTAGGTAGTTGCATTCATTGGGGCATGCTGGTAAGGGTCCCAGTGCATTACTTTGTCCGGGGCCCATGATGCTACTAAGACAGCCAGCCCTGCACACAGACTTACCCAAGTACCAATGTAAACACACTTAAAGCCATTTATTACCTTACCTTTTACCTTAACCATGTTTGTACTGTGCTGGCAGATCTTATTATCTGTTTTAAACTATATTTGAACACTGTCTATTCTTAAGCCCTTGTTCACACTGGTGCGTTTTGACATGCGATTTGGCATGTCAAATCGCATGTCAAAACGGCGGATTTTGCCGCAAATTGCCGGCAATGGCACTGTCCTAATCGGCGCGACGCTGCATCTGCGGCGCTGCACCGATTTCAAAAAGTAGTCTCTGCACTACTTTTTGCGATTTCAGCCCGCGATTTACATTGACATCTGTGCAGAAACCCGCACAGATGTCTCTTAAATCGCGGCCGAAATCGGGACTGCCAGCGGGAGTGAAATCGTGCGAGTTCAGCTGAACTCGCACGGCTTCACTCCCGCAGCCCAGTGTGAACCAGGGCTAAAGCGGAGCTCCAGCCGCAAAGTCAGCAGCTACTAACAGTGTAGCTGCTGACTTTAAATAAGGACACTTACCTGTCCTAGGCGCCCGCGCTGATGGCCCCCCCGATGCCGGGCCCGCGATCGCTCCGAGGCCCACGCCGCCATTCACACTATGGGAAACAGGCAGTGAAGCCGTACGGCTTCACTGCCCATTTCCTACTGTGCCTGCGCGAGTCTCACGCTGGCTTGTGAATGGGCGCGCTGCTCTCTGAGAACACACACAGTTCCCAGAAAGCAGCGCGCCCCATTCACAAGGAGAAGGACAAGAAGAAATCAAACCGCGGTGCAGGTGAGGCAGATTACGGACTTCCGCATAGCAACAGGTATTTCGGGTGAGTATTTTTTTTTTCAGGTTTTTTATTTTTTTATTTTTTTAAACAACATGGCAAAATGTTGTTTTCCTGGGTGGAGCTCCGCTTTAAATAATTTTGGAAACACATAACAAACATATAGTGGCTGTAAAATTGCAAATATGCCTTGTACACACGATCGGAATTTCCGATGAAAAAAGTCAGATGGAATTTTTTCATCGGATATTCCGACCGTGCTTGGGCCCTATCGGACTTTAGTCAGACTTTAGAAACAGAACATGTTTTATTTTTTTTCTGATGGAAATTCCGATCGTCTGTATGGAACTCTGACGGAGAAAAAACTATGCATGCTCAGAATCAAGTCAACGCATGCTCGGTAGGGTGACCACATTTCCAAACTACCATTCAGGGACACCCTCCCTTCCCAAAAATCAGCTTGTGCTGTAAAGAATCACAGCACAGTGATTGGACACACGAGGCGGGATTTATGATTTCTCCAATCAAAAGCAGGGGGGGATTGTGCTCCCCCAGACATTCCCGGCCAGGACTAGTACTGTCAGTGAGTAAAGCGGTGATGTGGTGGCCTTTTTTGGGGGCATCAGATTTGCACGGGGGTAGCTGTGTCAGTTTCATTCCGGGACACTGTATTGTCCTGGAATTATTGTGCCCGGGACAGACCTGCAAAATGCGGGACTGTCCCGGGCAATCCAGAAAACGTGGTTACCCTAATGTTCTGAAGCATTGAACTTAATTTTTCTCGGCTCGTCATAGTCTTTTACGTCACCGCATTTTGGACAGTCGGAATTCGGTCTGGAAAATTCCATCAGATTTTATCCCATCGGAAATTCCGATCGTGTGTACAGGGCTTATAAAAATCCTATGAATGTATATTGACCTCTTTGATAAGAAAACGACTGAAAAATAAAGTAACAGATGGCATTTCTCTGCAATAAATGTGTTGCGTAAAGGCACATTTCTCAAGACATGTACAAGCAACTGCTATATTTATACAGCGGCGATATAAATATTGGTGCTGACACATTAGAGAGACATCCGCGGGCATCTATGACTCTTCATGTCACCATCACATTACTGGCAGAAGCAGTGACAGCTTTATGCAGCTTCTGGAGCAATACGGCCATATATATATATATATATCCCATCAACCATGTTCTCGGGGCGAACGACACCGGCGGCAATATCTAACGCTCCCAGCAGGAGGATAGAGAGGTGGCTTACCGTGAATCACTTTGATAGCTGGTCTCTGCAAGGAGACAAAAACAAATGTCAGCGTGGCAGGGATAACAATTATTATTACAGCGCTATTAGCTAGACAGAACTATTCACAGGGTAATGTAGTGGATGGAAGGTGAAGTCTGCATTAGGTGCGGGAGTCCCTATTAAAGGTACACGCCACTCAGAACTGGAAATTAAGCTTTCAAATGGAGTAAGGAGATGCAGCCTGTTGCAACATTTAACTAGGTAAGTTGTGATTCACAAAGAGACCCTGTCATCTACTTAAAAAAACTGCAGGTAAATGCACTACAAATTCTATTTATTCTAAATGCTTAATTGAAGCGTTTTATTTTTCACTAGGGAGGAGCGAAGTGTTTTAGACAAAAGTCTTTAGCTATTCTTTACCAGAGGAGTGTCATCATTTGATCAGATAGATTTGCAACATGAGACCAGATGGATATGGGAGCTTCAGGCTACAAAACCACCTGGTCTGAACCTTGGTTACATCCCCTTTCTTAAGGATATGTAATTTTCCATTTTTATTTATTTTTTGGTTTGTTTGTTGCACATGTTTTAATTTTTTTAACTTTTTTCTCACATTGGTTATTTAGTTTAAGCCAGGCATATCCAAAGTCTGGCCCGGGGGCCAATTGTGGCCTGCGTTTCGGTTTAATGCGGCCCCACTGGTAATGTGGATATATATATCTTTTGCAGCCCCAACGAATACCAGAGCGCCGCACATTCAGAGGCTGCATTTATGGCACTTGTGAGGCTGCATTTATGGCACCTGTGAGACTGCATTCATGGCAATGGCGAGGCTGCATTCATGGCAATGGTGAGGCTGCGTTCATGGCAATAGTGAGGCTGCGTTCATGGCAATGGTGAGGCTGCATACATGGCAATGGTGAAGCTGCATTCAGAGGCTGCATTCATAGCAATGGTGAGGCTGCAGATGGGCACTGATTAGGCTGCATTGATGGGCACTGACGCTTATTTTGCTTCACAGTTCTTTATTTAATTTTTTTTTTCTGAAACATTCCTCTTAAAGTGAAGGTGTCTCAATAAGCGTATATTGATTGTTTTTTGCACAAAAGTTATTGGGCTAGATTCACGTAGCCGTCTTATCTTTGTGCGGGCGTAACATATGTCATTTACGTTATGCCGTCGCAACTTTTTCAGGCAAGTGCTTTATTCACAAAGCACTTGCCTGTAAAGTTGAGGCGGCGTAACGTAAATGCCCCGGCGGAATTCAAATTTGGCGGATGAGTTACGCAAACTACATAAAAATGTTCAAATTCGACACGGTCACGACGTCCACGCACGTCCTTGTTCTGACTCTTGTGCCCATGTTTGCATGTGGTCGCCGTTCATCGTGACCGGTGGGCACGCGCATCAGCACCCCCACAGTGCAGTTCTCGTGCCTGCTATCCCCCCTTAAAGGGCCGATGTCCAGCTACAACGGCTCGCTGGAATGTGCCGACCTGCTGCAGTGTAAAGACGGGGGCTGGTCGGTAAGCGGTTAAAGTGGAGTTCCACCCATTTTTTATGTTTGTCTGTGCTGCATGCCCTAAACTCATAGTGTACAGAATGGACAATATTTATTTTGTTGCTTGTAAATACCTTTATTTTGTAGTCCTTCATTACTTCCTCCTCCTTATTAGCCTAGGCTATTAAGTCACAAGGCTATTTGCAAGGGTTTCTGGGATAGGCATCATGTTTCCCAGTAGTCCTTGCAAACCTGACTGAAACCTATTTCATTGCTTGTGCAGCACTGAGCATGTGCGAGATATGCAAAGCTGAAATCCAGGAAGTCATACAGTCTGGCTTCATGATGCCCACACTTAAGATGGCCACGGTCTATTTCTAGATTATAAACTAATAAATGCTGTAACAACCTAACAAAACAAACCTTAGTTTACAGACTAACTTTACTAGAATACATTAAGCTTGTGTATTACAGGGGTATTTATATTTAAAAAGTGAAATTGTGGGTGGAACTCCCCTTTAAAGTCCACTAAGCAGCAGCACAGCTTATTATGTTACAAAATTTTGAAGAAAAACACAACTGAAGAAATGGAGTTCTTGAAAACTGCATATTCTTTACGCTGACAATGCTGACACGGAGCAGAAAATGATTTAAACAACGAATGACCTTGTTAGAATATAACCCACGTCTGTGCGGCTTGAGTGCGCCTCTTTATGCGGCTCTCTGGTTTCCGCGCTGCAATAAGGCTTTGATGAAATGAATTTTGCATGGAAGCCGCCGTTCCATTACAGATAATGGCTTTCCTAAAATAATACTCAGGCTCGTTCCAGGCAGAGCCTCTTGTGATATTGGGAGGCAGAGTGTAACCAGGACCGAACTGCTCATATCTTTACCTTTCTTTTTCTTCTTGCAGCAAAAGATTACAATTAGGGCGATAATGAGAGCCAGGAGCAGGAGGCCTCCAATCGATGCAAAGACCGCAATGAGGATAATGGTGCTTCGGCTCAAGCCGGAACTTGTAACTACTGTAGAGAAAATGGAGATGACATGAATGACTGACTAAAGCCAAGCTCAATATTCACAAAGGCTGTGATTGGCTCAAACGTTTTCATACAGACAATGACTGGGTATGGGGACAAGCAAAGTGATATTGGCAAATGTGATTTGATAATGAAATTAGCGATTTGACTATTTGCCAAAATGTATTTGAAGATGGATGTTAATTTTGCTCTACAGGAAATTAGCATTAAAGGGGTTGTAAAGGTACAATTTTTTTTCTAAATAGCTTTACCTTAGTGCAGTCCTCCTTCACTTACCTCATCCTTCCATTTTGCTTTTAAATGTCCTTATTTCTTCTGAGAAATCCTCACTTCCTGTTCTTCTGTCTGTAACTCCACACCATAATGCAAGGCTTTCTCCCTGGTGTGGAGTGTTGTGCTCGCCCCCCTCCCTTGGACTACAGGAGAGTCAGGATGCCCACTAACACACAGCTCCTTTCTCTATCTGCAACGTAGAGAGCGTCCTGACTCGCACATAGTCCAAGGGAGGGGGTGAGCACAACACTGTAACTCCACACAGGCTTTCTCCCTGGTGTGGAGTGTCGTACTCACCCCCTCCCTTGGACTACAGGAGAGTCAGGACGCTCTCTACGTTGCAGATAGAAAAAGGAGGTGTGTGTTAGTGGGCGTCCTGACTCTCCTGTAGTCCAAGGGAGGGGGCGAACACTCCACACCAGGGAGAAAGCCTCGCATTACTGTGTGGAGTTACAGACAGAAGAACAGTGAGGATTTCTCAGAAGAAATAAGGACATTCAAAAGCAAATGGAAGGATGAGGTAAGTGAAGGAGGACTGTGGCGTCGGCTTCTAGATTGAAGATGGATCTACTTCAGGGGACATTGTTGTTATTTTTTTTTTATAATGCAATTGTCAAAAACTTTTGTACTGTCTGTAATCACCTTTAAACATTTTCGGTAATTTGGTAGGACTACCACATGTTCATTCACATAGTGGGGGGGCCAGGATTTGGGGGCTTCCTTACTAATTCCAATAATCCAACACCTGCAGATCCCCACAATAACAACCCAGGGTGGGGACAAGTTGCTTTGGTGTGCGGGGCAGAGCCTCCCGTTCCCCAACCCCCCCCCCATGTTGAGGGCATGTGGCCTAGTATGGTTCGGAGGGGGGGCAACCCCTTTCCTGACCTCCTGGGCTGCTTGCTCAGATAAGGGTCTGCTATGGATTTTGAGGGAGACTCCACATATTTTTTTAATCTTGGCGTGAGGTTCCCCTTAAAATCCATACCAGACCCTTGGGTCTGGTATGTATGGGGGGAGGCCACGCAGTTTTTTTCTTAAATTTTAATTGCCGACATGTTTTATTTACATTCAGCTGAAAGCGGATGAGTCATCTGTTGATAAGGACACGGCGGCTGGCTTCCCAACCCACTCCTTAGCAACCAACTATGAGGGGAGGGGTTTCCAGGATGTTTGACCGATACTGCATGTGGTACCACCATAAAAACTCTTGTGATAAATATTGTCACTGAATTGACGATATTGACGATATTTACCGGAATATACTGCATAATCCTTTTTTTTTTTTTGGTGAAATTTACTGCATGTAATTATTTATGCAAGTTAGGCACGTGGCCGTGTTATTGCATGTGGTAAATGTTAGTGGTTTGACCCCAAAATCCATAGTTTGATGATGGCATCGGTGTGTGACAAGCAAAACCTATAGAGCCAGATTCTCGTAGAATTGCATATTTTCGGCGTAGCGTATCCCATTTACGCTACGCCTCCGCACTTTTTACTGGCAAATGCTGTATTCTCAAAGCACTTGCTCCGTAATTTGCGGTGGTGTAGCGTAAATGGGCCGCGTAATTCAAAGTAGGAAGGAGGTGGGCGTGCTGTATTTAAATTAAGCGCGCCCCTGTGCCGAACGAACTGTGCATGCGCCGGCCGTAAACGTAGCCCACTGCGTATGCTCCATAGTGCACCGCAAATACATTGATTTCGACGGCAACGTAATTAACGCACAGCCCTATTCGCGACGAGTTAGGTAAACGACGGAAAAACACGGCGCTGTCCCGACGTCCATACTTAACATGGTGTACGCCGGATCTATGCAAGGTTACCCCTCATATAGCAGGGGTAACCTTACGCTTACGCAAACTACGACGACGACATGCAAATACGTTCGGGAATCGTCGTATTAGGCTCATTTGCATATTCGACGCAGAAATCGACGAGAACACCACCTAGCGGCCAGCATAACATTACAACTTAGATCCGACGGTGTAAGTGACTTAAGCAAGTCGGATCTAAGCAAAATCTATGCGTAACTGATTCTAAGAATCACTCGCATAGATACCCAGGGCCAGAAACAGAGAAACGACTGTGTATCTGAAGATACATCGTCGTATTTCAGCTGAGAATCTGGCCCATAATTGTTACACTACCCAGATTTCTCCCGACCTGTTTAGGAAGGATAGATGGATGCTCCTACCTTGTTCCTGTATTGCTATGGTCACCGTTGTGGACAGGGGTGCATCCAGCGTCTGTACTTTCGCCAGGCAGGTTAAATTTGTATCTGCCATTAGGGTGATGGTGAAGGTGCTCACTGCACTTACAAAGTCATCCGTCCCTGTAGTGAAGTCAGTAATGTAATATATAGTACTTGCAACTGTGTTGTTTATATTCCAGGTGATGGTAGGAGCGGGGTACCATCCTGAAGCCTCACAGGAGATGCTTACTGTGGTGTTGGGGGCCACAGTGACGGAGCTGCCACTTGCTACCTGGACCGATCCTTTTACTGTTGGAGGAAAAATCTTGTTACAAATATGACAACAACAGGCAAAAAAAAAAGGTTTTGCCGAAATAATTTTAGGAGAAGATATACCGTATATAATCAAGTATAAGCTGATCCGAATATAAGCCGAGGCACCTAATTTTACCACAAAAAACTGGGAAAATGTATTGACTCAAGTATAAGCCTAGGGTGTCCATCTGCATGCTTCACTGTGCCTCACTTTGCCTCACTGTGTCCATGTGCATGCCTCACTGTGCCCATGCCTCACTGTGCCCATGCCTCACTGTGCCCATTCCTCACTGTGTCCATGACTAGACTGACGTATAACATGGGAGTCTATGGAAGGGGTGCCTGGGTTTGAAAAATCAGTGCTTCCCAGCCGTAGGTCTCACAGATAACAAACTTTGCACACTTGTAGAGGAGAAATGGGGATACCTGTGTGCCAAGATCCAGGTCAAAGGGACCTACCACTGGGTCCCCAAAATCACCAGAGAAATTACCATTTAACATGGGAGTATATAGAAGGGGTGCCCGTCTTTGAAAAATCGGTGCTTCCCAGCCGTAGGTCCCCCAGATAACAAACGTTGCACACTTGTAGAGGAGAAATTGGGATACGTGTGTGCCAAGATCCAGGTCCAGGGGACCTACGACTTACCAGTACCAAGTCCCCAAAATTACCAGAGAAATTACAGATTAACATGGGAGTCTACGGAAGGGGTGCCCGGCTTTGAAAAATTGGTGCTTCCCATCCGTAAGTCCCCCAGATAAACTTCGCACACTTGTAGATGAGAAATGGGGCTACTTGTATGCCAAGATCCAGGTCCAGGGGACCTACAACTGGGTCCCCAAAATCACCAGAGAAATTACTGTTTAACATGGGAGTATATAGAAGGGGTGCCCGTCTTTGAAAAATCGGTGCTTCCAAGCCGTAGGTCCCCCAGATAACAAACTTTGCACACTTGTAGAGGAGAAATAGGGATACTTGTGTGCCAAGATCCAGGTCCAGGGGACCTACGACTTACCAGTACCGAGTCCCCAAATTCACCAGAGAAATTACAGATTAACATGGGAGTCTACGGAAGGGGTGCCCGGCTTTGAAAAATTGGTGCTTCCCATCCGTAAGTCCCCCAGATAAACTTTGCACACTTGTAGATGAGAAATGGGGCTACTTGTATGCCAAGATCCAGGTCCAGGGGACCTACAACTGGGTCCCCAAAATCACCAGAGAAATTACTGTTTAACATGGGAGTATATAGAAGGGGTGCCCGTCTTTGAAAAATCGGTGCTTCCCGGGCATAGGTCTCCCGGACAAAAAAATTTGCACACACTTGTAGAGGAAGTTTGGGGTCCAGGGGACCTACGGCCGGCCAGTAACAGGTCCCCAAATTCCGGGAGATCAGGCGCAAAAAGATGACTTGAGTATAAGAAGAGGGGGGCATTTTCAGCACAAAGAAATGTGCTGAAAAACTAGTATATACAGTACTTTAAAAATAAAAACGTAAATTTGTTTAAAAAAACAATTTTGGGGACTTTTTTATTAAAACTGGACAAAAAAACATCTCCAAGATTAAAGAGTAAAAAGTAACTGCTAACTTCAGTCAAGAAGTATTTGCTCTGCCCACTCCTGTCTTCTGCTCACCATTACTGGTCCAACACCAATAGTGTTTAATCACCTTATAAACATGCTCATAAAGACTTCTCATAAGAAAAGATACCTAATTATCCTGAAGTCATAGCCAATATGGAATCTTTAATTGTAAACCTACCCTCCCCTATATACTGGTTTAGAGAGGCACTGGTGATGTAGCTAAACATGTGCGATTTGTTTTGTTGCAAATTTAAATTCGGACATTAATTTCGTTATTTCGTTAACCGAATCTCCAAATCACAATAATAAGGAATTTCAATGAATCCAAAATAATTAATAATAAAACAACAAAATGTATTTGTATTCATGCAGAACTTTTGTTAATGTTTAAAGTATTATCCAAATTAATTTAGATCCATTTTATTTTTATGTTGCAGTAACATTTTTCATTATTATAAAAAATAGACTACATATGAAAAATATTGCAATAAATACAGAAAGATATAAAAATAAAATGATGGTTAGTAATTATTGTGTTTGGGTTGGGTGGAGGTGGATCCATCAGAATCTCTGAATCATAACATAGCGAATTAATCCAAAATTAATTTTGTTCCGTTCATTGTGTTTTCATTTGGAGAATTCTGATGGATCCAACTCCATCCAACCCAAGCAATGTGCATAAGTAATCTTCCAAAATAATCAATTAACACTTTAAAAGGAATATAGCCAATCTTCCGAAATAACTTCCAAAATATTAATAGATTTGGAACAAATATACGAAACGGAGCCGAATAAATTAAACAAATCCGAATATACATAACAAATTCTGAAAACAAACCATTCTAACTACAAAGGGGTTGTAAAGGTTTTTATTCTCTAAAAAGGTTCCTTTAACCACTTGCCTACTGTGCACCTACACCCCCTTCCTGCCCAGACAAAATTTTAGCTTCCGGCACTTCGTCGCTTTAACTGATAATTGCGCGGTCGTGCGACGTGGCTCCCAAACAAAATTGACGTCCTTTTTTTCCCACAAATAGAGCTTTCTATTGGTGACAATTAAAAAAAAAAACACAGATTCAGGTAGAGTTAGGCTGGAGTATCTATGATACTCCAGCCTAACTGTCACTTTAAGCCGGCGTTTCTGTTTTCTGTAACCAGAAAACAAGAAACGCCGGGTTTGAGTTTCGATGCGATCTGCGTAATTGAATTTCGCCATCGCATCGCAACTTTAATTTAAAAATGGCGCCGGGGGCGTTCGCGCTGATTTACGCCGAAAAAATATGTTAATCAGCGGGAATCGGCAATTCACGATCGTATTCGGGCGCGACGCAGTGACTTTCCGATGTTTCCGTAAGCGTTACGCGGCGTAAAGATAAAGCAGCCCCCTAGTGGAGTATCCTATGTTAAGTATAGGCGTCGTCATCGCGTCGAAAAAATAAAAATTTGCGTCGCTTGCGTAAAACGTCCATGAATAGGGATTTGACGTCATTGACGTTCACTGACAGAATTTGGAGCATGCGCACTGGGATGCATTGACAGTCGACGCATGCGCAGTACGTTCGCCGCAGGATCGCGCTTAGTTTAAATAATACACCCCCCGTACCCGCCCAATTTGAATTCCGCCGGCTCATTTTCGATACGCTGCCGCAACTTTAGGAGCAAGTGCTTCATGAATAACAGCACTTGCTCCTAAAATTTCGCCAGAGTAACGTAAATGAGAAACGTTACTCCAGAGTAAAGATGCTCCCATCTACCTGAATCTGGCCCAATATTTTTTGCTTTTTTTTATAATAAATATCCCATTTTTAAAAATAAAAATAAAAATGTATCTCAGTTTAGGCCGATACGTATTCTTCTACAAATTTTTGGTAAAAAATATTTTTTTTTTTTTTGCAATAACCGTATAGTGACTGGTTTGCGCAAAAGTTATATTGCCTACAAAATAGGGGACATAATTATGATTTATTTTTATTTTTTTTATACTAGGAATGGCGACGATCTGCGATTTTTTTCGGGACTGCAACATTATAGCGCACACATCGGACACTTTTGACACATTTTTGGGACCATTCACATATATACAGTGAACAATGCTATAAATATGCATTAATTACTGTATAAATATGACTGACAGTGAGGGGGTTAACCACTAGGGGGGGGGGGTAACTGTGTATCCTAAGTAGTGTTCTAACTGTGGGGGGATGTGGGTGACTGGGGGAGGTGACCGATTGTGTCCCTATGTACAAGGGACACAGATCGGTCTCCTCTCTCCCTGACAGGGACGTGGAGCTCTGTGTTTACACACAGAGCTCCACGTCCCAGCTCAGATACTCGGCAATCGTGGGTGCCCGGCGGCCTCGATGGCTGCCGGCACGTGCACGGGCTTCTCAGTAACGCGGCGGGTGCGCGCGCCCGCTAGCAGCTTAAAATGACAGGACTTCATATGACGCCCACCGTCATTTGACGGCGGGCGGATGACAAGTGGTTAAAGGGGTTATAAAGGTAAAAACAAATTTCCCTAAATAGCTTCCTTTACCTTAGTGCAGTCCATTTCGTGCATTGGATGGAGCAGGAGTGTCAGGACGCCCACCAACACAGCTCCTTTCTCTGTCTGCAAAGTAAAGAGTGTCCTGACTTGCCTGCTCGTCCCTTCCCCCTTAAGAGGCTTTCTCCACACCAGGGTGTGGAGTTACAGACAGGAAGTGAGGATTTCTCAGAAGAAATAAGGACATTTAAAAGCAAAATGGAAGGATGAGGTAAGTGAAGGAGGACTGCACTAAGGTAAAGGAAGCTATTTGGGGGGATTTTTATTTTTTTACCTTTACAACCCCTTTAAGCTAGTGCATTGTTGGTTTACTTACCTTTTCCTTCGATTTCCCTTCTAAAAGTTTTTTTTCTTTTGTCTGAATTTCTCACTTCCTGTTTCTCCTCAGTAAGCTTGCCCTCATGATCCAAGCGGTGGTTAATCAGCCAGAACAGCTTACTGAACAGCTTACTGAGAAGGAACAGGAAGTGAGAAATTCAGACAAAGAAAACAAAGAAAGAAAAGATTTAGAAGAGAAATTGAAGGAAAAGGTAAGTGAACCAACAAGGCGTGAGCTTAAAGGAACCTATTTAGAAAATAAAAAAATAACCTTTACAACCCCTTTAAGGAATATGACGAAAACAAAATAATTAACTTAACAAATGAGTTTGAATTGAAACAATTTTTTTTTTCGTTGTTAACATCTTCAGATGTAGTCAGGTCCTCATAGATGCACCCTGGGAAGGCTACATTACCAGTGCTTTTCAGGGGGATAAGGGCCCGGATTCACAGAGATGGGCGAATATTTACGCCGGCGTAGCGCACACATAGTACGCTACGCCGGAGCAGCACGAAGAGGCATGCACTGAATTCAGCAAGCTATTGCTCCCAACTCTGCGCCGGCGTAGTGTATATTTCGTAGGCGTAAGCCGGCGTAAGTGGAAGTAGGTGGAAGTGGGCGTGATCCATGTTAATGAAGTGTGACCCCATGCAAATGATGGGCTGGGCGCCAGACAAGTACTTAAAATGAACTGCGCATGCGTCGAGACGTGGATGTATCCCTGTGCACATGCGCACAACCACGTCGGAAAAATTGCCTAAGATACGCTGGATCACTGTGTACGCCAGGGGTGCCCAACCAGTGGCCCGGGGGCCACATGTGGCCCGCGGAGCCCTCTGATGTGGCCCACGACCTCCTGCTCTGGGATAGAATAGAATACTGTTATTAAAGGTCAGTTTTATTACTAAAATCACAGTGTATATATTGGGCATATCTGTTCTGCAGTGGTTACTGGGCCGCTTTCTGGGCTGCTGGACCTGCACTGAGCCATAGACTTCTGCTATTACCTGCGAAGTTCAGGAAAGCGAAAGGTACACTGCGTTGCACCCATGGAGTGGGTAAACCGCAGCGCATCAGTGTGAAAGAAGCCTTGGGACCCTTTCACACGGTCAGTCCGACCCAATTGGACCCTCCATTCACCTCTAAGTAGTGGCAGACATTAACCGACTTGTGTTCTACCTCCAATACGATCTGCTAAAAGTATTGTGGGCTACATCCGTGTCCGCTCTGCATATGCAGAGTGGACACGAACATGCCATCCACCCGCTCCGCTCATTGTGGCCCGCGACCGGTTACCAAATCGCTTAAGTGGCCCTCGCTCTTCAAAAGGTTGGGCACCCCTGGTGTACGCCGTGAACGTAACCTACGCCCAGCCAGACCCACATTGGCCCATATTCACAGACGTCCAACGTACAATACGTAGGCTTGTGTTCCCTGGTCCATACCTTTGCATAGGTTGCGCCTCATCTATGGGGAATAACTTTTATGCTGGACGTAAAACTTACGCTGTATTTCCCTCATTTGCATATGTGAATGCCTAATCAATGGGAGAAGCAACATACGTCCAGACCATATTTGTTCCTACGCCATGCCGGTGTAAGTAAGATACGTCGGGGTAGGATGGCCTATTTTTAGGCGTATCTTGGTTTGTGACTTTTGGCGCACACATACGCCGGGCGCATATTTATGGTACACCGGGAAAAGGTGAGTTACGTCGGCGTAAGTGCTTTGTGAATCCGGGCCCTTGTTTTTAAACTGCGAGATCTAGGGAGAAGAAAGAGGTATTTTTTTCCAACAGATACGTGTAGTGTTGTACGATGCATGACATCATGCGTCTCATATCACAAATGCATCACATGACATTACACTTATCTGGTTAAAAAAAAAAACACATCTGGGATAGTGTTTGCTTTTAGTGCTTTTAACATATAGGGAAGAAAATTATTATGTGGCATTTGGGCATTTGATAATCTGACAATACATTTCCTTTCCCCCCCCCCCCCTAATGTTTATATGGTGCAGATGCAAAGGGTGGATTTAGTGTTTTTAGATTAACACTTTGGATGTTGCCCTCTTCTTCCCTTCTAATTAAACCCAGCCACCCTATAGTAAATGTGGTCTCGTACCTACCTTGAACCATGAGGTAGGCTTCCTGAACCGATGAAGAGAGGCTGCTGCACCCAACGGTCCCAGAGTTGCTCTTTTGGACATTGATGATGATCATTTCGGTGGTGAACTCTCCAGTGATAATATTTGTGTTGTTCTGTACGACTATTTGCTGGTCACTAACAACAGAACCTGCAGGGCTTATGGAGACAACAAAAGTGTCTTTCAGATACCAGGAAATGCTCTGCCATCCAGCCTTTACAGTGCAGGTGAAGCTGGCATCGGATCCGGCGAGGACCGTCAAATTCTGAGGACCTTGCACAACGTCAGAGCAGAAGGCAAAATCTATGAAGAGGAAGAAATAACAAGTCTGTAGACTAACCAAAATGTTGCGCAATTATCTGAACATCTGCCCTATAATAAAATCACCAGGCCTTATAAAATTACCTTCAAAGTGTAATTAAAAGGGGTTGTAAAGGATTTTTTTCCTAAATAGCTTCCTTTACCTCAGTGCAGTCCTCCTTCACTTACCTTATCTTTCCATTTTGCTTTTAAATGTCCTTATTTCTTCTGAGAAATCCTCACTTTCTGTTCTTCTGTCTGTGACTCCACACAGTAATGCGAGGGTTTCTCCCTGGTGTGGAGTGTCGTGCTCGTCCCCTCCCTTGGACTACAGGAGACTCAGGATGTCCACTAACACACAGCTTCTTTCTCTAATTGCAATGTAGAGAGCGTCCTGACTCTCCTGTAGTCCAAGGGAGGGGACGAGCACAACACTCCACACCAGGGAGAAAGCCTCGCATTACTGTGTGGAGTCACAGAAAGAAGAACAGAAAGTGAGGACATTTAAAAGCAAAATGGAAGGATGAGGTAAGTGAAGGAGGACTGCACTAAGGTAAAGGAAGCTATTTATGAATAAAAAAATTGTACCTTTACAACCCCTTTAAGTAAATTGGAACATCCACCAAAATATTTTCTTTATTTTTTGTAGTTTACAATAGTTTGGGAATCTGTTACATTTTTGGATTGGATTTGATTCTTTATCAAGTTTGCCTTTGTCCCTCCTGGGAGGGGATACCCTATTAGTACTTGTGTAGATCTGTCTGGAGTTCAGCTTTTAATGGAAGTTAGAGCCACACAGCAGTTATTCAGTGCCTCATTTTTTAATGTTGGAGTGGAAAGTGGGCATCCTAATGACTAGAGTTGAGCGGACAACTGGATGTTCGGGTTCGGACCCGAACCCGAACTTTAAAAAAAAAAGTTTGGGTTCGGGAATCCGAATCCGAACCCGGACTCCGAACCCCATTGAAGTCAATGGGACACGGACTTTTAGTAAAAAAAAAAAAAAAAATGCGTGGGGGTCCCCCCAAATTCAATAATTTTAGGTCTGGTATGGATGTTAAGAGGAACCCCGCCGTCAATTAAAAAAAAAATGACGTGGGGTTCCCCCCAAATATCCATAACCAGACCCTTCAGGTCTGGTGTGGATTTTAAGGGGAACTCCACCCCACATAAAAAAAATGGCGTGGAGTTCCCCCTAAAATCCACGCCAGACCCTTATCCGAGCACGTTGACCTGGCCGGCCTCAGAAAAGAGGGGGGGGCAGAGTGCGCCCCCCTCTCCTGAACCGCACCAGGCCACATGCCCTCAACATTGGGAGGGTGCTTTGGGGTGCCCCCCAAAGCACCTTGTCCCCATGTTGATGGGGACAAGGGTCTCATCCCCACAACCCTTGCCCTGTGGTTGTGGGAGTATGCGGGCAGGGGGCTTATCAGAATCTGGAAGACCCCTTTAACAAAGGGGACCCCCAGATCCTGGCCCCCCTGTGAAATGGTAATGGGGTACACAGTACCCCTACCATTTCAGGAAGGAAGTGTAAATAGTAGTTTTTAGAAAAAAAACCCACACTGTAGAAAAAATTACTTTTTCACTTAAACCAAATTAAATTCCAGCGGTGAAAATTGACGATCGATGCTGCTCCCTGCTCCAACGTTGTCTTCTATCCAGTGCCGGGTGATCAGTCCAGCGACGGGTGATCTCTCCAGCGACGGCCGGTTGGTCCAGCGATGAGAAGATCCATCCATTCAGAGCACAGCTCTGCGAATGACGCGCCAGAGCATTGATGTTTCTTTTATAGGGGAGGCGGGCCACACGAGGCGTGACCCCGTGTGGTAAACTTAACCACTTGCTTACTGGGCACATATACCCCCTTCCTGCCCAGGAGAAATTTCAGCTTTCAGTTTGGCAGACCATCTGGTCACCAGTCATCTCTATACTTCCTGCCAGCGCCGGACGATTCTTTCTCCGGGCCCCCGATGGCACGGGAGAGCCCAGAGAAGCACCGGATGGCGGCAGGAGGGGGGAGTTGTGCCCTCCCGCCGCCTGTAAGAACGATCTAGCAGCGGAACCGCCGATATGATCATTCTTACAATGTGCAAAATCGCCGGCACAAGAGGTAGATATCTGGATGATGCTCCTCGCTGCAGGCATCATTCAGATATCCCCTTGCAAAGTCCAGGACGTCATATGACGTCCACTCTGGATGGGAGAGACACTTTGTGGACGTCATATGACGGTGGCTGGTATTGAAGGGGTTACATTTCGTACCTAGGGGGGTGTACAGTATGCCTGTAAAGTAGTGCTTGTTTCCTGTGCTTAGAACTGTCCCTGCACAAAATGTAATTACTGAAGGAAAATAGTAATTTAAAATCACTCGTGGCTATAATGAATTGTCGGATACCAGCAATACAGAGAAAAGTCATTCATAAAAAAGAATGCGTGGGGTCCCCTCAAATTCAATTACCAGGCCTTTCGGGTCTGGTATGGATATTAAGGGGAACCCTGCGTCAAATTAAAAAAAAATTATGTGGGGTTCCCCCCAAATATCCATTCCAGACCCTTCAAGTCTGGTATGGATTTTAAGGGGAATTCCACCCCAAATTTAAAAAAAAATGCCGTGGACCCCCACACATTTTTTTTTTATGAATGACTTTTCTCTGGGAACCGACAATTCATTATAGCCACGAGTGATTTTAAATTACTTTTTTTCCTTCAAAAATGACACGTTGTGCAGGGACAGTTCTAAGCATGGGAAACAAGCGCTACTTTACAGGCATACTATACACCCCCCCCAGGTACGAAATTTAAAGGAATATTTCACTGTTATTGTTTCACTTAAAGGAATTATTAAAATCACTGCTGCCAAAAAACTGCAGTTTTTAAAACTTTTTTTTTTGCATTGATACATGTCCCCTGGGGCAGGATCCAGGTCCCCAAACACTTTTTATTACAATAACTTGCATATAAGCCTTTAAAATGAGCACTTTAGATTTCAAACATTCAAGTCCCATAGACTTTAACAGGGTTCTAATGTTCACACGAACTTGCCGCAAACACCCCAAATAGTTCGCTGTTCGGCGAACAGGCAATGTTCGAGTCGAACATGAGTTCTACTCGAACGCGAAGCTCATCCCTAATCCCAGTGCGCATGCTCACAGTTACGTCGAAATAGCTGCCTAAGATACGCAATACACTGCCTACGACGTTAACGTAACCTACGCACAGCCCTATTCACATAGTACTACATAAACGACGTAACATACGACGGCTGTTCCCTGGTCCATACCTTTGAATGGGTTGCGCCACCTATATGGTGGAATAACTTTGCGCCGGACGTAAGCCTTAAGCAAACCGTGTATCTTTTCCGCCTGCCGCATCTACGTTCGTGAATCGACGTATCTCCCTCATTTGCATATTTGCAATTAGGGGGCCAGCGTAACTATGCACCCAAGATACACCGGCGTAGGTAAGTTACGTTGGTGGACTGAAGCCTATTTTTCAGGCGTATCTAGCTTCGCGAATCGGCATACGAATACGATGGCGCACATTTCTACTTATGACGACGTATCTCTAAATACGCCGGTGTAAAACATGAATTCGGGCCATTGTGTTCAAGTAAAGAACTGTTTAAACAAGCTGTGTCACTTTTGAAATATCCGTGAATGCTGCCTCAGTCCATCAGTACACATAGCGGAAGAAATTTGAAATGATACAAGTCAGAACTATCTTAAAATACACATGGTATTAAAAGAATATATGTTAAAATGAAACAATTGGTATAATAATGTTTAGATTATGAATAACAACTTAGGACAGAGGAAAAAGATAATCATTGCATCTGTTGATTTGGAAACTTTGTTAGAAGAATGAGATATATGAGAAATGTGAGTTTAAATAGAAGTGTTTTGGAGAGCTAACCAATATTATGATAGATATCAAATTGTGACTTTAATGTAAATTAACCTGTAACACATATTCATCAAACACATATGAAAATGATTCATGTATCCACATTGAGAATTATTTTGCATTGACTGAGAGATATAACCTATGCATATTTAGAAAAACTGTTTGTAAAAGATATACGTTTATAAAGAAATATAGAAGCATGTTATGTATGATGCAAAAGTATACTAATTGTATTTTATGAAATATAAAGTTACCAGAGTTATATATATATATATATATATATATATATATATATGGATAGTCTCCCCAATAATATAAATATTAACGTGCGGGTAAAAAAGACCTTAAAAAAGCACAATATATAAGACTAGTAGTTTACAAAAGATAGATAACATTGTTTTTGCTTTTTTTTTAGCTCACATGTAGGCAGGATCTATGGTATTGTAGAACTTATAATTTGTGTTTTTTGTGGGGGGTTACCTGTGAATGGTGGTGTATCAGTCTCATGGTCCCTACCGTGCCAAGCAGACAGCGAGGCGTGGTCGCGCCCCAAGTGGCTCTGGGTGGAATTGAACCCGGGACCTCTCCGTTGCTGCTTTAATTCCTTGCCTCTGAGCCACTCCTCAGTTTGGGTTTCTGCTTGCTGTCCATCTAAGCCTGGTTCTGAATAATGTGCTGATTGCCTTTCTCTGGATGTCCTTGCAATCTGCACCTGTCTCTCCTGGTCCAGCTGAGGCAGGTTACCCAATCAACTAGGGTATAAAACACTGCCTCACTCTGAGGGATTGGTCAGTTCATTGTTCTGTGATTGTCCTGTCTTTGCCAAAGGTTCCTGTGTCTGTTTCAGCTACAAGACTGACCCTGGCTTCTGACCCTGGCTATGTTTATCATTTACTCTGAATTCTGGAATCCCGAACCACGGCTATACTTCGACTATCCAAAGGCAAATCCCTATCAAGCCCCCGTGCACAGACTCACACCCCAGGTAGTGTCTTACCTTATTACCGTGGCATGTGTGTATTTGTAAGGGTGAGCATACAACTCTGCAATATGGACTCCAATCAAGGTAAGCCCTTACAATCAGCTTTGGGAGCGAGGTCACTCCTCGTTGCAGGGTATATAAGGAATAAGAAGTTGTTCCCCGGGGCACTTTCCATGCAGGAGGAAGGATATGTGTGTGAGCTTCTCAGGCTGTACAGGAATAAAGTCCTTTGCCCACCGCTGTGAGTGATGGCCAGGAAAGGAGCTTGTTTATGCTCCAGGCAATGGTAGAGAGTGACTAGGTTTCCCGGAAGCCGCACATCAAATCAAGACCTGCAGTATGATAGTGAATGGCAGTCTCAGCCCCCATGCGTAAGCTCTGGTGGTTGGAGTGAAACTCATTGGGGGCGTGGCCTGGTGGGGTCCAGGCTGACACCCAGTCTCGCTCTACCATTTCCTAGAGCAGGGGTTTCCAAACTGTGGCCCTGGGGCCAGATGCGGCCCTTTGCTTGCCTTAATGCAGACCTTGGGGCACCATTCCATCCAACTCCAATGGGGCATTATTTTGGTTGCTGACACCAATGGGGCACTATTTCTTCAACTGACACCATCAATTCTTTCCATTGAAACGATGGAGCACTAGTCCTCCCACTGTCACCAAAGTTATGGTATTATTCACTCCTACTGGACACCTGGACATTTTCTACTCCCAATGGCACTATTCTGGCCCCCCCTAAAGTCTGAAGTACCGTAAACTGGCCCTTTGTTTAGAAAGTTTTGGAGACCCCTGGCCTAGAGCTTAGACAAGCTCCCTTTCCGGCCAGCAATCACAGCAGTGGTTACAGGACTTCATTCCCATATAGCCTAAGTGAGGAAGGCCACACTTGTAGTCACTATTGAACCTAGAGAATTCACATGTACTTGTGGGACCTGCACATGGTAAGAGGGAGAAAGGGAGAGACTAATAGATATTCTTTTGGGAAGTGATAAAGCTAAAGGGATGCACTCTTTCCAAAGCCTTAGGTTGATGTAACTTCTAAAATTAGCAGCCACTTGGTGTCTAAAATGAAACCTGCTATTGAAGTCAATAATGCTAGCATCAGTAAATTAATTTAGTTATTTAGCAAAAGTCTGGTCTGGTCACTTTATGGAAGAGCTAAATGTGTATTTCTGCAGTGATTTTAATTAGGGAATGAAGGGCACCAATATTGTAACAGTGTAATAAACTCTCAAGAGTAACATCAGTGTAAAGAAAGGACCGTCGGCCAGTTCAAAAGAGGGAGTAGAGCAGTGATGGAGGTTGCCATTGGAGGGGTGGATTTGTACCGGTTTGATCTGCTCTTTTAAACATTGGGTCTACTGTGGAACAGAGCCTCCTATAGAATGGGCCTGGGCTGCAAGTCTTTAAGTCCTTGCAGAAAGTTCAATGGCTCCTCCCATCCCTTCAACATGTGAAGAAACAATCCTGCTGGAGATAATTGGTAGTTCACCCTCAAGAGTAACATCGGTGTAAAGAAAGACCATCGGCCAGTTTAGAAGAGGGAGCAGAACAGTGATGGAGGTTGCCCTTGGAGGGGTGGATTTGTACCGGTTTGATCTGCCCTTTTAAACATTAGGGCCCACTGTAGAACAGAACCTGCCATAGAATAGGCCATGGCCCGAAAGTGTTTGAGGCCTTGCATAGCGTTCAATGGCTCCCCCCATGCTTCGGCATTTGACAAGACAAGTAACAATCCTGCTGAAGGATTATTGATGTTTCACAGTTTTTCTCAAAATATCTCTGTGTCACGGGCAGGACACAGTGTGTGGAAATGTGTTCCTTCTGGTGTGAGGTAAGGTGGTCGGCTTAGTGGCTGCATAGGGGTGCTAACTCACATATCAACTGAGCAAACATAAAACATACATTCTGGTTGGTCAGCATGCAGTTGCCCCATGCTACGAACACACAGGAGGTTACAAGAACAATGCATTTCTAGAAAGATTCATGTTATTTTCTGTACTTGCTGTGAATGTCCCCAGCCTAAAAAAAAGTTAAATTGATGCAGTCACTACATCCAATGCCACGTACACACGATCGAAAATTCCGACAAGAAAAGTCCGATGTGAGCTTTTGGTTGGAAATTCCGATCGTGTGTAGGCTCCATCAGAATTTCCGCCAAGAAAAATTTGAGAGCTGGTTCTCATATTTTCCTACAAGAAAAGTTCTTGGAGGAAATTCCGATTGTCTGTATGCAGTTCCGACGCACCAAAAAACATGCATGCTCGGAATCAAGTCGACGCATGCTCGGAAGCATTGAACTTAATTTTTCTCGACTCATCATAGTGTTCGTCACCACGTTCTTGACGGTTGAAATTTGATGTGACCGTGTGTATGCAACACAAGTTTGAGACAAAATTCCGTCGGAAAAAAATCCACGGTTTTCTTGTCGGAATTTCCCATCGTGTGTACGCTGCATAAGAATTGGTAAGCTGCAATATATTACATGTTTGAAAAATATAAAGAGTTGGTGATGGGGGAGGGGGAGGGGAGGAAGGGAGGGAAAGGGAGAGAGTGGGGGGACCAGGATATGAAGATACACAGGGAATGCACTCACATGGGCCACATCCGTGTTTGTAGTAGAAAAAAGGGGGGGAAACCAATAACTATGAAAAGGTATTGATGGTCGGACTTTGAGGCCAAGAAAGTAATTGTTTAAAAATTCAAAATTTTAATATCATCAGGTAAAAAATAAGACATAGATTACAATACAATTACAAAAAGAAAAAGAGGGTACAAGTATATGGATTAACCACTGTGCACAAAGAGGTCCTTAAAGTCGCCGACGCACGTTTCGCCGTGAGGCTTCTTCAGGGCAGTTTGGTAAGGACTTTGTAGCGATAATATATAACAAAGCACATGTAGTTTTATGGCCGATGGTCATACATCGAGTGCATCCAAGATCGATTCCACTACACGGCTATACACCCTGGAAATGTGACAGAACTTTCTACAACCACACGATAACATAGTGGCCAAATTGGCATTCGAGTTCACTATAGGAACCCCCACTAAGGTTGTCTAGGACAAACGAGAGGTCCCGAAAATGGCCATTTAAAGAAGACCCCCTGTCCCAGTTGGTGGCCAAATTTCTCCTTAATTGAGAGTGGAAACTGCTTGCAACACGTTGCCCGGTTTCACAGGAAATCTTTATAAGCAGCCTTGATCTTTAGTAAAGATCTCCCGATTTTTTTTTATATATGCATTGGAGGACCTTTTAAATACGTCCTTATCCACGTGCTTATAACCTACTAGTGGAATCGATCTTGGATGCACTCGATGTATGACCGTCGGCCATAAAACTACATGTGCTTTGTTATATATTATCGCTACAAAGTCCTTACCAAACTGCCCTGAAGAAGCCTCACGGCGAAACGTGCGTCGGCGACTTTAAGGACCTCTTTGTGCACAGTGGTTAATCCATATACTTGTACCCTCCATTTCTTTTTGTAATTGTATTGTAATCTATGTCTTATTTTTTACCTGATGATATTAAAATTTTGAATTTTTAAACAATTACTTTCTTGGCCTCAAAGTCCGACCATCAATACCTTTTCATAGTTATTGGTTTCCCCCCCTTTTTTATATTACATGTTTGATTTCAGGGCTTAGATATCTTTTCGTTTTCAATTGTTTTTATTTGGTTTTAACAAAAAGTTGATATGCAATAGTTACACCCAAGCAGGGGCTAGCATTGAAGTGATAACAACAGTTAGCTCATAAGGAAGGCAAAAATTAGGTGATACATGAACAGAAAAAGCGAGAGCTAACACAACAGCAATCAATAGGAGTGTTTATGGACCCATGAGGACCAAGGGGTTCAGAGAGGCTCCCCACAACAATGGGGTGTCTCCTGGGCCCACCATAATCCAAAAGGTGGTGTAAAATATAGCCTACACAGATCTAGAAGGGAGATGAAATCAGAAGAAAGTTAGGCGGAAGGTAAAGCTAGAGGGAAGAAGCTAATGCGCCAACCGAGTAGGGAGCTAGATAAGGGAAAGAGGAGTCAAGGGAGGGGAGGGAGGCCAGAAGGCGTCTGGAGACAGGGGGGTGGGAACGGGGGGTAGGGGCTCGGGAGAATCGGGACCATCGGTTACAGGCGGCCCAAGCTGGCTGGGGGGAGGGTAGGAAAGGCATATGACAGCCATGGTTCCCAAATTTTTAGAAACTTGGCATGAGAGTCGTTGCAGGTGCTCGACATCAACGCATTTAGGCGATCTCTCACCCCCTGTAATGGGACAGATGTTTTTTTTTTTTTCAGGCTTGGGCAATTGTTCTTTTGGCTGACAGAAGTAGATAGGAGGCGAGCTTCTGTTGATAAGCAAGGCCCAGAATTGGACAATAAGGCAAACTTGGCTTCTTTTGGTATGAGCAGAAAAAATAACGTGAATAGGAGGCTGAATACATGGGACCAGAAGCCAGTTAGTCTAAGAACCTTGAACCATATATGGACAACATCACCCGGTGGTCACAACCCCAGAAGCTGGGGTCATTGTAGGATGGATTGGCATGGGCAATGTGGGCAGAAACAAAATACCAACGTAGGAGCACCTTATATGCTGCCTCCAAGGTGGCTGTGTTAAATGAACTCAGATACGTATTCATGTCTCTGATGTCTTTTATTACATATAATAACATCTAATCAGCAGCACCATGTCCCTGATACTGCAGTTTCTGATTGCATGGCCTTTTAATTATGCAATGTACACCTCCAGTTCTGTACACGGTACTCATAGCAATCTATAATTGCTGGAAATTGCCCAGTAATTGCTGCACATCTCATAGTTTGTGATGCATTATCCATC
This sequence comes from Rana kukunoris, assembly GCA_029574335.1. Taxonomy (NCBI): domain Eukaryota; kingdom Metazoa; phylum Chordata; class Amphibia; order Anura; family Ranidae; genus Rana; species Rana kukunoris. Next base: position 590,302,671 of record CM056050.1, read on the forward strand.
TCAGAGTTGATAGACTCGCCAAAGGGCTTCTATCACATTTTGTTGATTTATTTCTGCATGGACAAATGCCGGGACTTCAGCGATTTTTTTTTTTTTCATCCAATATGAAATTCTCATTTTGCCTTTCTGTATTTTTCACTGTTGAAGGTTTGTCGTTTAGCCCAATGTCATACTGTCAAGTTTCTATTTCCTAGAGGGGAATGAGAGCAGACCTGTGAGTGGTCCTAATCTATCACAGTCACGGTAGAAATAATAAAAGGCACACAACCAAATGGATATTGTATTCCCCAGTTATGTTGCTGCCAAGAGTTCCTCAGGTATTGTGAAATCACCTATGGAAATGATAGTCTCTTAAAGGATCAATACATGTTTTAAGAAACACTAGGTCTTTTAACATCCAGTTTTTCAGTAAAAATGTTTTATATCATCGTGTAGCGTCACCCCCGATAGGGCCGCTGGATTAAAATGGGATCGGCAGATTAAGTTACCCTTGCTTGGTCTAGGGGTGCACCAGAAGCCACCAAGTAATACTTGAGTGTCCACACCATCAATAAAGATTTTCTCAATGCTTTAATTCCAGGCCAACATAGCTGAACATCAACTCGGTGAAAAGAGAATAGGTTGATGAAGAGATAGAGATTCTCGATGTCAGGCCTGGATATATGTACAGCAAAATCAGCCCCTTTGACAGATACAATTTTACACGTGTCACCACTTAAAATGCTGATTGGGAGGAACAGGTCTCTTTCACTGACCCGTCTCTAGGCCTCTGTAGTATAGATAATTTGTCAATCTCCGAATAGAGCAAATCCTCCCAGCAGTTATCTCAGCACAGATCACCGAGTGACGGCACTACACTACACCACCAATCGCTAACATAAGGAGTCCTTTCCCTACTGGTCACCTGTGTAAGAGGACCCATCTTCTCCAACCACCAATATAAGGGAAGACTTCACCAGAGACCATTAATGTGAAAGGACACTGCACTGGCCACCAATGAAAAAAGGCAAATCCCCAACTATAACCAATGTAAGTAATCACTACTACACTAATCACCAATGTAAGGAGTCCCTTCACCACTGACCACAGGTTTTCTTCATCAGGGCTTAAAAATGCAGGTGAGTAACTAGTTTTCTTGGGCTTGAATGGGTTAAACTGAAAAAATAACAACTGATTGCAAATGGAGACACAGGGCCAGATTCAGGTAGATCAGAGCATCTTTGCTCTGGAGTAACGCATCTCATTTGCGTTACGCTGCAGAAATTTTAGGAGCAAGTGCTGTTATTCAGGAAGCACTTGCTCCTAAAGTTGCGGCAGCGCATCGCAAATGAGCCAGCGGAATTCAAATTGGGCGGGTACGGGGCGTGTAGTGTTCTAACTATGCGCAATCCCGCGGCGAACGTACTGCGCATGCGTCGAGGGTCAATGCATCCCAGTGCGCATGCTCCAAGTTCTGTCAGTGAACGTCAATGACGTCACGTCCCCATTCATGAATGTTTTACGCAAACGACGCGATTTGTTTTTTTTCCGACGCGATGACGACGCCTATACCTAACATAGGATACTCCACTAGGGGGCTGCTTTATCTATACGCCGCGTATCGCTTCCGGAAACGTCGTAAAGTCACTGCGTCGCGCCCGAAAAAGATCGTGAATTGCCGATTTCCGCTCATTAACATATTTTTTGAGCGTAAATCGGCGCCATTTTTACGTTGAAGTAACGATGCGATGGCGAAATTCATTTACGCTGCTCGCATCGGAAATCCAACCCGGCGTTTCTTGTTTTCTGGTTACAGAAAACAAAAACGCCGGCTTAAAGTGACAGTTAGGCTGGCGGATCCATTGATCCGCCAGCCTAACTCTACCTGAATCTGGCCCACAGACTGCAGTAAAGAAGTATTTTTTGAAAATACACAAACCTCCCTTCATTCATTTGTGCATCACCTCAAAATTCACAATTTTTTTCAGCAAACCCCAAAACTGTCCCAGGCTGACTCAATGTGGATATCAGGCTTGCAGTGGATCAACAGCAGTCCATAGAGATAACAGAAGGGGGGCAAAGTGACACATGTACAGCAGAAAGGCGGAGCAGTATCAACATAGTGGAAAAGCTGTCGGAACAAAACTACAACTCCTATATATACAACTGTATATTCTGCTAATTGGTTGCAGCTGCAGTTTATGTGATAAAGCTGTAATCCCACGGACATCTACAGATACGCCGCGTAAGTACAAATGTGCGCTGTCGTATCTATGCGCCGGACCCATAAACTATGTTACCTCGAAAAAATGGGCTTCTTCCGACTGACGTAACTTTCCTACGCCGGCTTATCGTAGGCGCATATTTACGCTGGATGCATATGGAAGTTTAGATTCAGATATGCAAATGATGGAGATACGCCGAATCACAAACGTATTTGTGCCCTGCGCATGTTTTAAGCGATTTGCGTAAGAGTTACGTCCGGCGTAAAGTTATTCCTCATATAGGAGGCGCAACCCATGCAAAGGTATGGACCAGGGAACGGACGCCATAAAATTTTACGTTGTGTACGCCGTTTACGTAGTACGTGAATAGGGCTGGGCGTAGGTTACGTTCACGTTGTAGGCAGTGATTTGACGTATCTTAGGCACTTATTTAGACGTGACTGTGAGCATGCGCACTGGGATGCGTCCAAAAGACGACGCATGTGCAGTTCGTTTTTTGAAGCTCAGCCCATCATTTGCATGGGGTCACGCTTCATTTTTATATATCACGCCCACTTCCAGCCCACTTCCACCTACTTTGACTTACGTCGGCTTACGCCGACAACTATACGCTACGCCGACGCAACGTGGAGCGTATTTTCTTTGTAATACCATTCTTGCCTCTCAATGTTGTGCCGGCCTAGCGTAAAAAAGATATGCTACGCCCGCTCAAAGATGCGCCGAGGAACGTAAATCTAGCTAAAATGTTTACAATACCTTGCATGAAACACAGGAAGACAATGATCAGCGCACAGATCCTTCTGCTTCCTTCCATCTGACTGTGCAATTTACTTCCATACGATTTACTACCTAAAACACAAATCAGAGCAGACATAGGATGAACGATTCATAATGTTCACTATTCAGGTGTACAGTAGTCATATTAGTGTGTTTTTGTATATTTACCTTTCTACCCAGCAACAACAGATAGTCTAGCAATAATAGATACCCCCAACAATAGACCCCACCCCAGCAACAATAGATGCCCAGAAACACAAAATCCCCCCAGCAACAATAAACCTCACCTTAGCAATAAAAATCCCCTAGCAACAATAAATCCCCCCAGCAACAATAGATCCCCCAGCAATAATATATCCCCGAGGAACACTAGACCCACCCCAGCAACAATAGATCCCCCACTCAACATTATACCCCCCTCCCAGAAACAATGGAGCGTCTATTAAAAAATACTACCCAGTGACAATAGATCCAACCCAGCAATAAAAACAGATGTCCCAGCAGCCAGTAACAATAGACCTCTCCCTAACCCCCCCCCCCTCAGCAACAATAGACATCTCCTTCAAAAATAGATTCCTGCCAGAAAAGCCCAGTACCCATTGACATTACATAAATTTAGTGCTAAAGCTGCTGGAACTGCAGTCCGCACAAAAAAGCTATATATATATATATATATATATATATATATATATATATATATATATATATATATATATACACACACAGTGCCTTGAAAAAGTATTCATACTCCTTGAACTTTTTCACATTTTGTCATGTTATAAACAAAAATGTCAATGTATTTTATTGGGATTTTATCTGATAGACCAACACAAATTGGCACATAATTGTGAAGTGGAAGGAAAATGATAAATGTTTTTCAACTTTTTTTTTTATAAATAAATATGTTAAAAGTGTGGTGTGGATTTGTATCCCTAACTAAAATCTAGTAGAACCAAATGCCTTCAGGAGTCACCTAATTAGTAAATATAGTCCACTGTGTGTAATTTAATCTCAGTATTAATACAGCTGTTCTGTGAAGCCCTCTGAGGTTTGTTAGAGAGCCTTTGTGAACAAACAGCATCATGAAGGCCAAGGAACACACCAGACAGGTCAGGGATAAAGTTGTGGAGAAGTGTATAGCAGGGTTAGGTTTTAAAAAAAGATGGCCGTCCACCTAAACTGACAGGCCGGGCAAGGAGAGCATCAATCGGAGAAGCAGCCAAGAGGCCCATGGTAACTCTGGAGGAGCAGCAGAGATCCACAGCCAAGGTTGAAAAATCTATATATTAGTTGTGCACTCCACAAATCTGGCCTTTATGAAAGAGTGGCAAGAAAAAAGCTATTGTTGAAAGAAAACCATAAAAAAAATCCTGTTTGAAGTTTGCGAGAAGCCATGTGTGGGGACACATTAAACATGTCTAAGAAGGTGCTCTGGGCAGATGAGACCAAAATGGAACTTTTTTACCTAAAATCAAAATGCTATGCGTGGCAGAAAATGAACACTGCACATTACCCTGAACACACCATCCCCACTGTGAAACGTGGTGGTGGCAGCATCATGTGGTGGGGATGCTTTTCTTCAGCAGGGACAGGGAAGCTGGTCAGAGTTGGTGGAAAGATGAATGGAGCCAAATACAGGGCAATCTTAGAAGAAAACCTGTTATGCCGCGTACACACGATCGGTTTGTCTGATGAAAACGGTCTGATGGAGCATTTTCATCAGACTAAACCGATCGTGTGTGGGCCCCATCAGTTATTTATCCATCGGTTAAAAAACTATGAACTTGTTTTAAAATTACCGGATGGTTAACTAACCGATAGAAAAAAAACGATCGTTTGTAGGCAAAATAAATCCATGCATGCTCAGAATCAAGTCAACGCATGCTTGGAAGCATTGAACTTAATTTTTCTCAGCATGTCATTGTGTTTTACATCACCGCGTTCTGACACGATCGTTTTTTTAACCGATGGTGTGTACGCACGACTGATCATCAGTCAGCTTCATTGGATAACTGATGGAAAAATCCATCAGACCGTTTTCATCGGATGGACCGATCGTTTGTACAGTACGTGGCATTAGAGTCTGCAAAAGACTTGATACTGGGGCGGAGGTTCACCTTCCAGCAGGACAACGACCCGAAACATACAGCCAGAGTTACAATGGAAGGATTTAGATCAAGGAATATTCATGTGTTAGAATGGTCCAGACAAAGTCCAGACCTAAATCACATTGAGAATCTGTGGCAAGACTTGAAAATTGCTAATCACACAAGCTCTCCATCTAATCTGACAGAGCTTGAGATATTTTACAAAGAAGAATGGGCAAAAATGTCCCTCTCTAGATGTGTAAAGCTGGTAGAGACATCCCCAAAAAGATTTGCAGCTGTAATTGCAGTGAAAGGAGGTTCTAAAAAGTATTGACTCCGGGGGGCGCCATACAAATGCACCCCACACACTTTTCACATATTTATTTGTAAAAAAAAAATTGAAAACCATTTATCATTTCTTTCCACTTCACAATTATGTGCCACTTTGTGTTGGTCTATCACATGAAATCCCAATAAAATACATTTAATGGGGTTGTATAGGTACAATTTTTTTTTTTTTTGTACCTTTAAACACAAAAACATCCTGTCATAATAAATAGATCACCCTACACTGTCTATTTGCAATATTTCGTAAAGGCAGAAGGTGCACACTCACAGGGAACAGATTGCAGAGCATTATCGTCAAAATCTTCATCTGTTCCCTATTTATATTTTTACGTCTGATTTACCTTTCTGTCACTCAACATTTTTTTTAACATACATTTTCGACTCTATGCATGGGGCTCACTAATTATTTAGCAGTTCATCTGCAGACATGGGGCCAGATTCAGATACAAATGCGTATCTTTAGGCCAGCGTAGCATATCTGAGATACACTACGGCGTCGTAGCGAACAGTGCCAGGTTCCTTATTCAGAAACGACTTCCACCGTAAGTTACGGCGGCGTAGTGCAAATGTGTTGGCGCAATTCAAATGTGGAAGATGGGGGCGTGATTTATGTAAAATCATCGTGACCCCCGCGTAAATGATGTTTTTTTTTTTTTATCGATGCATGCGCCGTCCGTGGACGTATCCACATCGCAAATAGTCAATGAAAACGACGTGAACGTAACTTACGCCCAGCCCCATTCTGAATCGACTTACGCAAACGACGTAAACGACGTACAATACGACGCTGTCCCGACGTCCATACTTAATATTGCCTGCGCCTCATATAGCAGGAGTAACTTTATGCCGGTCCGACGCCTTACGTAAACGACGCAAATAGATACGCCGGGCGCAACTACGCTCGTGAATCAGCGTATCTACCTAATTTACATATTCAACGTGGAAATTGGCGGAAGCGCCACCTAGCGGCCAGCGTAAATATGCAACTAAGATACGACGGCGTAAGAGACTTACGCCGCTTGTATCTTAGCCAAATTCCGGCGTATCTTGCTTTCTGAATACAGAAAAGCTTCCTTTACCTTACTGCAGTACTTGTTTCATGTCCTTATTGTTCGTTTTTGCTTTGAAGTTGCTGTAATCCTGCTCTGTTCTCCACACTTCCTGCTTGTCTGTTTCTATATCACCACCATACTGGGAGCTTTCTCACGATGGTTTAAGCTGTCATTACTGTGTGTCTAAAACTTCCCAGAACCAGATTAATTTTAAAAACATAACACTGCCTTGGATTTGTTTGTTTTTGTTCTGTGTGTCTATTTCTACTTTGCAGAAACATGAAGCCAGTTAGTTCAAAAGTGAAACTAACCTGCAGGCACATTATATGATTGATTTGTATCTATTTTTAATTATTTTGAAAAGGAATTAGTTAACTTTTATGTCTCTATACCCTGTAAACCAGGGGTCTCAAACTCAAATTATCTGGGGGCCACTGGAGGTATAAGCTGGGTGAGGCTGGGCCGCATCAAGTATTGGACCAAAATTTTAAAATGTACAACTGATGCAATCTTAATAATAGTTCTAAACATTAACGGTTGTAAAGAACAGAAGTTTCTCTTACTTCCTACTTCTTGTTGCCAGAGACCTGGCAGCGCTTCCTCCTACACAGCTCAGCAACATTTGGCTTGAGTGAGGAAGCAACTGACACCCTCAATATGGCTTGAAGATGCTTATCAGTAAGTTTGGCCCTGTACTTTGACTTATTAAAAATGTTTCTTTCAATACATTTTTTATATAAAAAAAACACACTAACATGCCAGACCTGCCCCATTACATGACCAGACTGTGCCCCATTACATGACCAGACTGTGCCCCATTACATGACCAGACTGTGCCCCATTACATGACCAGACTGTGCCCCATTACATGACCAGACTGTGTCCCATTACATGACCAGACCTGTCCCATTACATGCCAGACCTGCCCCATTACATGCCAGACCTGCCCCATTACATGACCAGACTGTGCCCCGTTACATGACCAGACTGTGCCCCATTACATGCCAGACCTGTCCCATTACATGCCAGACCTGTCCCATTACATGACCAGACCTGCCCCATTACATGCCAGACCTGCCCCATTACATGCCAGACCTGCCCCATTACATGCCAGACCTGCCCCATTACATCCAGACCTGCCCCATTACATGCCAGACTGTGCCCCATTACATCCAGACATGCCCCATTACATGACCAGACTGTGTCCCATTACATGCCAGACCTGCCCCATTACATGCCAGACCTGCCCCATTACATGCCAGACCTGCCCCATTACATCCAGACCTGCCCCATTACATCCAGACCTGCCCCATTACATGCCAGACTGTGCCCCATTACATCCAGACATGCCCCATTACATGACCAGACTGTGTCCCATTACATGCCAGACCTGTCCCATTACATGCCAGACCTGCCCCATTACATGACCAGACTGTGCCCCGTTACATGACCAGACTGTGCCCCGTTACATGACCAGACTGTGCCCCATTACATGCCAGACCTGCCCCATTACATGCCAGACCTGCCCCATTACATGCCAGACCTGCCCCATTACATGCCAGACCTGCCCCATTACATCCAGACCTGCCCCATTACATCCAGACCTGCCCCATTACATGCCAGACTGTGCCCCATTACATCCAGACATGCCCCATTACATGACCAGACTGTGCCCCATTACCTTCAGACTGTGCCCCATTACCTCCAGACTGTGCCCCATTACCTCCAGACTGTGCCCCATTACCTCCAGACTGTGCCCCATTACCTCCAGACTGTGCCCCATTACCTCCAGACTGTGCCCCATTACATCCAGACTGTGCCCTTACCTTACCAGAATCGCGGCTGTAGGATTTTTCAAAAGCCGCGCCTCCGACGCGTCTTCTGTTCCGTGATAGGCGGAACATTCAGCTTCCCATGAGGCACTGTGTTCAGTGTCCGCCTATCACGGAGGCCCTCTCGTCCGAGGACGAGGACGAGAGGGCCTCCGTGATAGGCGGAACCTGAACACAGTGCCTCATGGGAAGCTGAATGTTCCGCCTATCACGGAACAGAAGACGCGTCGGAGGCGCGGCTTTTGAAAAATCCTACAGCCGCGATTCTGAAGTAATTTTTTCGCCCCATCCCAGGCTGCGGACCTGCCCGCCCCCAAGCGGCCGCTTGGTCTGCCTGGTGGTTGCGCCGGCCCTGGCTGCAGGGAAAGGGTACCGCGCTGCATGCGCTGCAAAGTAGGAGTATGACACTGTCCGGGGGAAGGGCTTGTCAGTGGGCCGCAAAATCTTGGTCTGCGGGCCGCAACTGGCCCGCGGGCCGGGAGTTTGAGACCCCTGCTGTAAACAGTCATTTCAGCAAAACATTTTTTTTCCTTTAGTGACCCTTTAAAGGACTTTAAGCAGCAGCGCCCCTCTTTCCTTTATCATGCAAAAAAGAAAAACAATCGATATAAAAAAATTGGTTTAAAAACGAATACATTTTAAAAACAAAATAAACTTGACCAAAAAGATTACAGTTGTCTTTTAATTTGTTTTATTAACCATTAGCAGCTAGGCACAGTAGAGCCCTTGTTTGATGCCCAACATGTAACAAGAAAATTAATACTTTTATTGTTATTTAATTAGCGAGCACCTGGGATGTGGAAATTCCAAGAAGACGAAGGTAAGGTGCCAAGCTTTGCCCAGGACCTCTATGGAAAATGAAGGCTGCAGGGCGCCCTGTTCAGTGGCAGCTTTGTCTTTCCTGTGACTCACTCCAGTAATTAATCTTCACAAGGCCAGCCAAAGCTAATTACACATAAAAGTCTCTTCTGCTGGAGGGTCAGCTGGATATCGGCGTCACACAGGGCCAGATTCCAATTATGTACCCCCTGTGATGCCCCTATGACTTTCCAGCTTCCCCTGATATCCAGGACATGTTGCTCAGGGTTTCGGAAATTTGACCCATCGAATGTGCCTTTTGTGTATTGTACAACCGAGACTTAGTGCGCCGAAAACGAACATTTTGTCTTTATTATAAATAGAGAAAATATTACGGTTGTGTAGCGCTACCCCTGCTGGAGCTGCTTCATCTCATGGCTTCTCTGTTCTGCTGTGACTCTGCAAACCTTTCTGTCCCCTCTGACACACCTGGCTGTACCTTGATTATTGGTACACCACACACTATATTAGCCACTTCAGCCCCGGACCATTTTGCTGGTCAATGACCGGCACTGCGTCGCTTTAACTGACAATTGCGCGGTCGTGCGACGTGACTCCCAAACAAAATTGGTGTCCTTATTTTCTTACCAATAGAGCTTTCTTTTGGTGGTATTTGATCACCTCTGCGGTTTTTATTTTTTGCGGTATAAGCAAAAATAGAGCGACAATTTTGAAAAAAAAAAATATATTTTTTGCTATAATAAATATCCCCCAAATATATATATTAAATGTATTTTTTTCCCTCAGTTTAGGCCGATACGTATTCTTCTTCCCATTTATCATTAAAAAAAAATGCAATAAGCCTTTATTGATTGGTTTGCACAAAGTTATAGCGTCTACAAAATAGGGGATAGATTTATAGCATTTTCATTAATTTGATCTGCAATTTTTATCGGTACTGCGACATTATGGCGGACACTTCGGACACTTTTGACACATTTTTGGGACCATTGTCATTTTTATAGCGATCAGTGCCAAAAAAATGCTTTGATTACTATAAAAATGCCAATGGCAGTGAAGGGGTTAACACTAGGGGGCAGGGAAGGAGTTACATGTGTAACCTGGGTGTGTTCTAACTGTATTAGGGGCTGGGACTGACTGAGGGAAATGACTGATATTTTGTTCATACATTTCTCCCCCTGAAAGGAGGTTTTTGCTCTGTCATGAGCAATCGCGGGTGCCCGGCGGTGATCACACCCGCCGGGCACTCGCATCGGCACCAGGGGCGAGCAGGGAGCGCGCCCCTAGTGGCTGCAATGCAAAATCACTTTATATTACATGAATTTGTGCAGCCAAGCCGACCTGCTGCCGTAAAACCACGGTGGGCGGTCGGCAAGAGGTTAGGAACAAATATATTGTTGCAAGCAGGGCTTTTTTTCTCAAACAATAGGTGCTGGAAATCAACCACGACCCCCCAAAACCCCTCCCCATCCACACCCTCCAAATCACATCAAATAGTGGGTGTGGTCAGATTTCACAAACAGTAGGAGGGTTTGCACTACATACAGAGTGCAGAGCTGTCACTTGTAAACACAGAAACCAGACTTCTGTGTTTACAAGTGATTGTGGTAAAGCATGCACCATAGGGTTGTCAAGGAATGTAATGAGCAAACTGATAAATTAGAAAATGTCTATACTCTATGCACCTTTACTATACTACAAAGTCTATATTGCTTTTTTCATGTACACCACTGTTGTAATCCTTCGTTACTTAAATCAGCCTCTAATATCACCCCCTCCCACCGAAAAGACTATAGAAGAAGACAGAAATGGCGGACATCCCCTTCTCCCACGCATCCTTAGGAATGCGGAAGTGAAGACAGATCAATGGGACAACCAAACTTGACCATCATGTTTTCGCACTCTTCTCGCATTTCAGCCAATCAGATGTGCTTTCCAGATTTACTTTAACATAATAGAGACGTATCATGGTGTGTGTAAAAAGTTCAGTACTGCCTGTAATAAAGCAGAGATAACGGTGTACAGGGCTGTCTTAATAAGAGGGCACTCCTGGGCACTGCCCAGGGGCCCCAGCTGCATGGGGGGCCCCTGCACTTTCCCCAAAGCAGCTGGTCCTTGAGCCCACACTGCCCCTAAAATGGGGGCCCCATGATGGTACTGAGAGTGATAGATACACAGGGGCGGCAGTCTGCCTCCTACCTACTTTATGTCTGTTTACCTGCACTGTCATCATTGTAGGGGCCCCAGAACATTTCTTTGCCCAGGGGTCCATGATGCTATTAAGATGGCCCTGACGGTGGAGTTCAACTGAGACGGACGTGTCAGTGAGCTATTCCCAGCCGTGCACGAAAGGTTATCTGAACTCCAGAATTCAGAACAGCACTAGAATCCATATTAACCCCTTTGTGGTTCACCCACCATTACAGGGTTAGAGCCAGAGGTGATGGACCTGATTTCCACCAAGTTCCACCTGAAAAAAAGCTCTGGTTGCAAGGCAGTTAAGTGGAAACCTTGCAAGAAGATCTGAACAAATTAATGGGGTGGGCAACTACATGGCAAATGAGGTTTAATGTGGAACATTTTTAAATATTGCATTTGGGTGGCAAAAACATGAATGTAATCTATACACTGGGGGAGAATCTCTGGGGGAATCTAGGATGGAAAAAAGGACCTGGGGGTCCTAGTAGATGTTAGGCTCAGCAATGGCATGCAATGCCAAGCTGCTGCAAGCAAAGCCAATAGAACATTACCATGCATTAGAAAGTGAATTAACTCAAGATATACAACGATAAATCTTCTGCTCAACAAGACTCTGGTCCGGCCGCACCTGGAGTATGCTGTCTAGTTCTTGGCACCAGTCCTCAGGAAGGATGTACTGGAACTGGACAGATTACAGAAAAGAGAAACAAAGCTAATAAAGGGTCTGAAGAACCTAAGGCCGATAGGTAAAACCGATGAGAACGGTCTGATGGACTGTTTTCATCGGACCAAACCGATCGTGTGTGGGCGCCATCGGTTAGTTAAAGAGAACTTGTTTTAAATTTATCCGATGGATTCCTAACCGATAGGTCAAAACTGATCGTTAGTAGGCATGACCACATTGGTTAAAAATCCACACATGCTTGGAAGCATTGAACTTCATTTTTCACAGCACGTCAGGGGGCCGGATTCAGAAAACTATTAACGTCAGAGTATCTATAGATACGCTGCATAAATACTAAGAATAGCCGGCGTATCTTTTTTTTTGCTATTCAGAAAAGAAGATACGCTGGCTTTCTTCTAAGATACGAGCGGCGTAAGTCGCTTACACCGTCGTATCTTAGTTGCATTATTACGCTGGCCGCTAGGTGGCGCTTACGGCGGTTTTCGCGTAATATATGCAAATGAGCTATTTACGCCGATTCCTGAACGTACTTGCGGCGGCGCATCATAGTTTACATCGTTTGCGTAAGAGTTAGAGCGACATAAGGTTACCCCTGCTATAGGAGGTGCAGCCAATGTTAAGTATGGACGTCGGGACAGCGTCGAATTGTACGTCGGTTACGTCGTTTGCGTAAATCGTTCGGGACTGGGGCTCGACGTTAGTTACATTCACGTCGTTTACATTGAGAAAAAGCGACATGATTTCGCGCATGCGCACTGGGAACGTCCACAGACGGCGCATGCGCTGTCCAAAAAAACGTGAAATACGTGGGGTCATGATTCATTTACATGAATCATGCCCCCACTTCATTCATTTGAATTGCACGGCCTTAAGCCGCAACACATACGTTACGCCGCTGTAAATAAGGGCGCAAATTCTTTCTGAATAAAGAACTTGCGCAAATATTTACAGCGGCGTAATCGGGGATACGTTACGCCAACAGAAAGATCCGTGGATCTTTCTAAATCTGGCCCTTTGTGTTTTACGTCACCGTGTTCTGACACGATCGGTTATTTAACCGATGGTGTGTGGGCCCAACAGTCCATCAGTCAGCTTCATCGGTTAACCGATGAAAACGGTCCATCAGACTATTCTCATCGGATGGACTGATCGTGTGTACGCGGCATTATTTTTGAGCAAAGATTACAAGCACTGAACTTATTCTTTTTGGAGAAGAGACGCTTGAGAGGTGATATAATTCAATGTCCAAAAACCGTACTGGTGACCCCACAATAGGGATAAAACATTTCCGTGAAAGGGCATTTAAAGTGAATGTCACAATGTTTGATGTCACAATGTAGAGTATAAGATTTCCTATCATCTGTGCCCAGTCTTGCCACACAGAGTTAATTCAGAGCTGAGCAATCCTCTTTTATTGTTCAGTGAAAATTAACAGAATTCCAGATAAAAACCTGTCGAAATAAAAAGTCTGTTTTCTCTCTCCTTGCTTTGAGTGACAGGTTATTTACATATCTAGCTTGGACATGTTTATCTTATGTTATGTTATGTTTATCATAACATGAGGTAATCCAAAGTTCATTGTATATTACCAGGATTAGTTATGTGGGGGAGGGGTGGATTTCTCACTTTTTATACTTTGGATCTCACCTCATATTACGATAAACATAACATAACATATGATAAACATGTCCAAGCTAGATATGTAAATAACCTCTCACTCAAAGCAAGAAGAGAGAAACTGACTTTTTATTTCGACAGGTTTTTATCTGGAAGTCTATTAATTTTCACTGAACAATAAAAGAGGATTGCTCAGCGCTGGAATAACTCTGTGTGACAAGACTGTGCACAGATGATAGGAAATCTTATACTCTACATTGTGACATCAAAAAAAAAAATTGGGTTTACATCCACTTTAAAAAGACTAGTGGCCATTTACTAAAATTAGAAAAGCGTATTAACCATGAAAGAGCGTAGAGGGTTCTTTACTGTAAGAGCGGTAAGAATGTGGACATCTCTTCCACAGGCGGTTGTCTCAGTGGGGAGCATCAATAATTAAAAAAATATATATATTAAATAAGCACCTAAACGACCACAACATAGAGGGATATACAATTTAATACTGACATAGGATCACACACAGAAGTTGGACTTGATGGACTTGATTCTTTTTTCAACCTCGCCTACTATGTAACTATGTAACTATAAGTGCAATGCACAGAGCAATAAACAGGTAACTGAATATGTTTGAATGCATTAAATGAAAAAAAATACTAGAAAACTAGACTATAATATAGCAATTAATAGTCTCACAGTAACTCTGCAATAACTAATCGAAAAAGTGTCCCAAACCTCTAAGGAAGAGGTTAGCCCAGGGGTAGGCAACCTTGGCCCTCCAGCTGTGGTAAAACTACAAGTCCCATGAGACATTGCAAGACCCTGACAATCACAGACATGACTCCAAGAGGCAGAGACATGATGGGATTTGTGGTTTCACCACAGCTGAATAGCCGAGGTTGCCTACCCTGGGTTAGCCTATTGGGTCTTTAGCCCCTGCCTGAGATTTTGATGCACTATGGACTGAACAATGTTGTACCATGCAATGAACTTTGATGCTGTACCATGTGATGAGCTCTAACTTAATTGTGATTTTGTGAGTATAATACTTACCACTTTTTTAACAATAAAATTATTGATTTAGGATATTGCATTAGGTCGTGTGCCCTTTATTTTTTCTTGTGGCTTTAGAATATCATACTACCTCAGTCTTTAGAGGGCAGCAAGACGTGGCTTATTCTTGTTGAACCAAGATGGAGATATAGCATATTCATCCCGAGCAGGCTCACTCCTAAGCACAGGAGAATTTGTGCTTGTGACTATTTGCACCCTGTGATGGGCGGATGTGTACGGGTTCTGGAATGGGTTACCCATAAAAGGTGAATGTATAATACTCAGCAACTAATTTGCAAACTTAAGCTGGATAACATTGGGGCCTTTCTGTATGGTGGTGCACTTGTTACTGTCTCTTTAGAACTGTATGCAGTGGATGACTGTTGGGCTGCTAAGTAATGGACAGTCTCTACTGACATTAAACTGCTGACAGTCAAGTTATGGCGCAGTTGTTTCCACTTACAAATCCTGGTACACAATTAATCTTGTCCTGAACTCTTGGCGGTCTGCTGTCCCCAAGAACCCAACCCTGGTAACTCATTCTTCACAATCAGGGCCTCTAGGCTCAGCCCTGGCTCTCTGGTCCTTGGCCTCCCCGTCTGGGGTAGGCAAGGACACACACAGGCAGCAGATCTGCACTTCTCTGGTCCCCAGCAGCAGGAAACTCTTATTACCCAGCCCTCAGCACTCCGGCCCTCACAAGGCTCTCTCCAAGTGTAAGGCATTCACAGCAACAGGTCTGCACATACTAGTTCACCATACTGTCTTCCCCGATCGCCTCTCAATTTCCTGGGAAAACTCTGCTCTCTCATCCCATATCAAGGTGTCTCTCTGGGTCTGGTAGTGTTCAGCTCCATGGCCTCCATAGTGCAGCTCCCTTCTAGAACTACAAATCTCAGTGTGCTGAGCAACTGCATCATCTTCAGATGAGGGGGGGGGAGGGGCCAGTGGAGAAATCCTCACTCAGCTGCCCTGTCCTTGGCACAGCAGTGGGGAAAGAGGAGACAGGCTGGCTGGTTCACATGATCCACTTTGTAGAATAGCTCATAACACAGCGGCGGGAGAGGAATCAGAGTGCTCCGCTAGGTTATCTAGGAAATAGTTTGTTGAAATATAAAAATGTAAAAACCTTAAATATTTTTTTTTTTTAAAACAAATTTGATACAGAATGCATCAATAATACTCAGGTCGTCAAATAATCTTAACCATTGGCAGGACCCATCATGATTGCACAATGCTAACAGTGGTGATGATGAACATGCTAAAATGTTGATCTCTCACTCTTTCCCATTGAAGGATTGGGCAGGGCCATCTTTAATATTGATTTGACCCTAAGAAAACATTTTCCTGGGCCCTTCCAAGTCCACTTATCACAAGAGGCAATGACTGGGCCCAGGGCAGCTTCCCCTTTTGTCCCCTGTTAAATACGGCCCTGGAATTGGGCCAATTTAAAAATACACTAGTGTTTCCGAAAATTAGCTGTTTTTTTTTTCTTTTAAATCCTGACTCGATTTATGAGCGTTGTCTCGCAAGATGCACAGGATTCAAGCCTCTGGGGTGTGCAATACCACCAGAGGTGCGGGACGCTGGGTGCTCAGAAACACTCAGAGCCACTCGAAACATTCTGCTCCTGAGTGTCCGTGAGTGTCTTCAAGTGATCTCAGAGGGTGTCTGAGTCTTTACAAATGCCTCTGGCCACATACGGTACTGCATACACTAGCAGTGACACTGGAACAATTTATCTGAGTTTCCATTGATTCCTATGGGAAAACTCGCTTTGATATACAAGTGCTTTGGATTACAAACATGCTTCTGGAACAGATTATGCTTGTAATCCAAAAATCTTTTAACAGTGATTAACCACTAGCGGACCAGCCGCCGTTTTACGGCGGCAGGTCGGCTGCGAGAAACGACGTAATATTACACAATTTCGCATTTCAGCCATTAGGGGCACACGTACCCCGTCACTTGCTCCTAGTGCTGACGCGCGTGCCTGACGGGCGCGATCACCGCTGGGCACCCGCGATCGCTCGTTATCCCGGTCCTGTCAGGCGGAGAAATGACTGATCGTCTGTTCATACAATGTATGAACAGCGATCTGTCATTTCCCCTAATCAATCCCACCCCCTCTTCAGTTAGAACACACCCAGGGAACATAATTAACCCCTGCCTCGCCCCCTAGTGTTAACCCCTTCCTTGCCAGTGACATTTTTACAGTAATCAATGCATTTTTATAGCACTGATCGCTGTATAAATACCAATGGCCCCAAAAATGTGTCAAAAGTGTCCGAAGTGTCCGCCATAAGATTGCAGTACCGATAAAAATATATATTAATAAAAATGCCATAAAACTATCCCCTATTTTGTAGACGCTATAACTTTTGCGCAAACCAATCAATAAACGCTTATTGTGATTTTATTTACGAAAAATATGTAGAAGAATACGTATTGGCCTAAACTGAGGAAATTTTTTTTTTTATATATATATTTTTGGGGGATAATTATTATAGCAAAAAGTAAAAAATATTAATTTTGTTTTCAAAATTGTCGCTCTATTTTTTTTTATAGCGCAAAAAATAAAAATCACAGAGGTTATCAAATACCACCAAAAGAAAGCTCTATTTGTGGGGAAAAAAAGGACACCAATTTTGTTTGGGAGCCACGTCGCACGACCGCGCAATTGTCGGTTAAAGCGACACAGTGCCTAATCGCAAAAAGTGGTCCGGTCATTGACCAGCAATATGGTCCGGGGGTGAAGTGGTTAAGCATTTGTTCTTAATCAGTAGTTCATTGGAGGACCCCAAAGCTGTTCTTGGAAGGGACCCTTTTGATGGCCATATCCTCCATTGACCAGAAACCATGCCCACCACCCTGAAAACTCAATATGGTTTTTATGTGACAGCAGAAGTATAGTATGCTGGCTCACTGCACCTCCTGTCTCTCATTTTATGACAAGCAATTGATGGACAAATGGTAATAAACACAGCAAATACCTAAAATGATGACTTGTTCATGTCTTTATGCCATAATATACACTTGCGCTTCACTTTTATTGTCATTATTAGCCCAACAAGTTTAAAAATATGTGGCTACACTAAAGGCTAGTTTAGTGGCATCAACTTTTCTGCAGTCATGGAATGGAATGGAATACACTATTTGGGACAGTAAAAGCAGGCGGTGTGAGCTGCTAACACAATGGCACCATCTGGTGGGGAATTTTGAGAACAGCACTGCTTATTAGAGTGAAAATTGTATATTTGTTTAAAGGGGTGTTCCAGCCTCGTTTTATGCTTATTAAAAGTCAGCAGCTACAAAAAGTGTAGCTGCTGGCTTTTAATAAACAATCACTTACCTGCTCCAGGGTTCCAGCGACGCGCCGGCCGGGGCTCCGCTCCTCTCCCCCCCTCCCCGGTAGGGTGACCACGTGTCCCGGATTGCCCGGGACAGTCACGGATTTTGCAGGTCTGTCCCGGGCACATTCATCCCAGGACAATACAGTGTCCCGGAATGAAACTGACACAGCCACCCCCCCCCCCCCGGGCCAATCCGATTTCCCCAAAAAAGGCCACAACATCACCACTTTACTCAATGACATTACTTGTCCTTGCCGGGAATCCCTGGAGGAGCACAATCCCCGCCCCCTGCTTGTAATTGGAGAAATCATAAATCCCGCCTCTTCTGTCCAATCACTGTGCACTTTGGGTTTTTCCCGAACCCGAATAATTGGTAAAAGTTCGGGTCCGGGTTCGGAGTTCGGGGAAAAAAAAATGTGCGGAGGTCCCCGCAAATTTAATAACCAGACCCTTTAGGTCTGGTATGGATATTAAGGGGAACCCCGCCGTCAATTTAAAAAAAAAATTACGTGGGGTTCCCCCCAAATATCCATAACCAGACCCTTCAGGTCTGGTGTGGATTTTAAGGGGAACTCCACCCCAAATTTAAAAAAAAAATGCCGTGGAGTTCCCCCTAAAATCCACACCAGACCCCTTATCCGAGCATGTTGACCTGGCCAGCCGCAGAAAAGAGGGGGGGGGGAGTGCAGGACCAACCGGCCGTCGCTGGAGAGAACACCCGGCGCTGGAGACAATATCACCCGGCGCTGGATACAAGACAACGTTGGAGCAGGGAGCGGCATCGATCGTCTATGTACACCGCTGGATTTTTATTTGGTTTGATTATTAAAATATTTTTTTCTACGGTGTGTGTGTGTTTTTTTTTAAACAACTATTACTTACACTTCCTTCGTGAAATGGTAGGGGTACAGTGGGGGGGGCAGGATCTGGGGGTCCCCTTTGTTAAAGGGGTCTTCCAGATTCTGATAAGCCCCCTGCCCGCATACCCCCACAACCACCGAGCAAGGGTTGTGGGGATGAGACCCTTGTCCCCATCAACATGGGGACAAGGTGCTTTGGGGGGCACCCCAAAGCACCCTCCCAATGTTGAGGGCATGTGACCAGGTGCGGTTCAGGAGAGGGGGGGGCTGCACTCTGTCCCCCCCTCTTTTCTGCGGCCGGCCAGGTCAACGTGCTCGGATAAAGGTCTGGTGTGGATTTTAGGGAGAACTCCACGCCATTTTTTTTAATTTGGGGTGGAGTTCCCCTTAAAATCCACACAAGACCTGAAGGGTCTGGTTATGGATATTTGGAGGGAACTCCACGTCATTTTTTTTATATTGACGGCGGGGTTCCCCTTAACCACTTGCATACTGGGCACATACACCCCCCTCCTGCCCAGGTAAAATTTCAGCTTGCGGCACTGCGTCGCTTTAACTGACAATTACGCGGTCGTGCGGCATGGCTCCCAAACAAAATTTACGTCCTTTTTTCCCCACAAGTAGAGCTTTCTTTTGGTGGTATTTGATCGCCTGTGCAATTTTTTTTTTTTGCGCTATAAACAAAAAAGAGCGACAATTTTGAAGAAAAATACAATATTTTTTACTTGTTGCTATAATAAATATCCCAATTAAAAAAAAAAACTCATTTTTTTTCTCAGTTTAGGGCAATACGTATTCTTCTACATATTTTTGGTAAAAAAAAAAAAATATATCGCAATAAGCGACTGGTTTGCGCAAAAGTTATAGCGCTTACAAAATAGGGGAGAGAATTATTATTTTTTATTATTTTTTTTTACTAGAAATGGCGGCGATCTGCGATTTTTATTGGTACTGCGACGTTATGGCGGACACATCGGACACTTTTGACACATTTTTGGCGCCATTCACATTTATACTGCGATCAGTGCTATAAATATGCACTAATTACAGTATAAATGTGAGTGGCATTGAAGGGGTTAACACTAGGGGGTGAGGAAGGGGTTAAATGTGTATGCTAGGTGTGTTCTAACTGTGGGGGGAGGGGGGGTGACTGGGGGGGTGACCGATCTGTGTCCCTATGTAGGAAGGAACACAGATCGGGCTCCTCCTCTCCAGAGACAGGACGCTGTCTCTGTGTAACACGGCAATGAGAGATGATCTATGAGAGATCATCTCTCATTCGCCCACAGATCGCATCGCAAACGGCCACTCTGATTGGCCGTTCGCCGCGATCTGTGATTGGCCGTCTCCAAGGGACACGGACAACACAGGGCTTCCCCGCAGCGCGCTCTACAGCACACGCTGGGAACGCCTGAATGACTTGCCGTCAAATGACGGCATGTTGGAAATTCAGGCCCGCGATGTTGCCGTCATCCGACGGTAGCGCGGGCCTGAAGTGGTTAATATCCATACCAGACTGGTTATTGAATTTGCGGGGACCTCCGCGCATTTTTTTTTACTAAAAGTCTGTGTCCCATTCACTTCAATGGGGTTCGGAGTTTGGGTTCGGGTGTCCAAACCCGAACATCCAGGTGTCCGCTCAACTCTAATAATAGCAAAAAGTAAAAAATATTAAATTTTTTAAAAATTTCCGCTCTATTTTTGTTTATAGCGCAAAAAATAAAAACCACAGAGGTGATCAAATACCACCAAAAGAAAGCTCTATTTGTGGGGAAAAAAGGACATCAATTTTGTTTGGGAGCAATGTCGCACGATCGCGCAATTGTCAGTTAAAGCGACGCAGTGCCAAATCTCAAAAAGGAGCCAGGTCCTTTAGCAACAAAATGGGACGGGGCTTAAGTGGTTAATTTGAATTGGTATGTTGATGAGAGGTGGAAGGAGACAGAATACATTTCAGATTTATGCGTGGCATGTCCCGGATTGTTGCTGGCGAGGGTGGATGTGCTCTGCATTCTTGTATATGGGAATATATGGGGCATTTTCTGCATTTGGTGCTATTGCTTTAATAGCTGACAGTGTACGTCGCTCATCTCCCCCTGCAGAGTGCTTGCAGTGCGCAGAGTGCTGATCATTGGTAGAATTCACATCATAATGTATAATGATCCCCTATGGAATGCAGGTAAATGCTTTATGCAAACCATATTTTCTGTGTTAATAAGTGACTGTCCCCATAATACTGCCAACAAGGAGAGATTTAAAGCCACTTAACTTATCTGACAGCCAACTGTTCATATTAACGCTTTAGTTGCTGATTCCTGGGATGTATCGTGTTCCCTAAGGCTAGGTTTCCACTATTGCGACCCCAAAGTTGCGCGATTTACAGTGAGACTTTGCAATGCAATTTTTGATGAGATTTCATGGGACTGGTGAGAACCATGGGAGAACAAGTAATGTTTCATATTCCCATCGCACACGTTCCTAGTTTAAGCACTCAGAAATAGGGTGCTGTAGCAACAACCAGATGGATACTGGTTCAAGGTATAGTGGAACCTCGGTTTAGGAGTAACTTGGTTTGAGAGCGTTTTGATTTGCAAGCAAGTGTTGACTAGCAAGATGAGCAGGATTCAAACTAAAGAGGCCTGCAGTACCTCATTTGGCCTGAGGTATGGGGGCACAGAAACCGAGCAGTGCTGAAAATAGGCCTGCAGTACCTAATTTGGCCTGAGGTATGGGGGCACAGAAACAGAGCAGTGCTGAAAATAGGCCTGCAGTACCTCATGTGGCCTGAGGTACGGGGGCTCAGGAGCCAAGAAAAGCTGAACATTGGCCTGCAGTATCTCATTTGGCCTGAGGTACGGGGGCGCAGGAAACGGGCCAAAGTGTCCTCGGGTCTTTGAAGCTATGATTAAGCACTAGTTAATAGTGCAAAACTTGTCATCTGTTTTACTCCTGTGTCGTGTGCTGTGACTTGTAGTGCATCTTTCCTTTTTTTTATATATATAAAGACAACGACCAAGGTTTTTTGGGGTGCGGCTGTCCATATTTCCTTTTTCCACTCATTTGTCCTGAGGTATGGGGGTGCAGGAGCCAAGAAAAGCCGAACATTGGCCTGCAATACCTAATTTGTCCTGAGGTACGGGGGTGCAGGAAAAGAGCCAAAGTGTCCTCTGGCCTTTTTGGAAGTTTTCGGCACTCTCTGGTGCCCCCTGCCTCTGGCCGCATTCGGTATTGCATCCGATTGAAGTCAATGTGGAACAAGTTATTTTCGTTTCCATTGACTTCAATGGGAAAACTTGCTTTGATATGAGAGTACTTTGGATTACGAGCATTCTCCTGGAATGGATTATGCTCGTAATACGAGGTTCAACTGTACCTATTTGCCAGCACAGCAAGGATCAGCACAGAATGGTGTCCAAACGAGTTTATTGCATGACCACAACACAAGAAAAGTGCAACGTTTCCGATTCACGCAGGACCAGGCATGTGAGCACGGCAAATATGTACCCCATGGGAGAACAAGTCGCACCGAAGTCGGGACAAAGTAGTACAAAAACCTTTTTTGGAGTTGCTGCAACCTAAATCGCAACAATTAGAACGGGGACCATTGAAATACATGTGTCAAGTCGCACAACAACTCACAGTAGTGGAAACAGAGCATAACTCAGCAGTGTAACTACAGAGCGTCATGTTTGATGGCAGCGCCACACGTCTTCAGCGGGGTACACAACTGGATAAATCATTTCATTTTCAGCTACGAAATTCAGTGGCAGTGAATCATCTGGCCTAGTTATAGAGACTGGGAGCTCAGTGGGCTGAAGAACTACAAGAAGTGATTGTAGTGGAAGTAGGGTGACCACATTTCCAAACTACCATTCAGGGACACCCCCCTTCCCAAAAATCAGCTTGTGCTGTAACGAATTTACAGCACAGTGATTCGACACAAGTGGCGGGATTTATGATTTCTCCAATCACAAGCAGAGGGCAGGATTGTGCTCCTCCAGGCATTCCCGGCCAGGACAAGTACTGTCAGTAAGTAAATCAGTGATGTGGCGGCCTTTTTTGTGGGCATCTGATTGGCCCAGGGGGTGGCTGTGTCAGTTTCATTCCGGAACACTGTATTGTCCTGGAATGAATGTGCCCGGGACAGACCTGCAAAATGCGGGACTGTCCCGGGCAATCCGGGACACATGGTCACCCTAAGTGGAAGTGAAGGAACTGTTAGGCCGCGTACACACGATCAAATTTATCTGCTGGAAACAGTCCGATGGACCGTTTCAGCAGACAAATTCAATTGTATTTACGGGCGAGCAGACAGGTTTTTCCAGCAGACAAATTTTAAAGTCTGCTTTAAAATCTGTCTGCTGGGAACCCGTCCGTCTGACATGTCTGCTGGTTAGTACACTAACCAGCGGACATATCTGCCCGCACATGCGCCGAATGGATTCGACGCATGCGTGGAAGTTTTTTACTTCCTGGTGCGGTGACGTGGCGGCGTCAACATCACCGCCACGTCTGCGTGCTGTCTGCCGGCGGGGATTTTGGTTTGATCGTGTGTACACGATCAAACCAAAATAGCCCAGCAGACAAATCCGATCAAATCGGTCTGTGAGACCGATTTGATCGGATTTATTTAGTCGTGTGTACGCTGCCTCACATGTTGTGTTAGAAACTGGTAAAGACTGTTGCCATATGAGACAGCATGGTGCGCTATCATATAATAAAAACTTGATAGGTCAAAGGTTCATAATATTAACTAATCACCATAAGACAGGCAACAAACAAAAGAGAAGTTACTGGAACTTGAAAGAAAGTCCTTAAAACACAAAATGGTTCCTTCCACCAGTGAGTAGAGCAAACAGTCCACATAAACCCATAAACTGTGATGTCAAACTGATAGAAGAAGTCCTCCACCAATAGTGTAATATATCTGCTTACCAGATTTACCGCGGTCTCTTAATCAAAAGAAGACCTTAAACAGCATGTAGGTAATCACTGCAGGGGTTGGAAACATATTGAGCTAGGTTCAGTATCGATCATCACTTCGATCCAGTAGATGGAAACCTTGGTGGCAGTGGGCCATGGAAGACAATCATATACAGGACCGCAATAGTGTAAAATCGTAATAAAATGTATTTAAAAAGACAAAAACGCACTTACATGGTAACAGTGCTAGATGGCATAGTAATCTGAAGCTCCGACAGGAAGCAAAAACAGGTGTGGAAGATGTATAGTCAGCAGGGGGTGATTCTGGTGCAGTACACGTGCGTCTTACAGCACCATGGGGACATCACTCCTACCAAATAATGGCGTCCGGATGGCATAAAAAATAAAAAAAACGGACCTCCGTCGCTCGAATACAGCGCAGACATCCGAGCGACGGAGGTCTGTTTTTTTTATTTTTTATGCCATCCGGACGCCATTATTCGGTAGGAGTGATGTCCCCATGTTGCTGTAAGCCGCACAGATGAGACTGTATACGTTCGGTCGGATTTTTTAAAGTGCGGTGCTCGGCGCGCTTGCACAATGCTCAGCACGGGTCTAGCCAGATCGAGGCCTGGTTGCACATGCGCTCGCGCACGCGCACAGTGATGACACTCTCACTGAGTCCTAGTTATGTGTACTATTTAAGGGGGTGATTTCATGTGCTAACCGTGCCCCATGAGGAAGCGACATTTCGCGAAACCGGTCGGGCGGAACGTGTACTGCACCAGAATCACCCCCTGCTGACTATACATCTTCCACACCTATTGGACGGGTATCTGTTTTTGCTTCCGGACGGGGCTTCATATTACTATGCCATCTAGCACTGTTACCATGTAAGTGCGTTTTTGTCTTTGTTTTTAAATACATTTTATTACGATTTTACACTATTGCGGTCCTGTATATGTCTTCCATGGCCCACGGCCACCAAGGTCTCCATCTACTGGATCGAGGTGATGATCGATACTGAACCTAGCTCAATGGGCCAGATTCTCAGCGGCGCTACGATGGAGTATCTCAGATACCCCGTCGTATCGCCGTTTTTTTTGCCTCGTATCTATGCGAGTGATGCTTAGCATCACTTTGGCATAGATACGCTTCAACATCCGACAAGTGTAATACCATTACACTTGCGGATCGTAGTTGTAATGACAACTCCGGCCACTAGGTGGCCTTTACGTTGTTTTCTCATTTGCATATGCAAATGAGGCTAGTACGCCGATTCCCGATCGCTTTTACGCCGCCCCGTCGTCGCGTACGTCGTTTACAAACTCGTAAGGTTACCCCTGCTTCTATGAGGAGTAACCTTACGAAGTTCCGTCGGATGCCGTCGGGTGCCGTCGGATGCCATGTTAAGTATGGCGTCGGGTCAGCGTCGGCTTTTTCCGTCGCTTACGTCGTTTTACCGACTCGTTCGCGAATAGGGCATTGCGTAAGTGACGATCACGTCGTTTTGACGTCGGTTTCAACGACGCTTTCCGCCGTGAGCTGGAGCATGCGCAGTTCGTACGACGCATGGGCGCGCTTAATTTAAATACAAGCCGCCCCATTTGAATTACGCGGGCTTACGCTGGGCGATTTACTCTACGCCTCCGCAAACTACGGAGCAAGTGCATGGAGAATACGGCACTTTCTCTAGTACGATGCGGCGGCGTAGTGTAAATGGCTTACGCTACGCCGGCGATTTTCTTAGAGAATCTGGCCCAATATGTTTCCAACCCCTGCAGTGATTACCTACATGCTGTTTAAGGTCTTCTTTTGATTAAGAGACCGCGGTAAATCTGGTAAGCAGATATATTACACTGTCGGTGGAGGACTTCTTCTATCAGTTTGTCATCACAGTTTATGGGTTTATGTGGACTGTTTGCTCTACTCACTGGTGGAAGGAACCATTTTGTGTTTTAAGGACTTTCTTTCAAGTTCCAGTAACTTCTCTTTTGTTTGTTGCCTGTCGTATGGTGATTAGTTAATATTATGAACCTTTGACCTAGCACGTTTTTATTATATGATAGCACACCTTCTCCTTTTTCCTATATGTCATTACTAGTGTTGCTCACGAATATTCGAATTGCGAATATTCGCTACGAATATTGCATATTCGAGTATTCGCGAATATCGCGAATATCGCGGCGAATATTCGCTATTTCGAATATTCGAATGTTTTAATTTTTTTTTTGGAACAGATCACATCCTAGAGATCCCCATCGACGTCTAAAAGCATTGCTGGTATGATTAGAGACCTTGGGCCGAGTAGCTGCAGCGCTCATTTTATATTGCCGAAAAATCGCAATGCGATTATTCGGCAAATAGCGATATCGCGCGATTATTTTATATTGTAATATATCACGAATATTCTGAGCCAATCAGAGTACTCCATTCCGCATTTCTCGAAATTTCGAAATTATTTTGTATTGTAATATATCACGAATATTCTGTGCCAATCAGAGTGCTCCATTCCGCATTTCTCGAATATTCGCAATTCGCATGCGCAATTCGCAATCGCAATTCGCATTCGCGATAGCGAAAATTCGCAATCATTTCATTTCGAAAATATATCACGAATATTCGTATTTAGCGAATATCTGTCGAATATTCGACTATATATTCGAGATATATCGCGAATACGAATATGGCATATTCTGCTCAACACTAGTCATTACTGCTTTTATGTTATACAGTAAGGTGCAGCCTTTTCCGTGTATATGAGCAATTTCTAGCTTTATTGCTCATCTACTTCACATTGTATTAGAGCAGTTGTCCTCTCAATTTTTACCATATGAGACAGCATCTCTACCAGGGGTCAAGTTCTTTCTAAATCCCGCGATAACTCGCGACAGACCTCCGCAATGTCTTCTGGAAACAATGACAAAAGCTCCCAGGAGACATTGTGGCATCGAGGAAGTGACGGAATACCCGCACACTACCTGATGAATCCATATACAGGAAGCGGCCAGTAACATAAAGGATTACTAAGGTGCCCCTGACAGTGACTCGAGCTGGGCATCGCCGCTTAGTGAAGGATTGGCTCGGGCGGCTTGGCTGCTCTTGGCTGCTCTAGTCCTGCAAAGGGAACTGAGTTCCTGCTGTGAAAAAAGTGCAGGAACTCCGTTCCCACGCGTTCCCGCAGGACTTGAGCCCTGATCGCTACACATGCAGATGTGGCGTCTCGAGGGATGCCTCTCCCTGCATGGCTGTCCTCCTGCTGAAGTCTCAGGCCCAGATTCAGACAGCGATTACGCCTGTCTAACTGGTGTTAGACAGGAGTAATTTCAAATTTTGCGCGCCGTATCACTAGTTTGAATCCTCAAACCATGATACGGCGGCTTCGGGCTTCGATCCGAGAGGCTTACGTCTTCGTAAGCCTTCGGATCTACGTTGCGATATTTTTGCGGCCGCTGGGTGGAGTCCGCGTCGTTTTCACCGTCGGGGTATGCAAATTAGTTTTTACGGCGATCCACGAAGGTACGAGTGTCCTTCGCAATCGCCTACGTCATTTTTTGGCTATGTAATGTTAGAGCAGCTTTTTGCTGGTCTAACAGTGCGTAACCTATGTTAAGTATGGCCGTCGTTCCCGCGTCGAATTACATTTTTTTTTTTTTTTAACGTAACTCGTTCGGGAACAGGAATGTACGTAAACAACGCTACTACGACATAACAACGTGATTTCGCGCAATGCACGGCGGGAAATTTGGGAACGGAGCATGCGCAGTTCGATCGCCGCGGGAACGCGCCTATTTTAAATGCTTCACGCCCCCTACTCGCGTAGATGGATTGCGCCGGGAGAAATACACTACGCCGCCATTGTTTACTGGACAAAATCTACCGGGATTCCACGTAGAGCCAGGTAAAATCCGGCGGCGTAGTGTATTTCGGAAATGCTACGATAATCTAATTCTCTGTGAATCTGCCCCTCAGAGTCTGCCAATTAATCTTGCAACTCCCTAAGGGTGTCCTGGCCCTAACCCTCTCTCCCAAAGTTCTGTTAAGAGAAATAAAATCTCTTTTGCATTCAAGAAGTGTCTGGTGCCCAATGAATCTAACTGCTTTGCACCCACTATTCCTCACAACCCAACAAATACAGAAGGATGTCCGCTATCTCTGGCCCTGGAGGTTCTCATTATACCGAAGAAGGCCCGGGACCTTGCTACACATAGTTCCAGGTTCAACAGTGCCTGGAAAAACCAGCAGCATGATGCCAATTATCATAGGCGTGCGCACAGGGTGTGCCAGTTGTGCCTGGGCACACCCTAATCACCCTGTGCGGTGTAGATTCTCCCTGTTTAAACCGATGATATTTCACCAAAGCCCCCATAACGAGGCTCCTAAAAAATAACAAATAAAGACATAAATAAAATTGTAAAAAATAATACAAATTAAAAACTACTGACACCAATCTCTGTTCTACTGACACGTCTATATTTATATACACATGCACACACATGTGTGTTTGAGCTTTGAGGTGCACACCCTAATGCAATATGCTGTGCACACCTATGCCAATTATCTTTTAGTTGTCTATGTATTTGGTTGTCTGATCACCACTGTAAGGCCGCGTACACACGATCGGTTAAACCGATGAGAACGGTCTGATGGACTGTTTTCATCGGACCAAACCGATCGTGTGTGGGCACCATCGGTTATTTATCCATTGGTTAAAAAAAAGCCAACTTTAAATTTAACCTATGGATTCCTAACCGATAGGTCAAAACCGATCGTTAGTAAGCACGACCATCGGTTAAAAATCCATGCATGCTTGGAAGCATTGAACTTCATTTTTTTTCAGCACGTCATTGGGCCAGATCCACCGTAT
Source organism: Rana kukunoris (assembly GCA_029574335.1). Classification (NCBI taxonomy): domain Eukaryota; kingdom Metazoa; phylum Chordata; class Amphibia; order Anura; family Ranidae; genus Rana; species Rana kukunoris. The sequence goes on from CM056050.1 coordinate 590,331,344, forward strand.
CTCCAGATCCGCCGCCGTAATTTCAAATCTGCGATGGCGTATCATTGTTTTGTATTCACAAAACAAGATACGCCGTTTTTTTGCGTAGATACGCCATCTTACGCCGTCGTCCTAAAGTTTCCTATTTACGCTGGACGATAGGGGCGCTTCCACGTCGAATATGCAAATGAGCTCGATACGCCGATCCACGAATGTACGCACGCCCGGCATAGTGTTTTTACATTGTTTGCGTAAGCGTATGTCCAGCGTAAAGTTACCCCTGCTGTATGGAGGCATACGTAATGTTAAGTATGGACGTCGGGCCAGGGTCAAATTTTCCGTCGTTCAAGTCGTTTGCGTAAACCGTTCGTGAATAGGGATTTGCGTAAATTACGTTCACGTCGTTTTCATTGATGTTTTGCGACGTGATTTGGAGCATGCGCAATGGGATACGTCCACGGCCAGCGCATGCGCAGTTAAAAAAAAAATAATTTACGTCGGGTCACGATTCATTTAAATAAAACACGCCCACCTCTTCCCCATTTGAATTGCGCGGGCTTACACAGGCCCGTTTACGATACGCCACCGTAACTTAGGATGCAAGTCCTTTGTGAATACGGCACTTGCCATTCTAACTTACGGCGGCGTAGTGTAAATGATATAGGCTACGCCCGGCAGACACTTATGCCAGGCTTCGTGGATCTGGCCCATTGTGTTTTACGTCACCGCGTTCTGACACAATCGTTTTTTTAACCAATGGTGTGTAGGCACGACTGAGCATCAGTCAGCTTTATTGGTTAACCAATGAAAATGGTTCATCAGACCGTTCTCATCGGTTTAACCAATCGTGTGTATTCGGCCTTAGGGTGAATTCTTACTAATCTCCAATGTAAGGGACATTTTTCACATTGACATTCAATGAATTTATTTTAGGGATTCTTCAGGAGTAAAAAGGTTGAGAAAGGCTGGCTTAGGCGGCGTACACACGACCGAGGTTCTCGCTGGAAACCAGCGAGAACCTCGCTGGAAGCTGCATTCCAGCGAGGACCTCGGCCGTATGTACGCTCCTGGCTCGCCCCGCCCGTCGGGAATCCCGTCGAGCGAAAAGAGAGCAGGCTCTCTTTTTGCTCGACGGCCCGCCTGGATGAATGGCTGGTTGCCATTCCCGACGGGCGGTTCGCCGATTTCGACGGCCGGCAGAGAACCTCGACGGGCACAACGATGTGTTCTGCCCGTCGAGGTTCTCTGCCGTGTGTTACGCGGTTTTACAGATTAAGGGACCTGTAGTTCCTCTGGAAGGGTCAAGGACCTAAATTGTCCAGAAGAAAAACATCCATTGTAATTTAACAAAGCGATTGTGACTACTCTGAAGCCGCGTACACATGGCAGAGAACCTCGACGGGCAGAACACATCGTTCCGCCCGTCGAGGTTCTCTGCCGGCCGTCAGATTCGGCGACCCGCCCGTCGGGAATGGCAACCAGCCATTCATCCAGGCGGGCCGTCGAGCAAAAAGAGAGCCTGCTCTCTTTTCGCTTGACGGGATTCCCGACGGGCGGGGCGAGCGCTCTGCGTACACACGGCCGAGGTTCTCGCTGGAATGCAGCTTCGTCGTGTGTACGCCGCCTGACAGAGTGTAATGGATCTGATTCATGGTTGCTCTTTAAGGATCAAAGACAGTCAGGAAGCCAGAGAAAGACAAACACAAGCTACACTAAACTAAAAATAACCTTGTGTATGCTAGATTCGCTGCCACCCTTTTTAGGTATCCTTTGTGCCTAGCCCTCTTTCCCAGTTGATGTCAGTAAGATACAAGAAAAGATTAAAGTGACTGGTGCTCAGGGGGGGAATGACCATTGAGTCACTCGGGCACTGCCCGAGGGCCCCATGCCACTAGGGGGGCCCCATCAGGGATGCCAGGCTCAGTAAAACCAGGGACAGTATATAAAAATCAGTTGGCCAGATTCTCAAAAGAGATACGACGGTGTATCGCAGTAAACATTGTCGTATCTCTGTTTTTTTACCTGGGTATCTATGCGTCTGATTCATAGAATAATTTACGCATAGATACAGTGAAGATCCGACAGGTGTAAAACACTTACACCGTCGGATCGTAGATGTAATTACTTTCCTGGCCGCTAGGTGGCCTTTACATTGATTTCTCATTTGCCTATGCTAATGAGCCTAATATGTCGATTCCCGAACGTTTTTACGCCACCCCGTCATCGTTTCCGTAAGCGTAAGGTTACCCCTGCTATATGAGGGGTAACCTTACCAAGTTCCGTCGTATGCCATGTTAAGTATGGCGTCGGGACAGCGTTGTCTTTTTCTGTCGTTTACGTCGTTTTACTAAGTCGTTCGCGAATAGGGATTTACGTAAATGACGCTCACGTCAGTTTCATTCATGTTTTCCGACGTGAGCTGGAGCATGCGCACTGGGCTATTTTTGCGGCCGGCGCATTCGCAGTTCGATCAACGCGGGGGCGCGCTTAATTTAAATACAAGCCGCCCCCTTTGAATTACGCGGCCTTACGCCGGGCCATTTACACTACGCCGCCGCAAACTACGGAGCAAGTGCTTTGGGAATACGGCATTTGCTCTGTTAGGCGGCGTACAGACGATCAGACATATCCGATGAAAACGGTCCGCGGACCATTTCCATCGGATATGTCCGATCGGGAGTTTGATCCGATGGCGTGTACACACCATCGGATCAAATTCCCCGCCGCCGGACGGCGCGGTGACGCGGCGGTGACGTTGACGCCGCCGCGTCACCGCCACGTCACCGCACCAGGAAGTAAAACACTTCCGCGCATGCGCCGAATCCATTCGGCAGTGGCGCGGCGGCGGTGGGGGCCGACATGTCTGCTGGTAAGTGTACTAACCAGCAGACATGTCGGGCGGACAGATTCCACCGGATAGATTTCAAAGCTTGCTTTGAAATCTGTCGGGTGGACAAATCTGTCCGCTAGCCCATACACACGAGCGGAGATGTCTGCTGAGCGGACATATCCCCTCGTGTGTACGAGGCCTTAGATTGCGGCTGCGTAGTGTAAATGGCTTACGCTACGCCGTCGACCAATGTATGTGATTCTGTCCCTGATATGTCCGAAACCCACATGCTTTTGATGTAAAAATCCAGAGATTTTAGCTGCCCCACCTCTGCACTGCCTCCTGGCGTGGTGGCCATCTGTAAGCCCAGGGGCCCCATAATCTTCTATTGCCCGGGGGCCCCATGAGTTGTCAGTCTGCCCCTGCTGGTGCCCAACTTGTTTATCCAACCATATACCAAGGATTTTGCAATCAAAGTGGATGCCTCAAGTACTATAGGGTGACCAAAAACCCCCAGTTTCTGGGGACAGTCCCCGGATTGAGGACACTGTCCCCGGAGCCAGTCTGTCCCCGGACGTGTCTGCAGATTGCATTGGCATGGAGGGGGGGGGGGGGCATATGGTACTCTTGCCCCGAGTGCAACATTTGTGGGTGCAAAATCATTAATGTGCCCCCCAAGTGGGTGTTTCCCCCTGTCCAGGGACTCCTGTAGTTCTACATGTCCCCCATGATCCCTCTGTTGCGGGCGGCCCGAATGTGTGTGAGAACATCAGAGGGGAGGGGCGTTGCAGAGCGTACGATGGCTATTGGAGAAGCTCTTGGCAGGGTATACTGAGGAGCGGCTAGATGTTTGGGTGCTGGGGAGAGCCCTGCTCTGATAGATTATCAAGGAGGCCATGGAGAGGTGAGCAAAATCAACCGATCTACACAGTTCATGTAGGGGGGGGGGGGGGGGAGGGGGCGAGTAGTGCAGGAATCATCAGGTAGGTCAGTGTAGTGGTCAGTTTAGGTATCAGGTAGGTTAGTGTAGTGGTCAGTGTGAGAATCAGGTAGGTCAGTGTACGGGTCAGTGTAGGAATCAGGTAGGTTAGTGTAGCGGTCAGTGTGAGAATCAGGTAGGTCAGTGTAGGGGTCAGTGTAGGAATCAGGTAGGTTAGTGCAGTAGTCAGGTAGGTCAGTGTATGGATTAGTGTAGGTTAGTGTAGTGGTCAGTGTGAGAATCAGGTAGTTCAGTGTAGGGGTCAGTGTAGGAATCAGGTAGGTTAGTGCAGTAGTCAGGTAGGATCAGTGTATGGATAAGGTAGGTCAGTGTAGTGGTCAGTGTAGGAATCAGGTAGGTCAATGTAGTGGTCAGTGTAGGAATAAGGTAGGTTAGTGCAGTAGATAGGTAGGTCAGTGTAGGAATCAAGTTGGTCAGTGTAGGAATCAGGTAGGTCAGTGTAGGGATAAGGTTGGTCAGTGTAGTGGTCAGTGTAGGAATCAGGTAGGTCAGTGTAGTGGTCAGTGTAGGAATCAGGTAGGTCAGTGTAGGAATCAGGTAGGTCAGTGTAATGGTCAGTGTAGGAATCAGGTAGGTCAGTGTATGGATAAGGTAGGTCAGTGTAGTGATCAGTGTAGGAATCAGGTAGGTCAGTGTAATGGTCAGTGTAGGAATCAGGTAAGTTAGTGCAGTAGTCAGGTAGGTCAGTGTAGGAATCAAGTTGGTCAGTACTACTGTACTAGTGTAAGAGGCTCAGGGAGTGCTAAAAGTGTGGTGGGGGGTGCAAATTTCATATATGCGGAATAAATAGTTTACCATTTGCCAATAATAGAAAAAAAAATATATATGCCCCCGGATTTCATTAAAAAAATCTGGTCACCTTAAAGTACTAGGGCCTTCCAGAAATATCAGGCTGCTATAAATACTACTTTGGGGGTCATTTCATACCACCAGAGAGGAGTCGTGCTACGATCACATATTGACAGGTAACGTCAAGATATAGAAGCGCTACCTCTACAAAGGTAGCTTTGAAATTTACACAAGGGTTCAGCTTTAAAAATGTATGTAAAGCCAAAAACCTTTTTTGTTTTTGATAGAATGGAGAAGGATTTGATCATATGGCAGGTTTTTATCCAGAGCCGGCTCTTTAATTAGGCAAATTAGGTGGTCGCCTAACCTCGCCTCGCACTCAAAGGGGCCTCACGGCAGCCTAATTTGACTCTGCTTAATCACTGTGTACTAGATCCGTGCAACTTTCTGCAGCCATTTTTATTTGCTTAAATTTTTCCCCCATTATGTGCATTAGTGGGGCCCCCATGTCTATATTTTGCTTAACGCCTCACAAAGCCTAGAGCTGCCTCTGTTTTTTTTTTTATCTGCTCTCTGTGCCCCTGCTGAGAAGATTCACCCTATTTGTGTTTGTGACTATGCAAAATGTTGGTGGTCACCAAAACAGGAAGTCAGGGGATATCTTCTAATGTCACCAGTTCCAGTGACAACTGAATAAGAGGGGATAGGCTAAGATGGTCACCTGTCCGGGATTTACCTGGACAGTCTGAGTTTTGAATCATGTATCTGGGTTTCAGGCAGACTGAAACCCAGACACATTATTCAGATCAGACTGTGACTCCCACAAACGTGCCAATTAGTGCCCAAAAAAGTGCCAATCAGTGCCCATCAGTAATACCTGACGATTTCCCATCAAAGTGCCACTTAGTAATGTCAGTAGCTCCTCATGAGTGCTGCTTATCCATAGGGTGACCACATTTCCAAACTACCATTCACCCTCCCTTCCCAAGTACTTCAGTGAGTAAATCAGTGAAAGTGGTGATGTGGCAACCTTTTTTGGGGGCATCCGGGGGTGGCTGTGTCAGTTTCATTCCGGGACACTGTATTGTCCTGGAATGACAGACCTGCAAAATGCGTGACTGCCCGGGCAATCCGGGATAAGTGGTCACCCTACTTATCCAGTGCCACCTATTAGTGCCAATCAGTGCCCATCAGTTTTTTTTTTTTTTTATTCTGTCTTTTTGTTTATAGCACAAAAATCTAAAACTGCAGAGGTGATCATACCACCAAAAGAAAGCTCTATTTGTGGGAAGAAAATTATAAAAATTGAGCTTGGGTACAGTGTTACACGACCGCGCAATTGTCATTCAAAGTGCAACAGCGATGAAAGCTAAAAATTGTCCTAAGCAGGAAGGGGGGAAAGTGCCCGGTATGGAAGTGGTTAATGTTCACTACTACTCTATCCAAAGCTAAAACAAAAGTTTTGGCTTTACATACACTATTGTCACCAGGACAAGAACTGATGCTGCGTACACACGATCGTTTTTCGGCATGGAAAAAACTTTGTTTTTCAGCATGTCGAAAAACAATGTTTTTTCCAACTTCATCATTAAAATAATGTTGCCCACACACGGTCGTTTTAAAAAAATGCTCTAGCAAAGTGCGGTGACTAGGGATGAGCCGAACACCCCCGCGTTCGGTTCGCACCAGCAAACATTTATAACCCCATTGAAGTCTATGCGACTCGAACGTTTGAATTCAAAAACGATCATTTTAAAGACCAATATTCAATTCAATGTTGGAAAACATCTTTCAGAACCCGGGTCTTTCCCCAGGGAATATGTATCAATGGAAAAAAAAAGTTTTAAAAACGGTCGTTTTTTCTGGAGCAGCGATTTTAATGCTGCTTAAAGTAAAAAAAAAAAGAAAATTCCTTTAAATATCATACCTGGTGGGTGTCTATAGTAGTGCCACGTGTTTAGAAATGTCCCTGCACAACATGATATTACTATAAGAGAAAATAAATTTAATACTGCTTGCGGCTTTAATGTAATGTTTGGTCCCTGCAATATGGATACACATCATTTAAAAAAAATATCATGAGTTTCCCCGCCACCACTCCCCCCAGGTCATTACAAGACCCAGTGCCAATCCTGACCTCCCTGGGCCCTAAGCAAAATGACATGGCACATTAAAAATGAGAAGCGGGGGGCGCTGACGACAGTGACATGTCACATTAAAGAAAGTTGAGAAGCGGGGGAGGGGGTGTTCTGCTGTCGGAAATGACTCAGCCAGCGGGGTGAGGGGGCCTCTAGTAATTTGGGGGGCCCTTTGCAGCTTTGTGGGGCCCTAAGCGGCTTGCATAGTGAGCCTATAGCGAGGATCGGCCATGACAAGACCCTTTCACCCTATATACTTTGAACAGCAGTATACAAGACAAGGACTGTAGGTTTGTTAAGTAGAATCTGAACCATGTCATACTGTAATTGGAGCGCAACAAAGAGCCACATGCAAAGTATTGCATCAAAAATTGTGGGGCAGAAAAAATTTGGCCTTAGGCACAAGACAACACTGCAACCCGCACAGATACTGTAATTGGAGTGCAAACAGAGAGCCACGTGCAAAGTATTGCATCTAAAATAGTTATTAGACACCCCTGTTAAACGGGGCAGAAAAATTTGACCTTAGGCACAAGACAACACTGCAACCCGCACAGATACTGTAATTGGAGCGCAACAAAGAGCCACGCATTTAGGTGCTATTAAACAACACACGTGCAGTAACAGCTAATGCGTTTAGGTGCTTTTAAACAGCAAACGTGCACTAATAGCAAATGCGTTTTAGTTGCTATTAAACAGCAAACCTGCAGTTACAACAAATGCGTTTATTTGCTATTAAACAGCAAACGTGCACTAATAGCAAATGCGTTTAGTTGCTATTAAACAGCAAACGTGCACTAATAGCAAATGCGTTTAGCTGCTATTAAACAGCAAATGTGCAGTTACAGCAAATGCGTTTTAGGCTTTGGCCAATTATGGCTCTCCGTTTTTTGCGCGCCGTGATTGGCCAAGCATGCAGGGTCATATTGCATGCTTGGCCAATCATCAGCGCGCAATGCCGCAGTGAATTATGGGCCATAGCACGTCACCGAATTTGGCCGCGGCGAACGACCCGTTTTTTTCTAGATTCGTCAAACGTACGAACAGACGATGTTCGAGACGAATATACGTTCGTATCGAACGCGTGAGCTCATCCCTAGAGGTGACGTACAACACGTACGACGACTCCCTTATAAAGGGCGCAGTTCCATGCAGACAGCGACCCTCTGGGCTTTTGCTGATTTTGTGTTAGTAAAAGACGATTTGCGCTTTTCTGTCTGTTACAGCGTGGTGAATGTGCTTAATCCATTCTGAATGCTAGTTTTAAAGACGGACGAGTCTCCATCTCAAAACTTGCTTCTGAGCATGTGCGGGGTTTTACATACTTTTTAGTCACAGGACGATCATTTTTTACAACCCGCCGAAAAAACAAAATTGTTTAAAACGTCGTTTAAAAAATGCAGCATGCTTTTCACTTTCTTTTCTCCCACTTCTATTCTCTCTACATAGTTTTAATTTTTTTACTAAATGTCGGAGCACATACTTAGCGGGACATTGTATTACAGACTCCACACAATCACGGTCCGTTTTTCATTTTTGAATTGTTGTCCGACTGATCCCAGCACTGTTTAGCTATCTCCTGTTTTTATGCAAGTATTATCTTATAA